>JAZKJV010000814.1:0-600000 GCA_037367405.1 Ottelia alismoides | reverse complement strand
GGTGCCTTTAAATAGGAGAGAGAGGGAAGGGGCTGGCGCGAGAGAAGTGGAGGAGGCGGTTGGCCGTTGGCGACGAAGGCGGGGGCGGCGGTTGCGAGGATTACGAGGGCGACAGTGGAGATTTCGGGGAAGGGGGCGCGGGAGGTTGAAGATGTACAACGACTGTTCGATCGGCCATGATCGAACAACTGTGGAGGCGCCACGTGGCGAGGGGCGGGCCGAAGCGGTGCACGTGCGTTGAAGGTAATTGAATGTAATTGAAGGTAATTGAATGTACATTAGTTCAATAGTGAGTAGGATCAAAACGAACAATGGATGGGGAAGATATGGGGCTTTTAGTCCGAGAATCCTGAAACTAGGGTTTGGATTTTTGGTCCACTTATCAGGGTTAGTGATTTTTTGTATTTTTTATTTATTCTTGTTAGTGATATGTACACAGTGGAGGTGGTTTGGATCATTCGGAGTTAGCATGAAGGTGTTAAAAATCCGGGAAGTTAGGTTATTTACAGGTCATTTTTAGCTTGGATTTTTGGCTTCTTATTTTGTGCATAAATAATGGATAAAATGCAATTCTTATGAAAACATGCATGAATGCTAATTATGCAGAATAAATGCAGAAATGCTGATGATTTTGAGGGAATGGAGCTTAATAAATGAGACTTAGAGTGATGAATCCGAGATTCATCATCCCCCTATACTTAAACCATGCTCGTCCCTAAGCATCAGAAAGAAATGCCATGAGGTGAAATGAGATTGAGTTTCATACCAAGACCATGAGCTGAAGGTGAAAATGAAACTAAACTCGACCTTTGGATTAATAGTGTGGCGGAGCTTCTGTGAGACTTAGAATTTTAAAAATCAACAGCCCTCAAGTTCTACATATCATTGTCATAGTTTCGGCTCAGAAGTCATCTTAGATCAATCCTCTTCCCAAAGTATACCCTATGAATATTGAACAATTGACTCATACATGTGAAGGGTTTTAGCTCTTTCCCATCCAGAATGCCGGACTACCATGCTCCGCTCCTCTCCAGTAACTCATCCTCGGGGAGTCAGGTATTTCCTTTAAGGTCTGTCGCATTGTGATCACAATCGAACTGAGGGAGAAGTTAGAAGAAGGGGAAAAGAACTGGAGGGTGGCCAGCGTAGTCACCTCTCCTTGTGAAGATGGCCAGTGTAGCCGAGTCTCCACCAAGATCTGCAGGTTTCTTGAAGCTTGGACCTTTTTGATCAGATTTTTATTTGGTAGAATGCTTCTTTGTATTTGGAATTTTTGGTGGTTCTGCTTGGATCTTGTTGTGCCCCTACGGATATAGAATCTTTTTGTTCCGTACATTTTTTGAGGTCTTAGAAAAATTGTACCCAGTCGTCCATCCCTTTTCCGAAGCTTTGTTTCAACCCGTACTCCGGTCTTTAGATTTCCACGCTACCAGAAAAGAGACTCACACAGTCTTCCAACATCCTGTCTGAGTTGAGCTAAGTGCAAAGTGCGAGAGTACAAATTAATTCCCTATTCCAGAGTTGTACCCAGAATGAAGAGACCAGGTTAGACACTAAGAGTCAAATGATGTACATTGTCATGTGGAACTCAAAGAATTAAGTCAAAGACCTGAAGCTTCTAAAATCCTATTTCTTAGTAAAGTCCTCTGAAAATTAGGTGGATTAAGGTCAAGTCCAGACCACTCTCAGTTTCTGCTCACAACTCGGTTTAGAACCCAATGACTTTTCATAGATGCAAATGAATGCGATGCTGGATGAAGTGCATGTGTGTGAAATGCAGACACATTTTTTTGTGATTTTTTTTGATGCAAAAAATGAAATAAGAAGCCTTTTTTTCAACAATTTTGGGCACGGTTAGTGTTAGTAGCAAAACTCTTTTTTCTTTTTCTTTTCTTTTCTTTTGTTTTGTTTTTGTTTTTTTAATTACCCATCCCGTAAATACATATAGACTTACACGTAAGTACGAGAAATGGGTAAAATATATACAAAGTATATATACAGACCCCCCTATACTTAGCGAGTGATGTGTCCTCAGAGCACTAGAAGCGTAAAAAAGACATAGCTCGGGCTAAGCGTAAGAGAGTGAAAAAAGAAAAGAAAAAGAACAAAATTTACAGAACCGCCCCCTATACTTAGACTGTGACCAGTCTGGATATAGAAGAAAAGCGGAAAAAAAATGAAGTGTTGGGGTATGTGAATGAAGAGAGTATATACAGGTGGGCGTTGGTTCCCCCTATACTTAGGCTTTGGTCAGCCTAAGTATAGAAGAATGGTGGAAGTGAGGCGATCGGAAGATGGGAGAAGGATGGTATATACAGATGGCATCGGTCCCCCTTATACTTAGGCATTGGCCTAAGTAAAGGAAGAAGCTGTACAAGAAGACCGATGTGGTCGGGAGGGAGCGTGGGTAGCCGATGATTAAGGCGGTTTTCGGTTGATCTTCTTGTGAGCCTGTGATGGGAGATCAGAATAACGAGTCGGAGATGAAGCATGTGATTCCCAACTATTATCAGTGTCATCCTCAGAAAAATCGTGATGGATAGTGGATGAAGTGTTTGAGTCAGATGAAAGATATCCATCATCGGAATTATCCTCGGAGGAGTAGTATTTAAAAGTGGACATACTCTAAATATTATGGTCTTTTTGTTTTCTCAATTGTTTCCTCAGAATTCATTCATTCTTGGGATCAAGCGGTTTGTCCTCAGATGAATACTCAGAAGCACCGGTCTCAGTAAGCTCATAGAAATAATTTCAGTGTATTTGAAGAGGGCAGGAGCATCAACTTTAGATGAATAGTAGTTAGGAACGGGAGTTGTCCAACGAGAATTGAATTTTGGATCCTTGCGAAGATATGACTTTAGAGTTGTCGAACAGACTTCATTCATGTAGACTACCTTTTCCGGACCTAGTGAGAGATCATCAACGGTTTCCTCTTTCGAAAAGTCAAAGGTAACTTTCTTTTTCTTGTTTCGTGAAGGTGTCGGTTCACTTGAGTATCCAGATGAGTAGCCATTAGAGTTCTTCTCCTTAGTCGGTTTGCGTCCTGTCTGTTTGTTCTTGGTCTTCTGAATGTTGGTGCACTCTCTATTTGGGATGATTCGGTCAAGGTATTCAGAGAAGGTTGCTCTAGGGTGCGACCATGCATATGTCTCAGGATTGTAGTAGAAGGATTTGTATATTTTGAGATCCACGGGAATTGAAAAATTGGGGAGAGTCTCTGAATGTTCGTTCTCAATTGATTTGACATTGGAGCATTCCTGTGTCAAGTAGATGTGATCAATGTAGTCAGAATAAGTTGACCCAAGGTGCGACCATGCATGAGTCTCTGGATCATATGATTAATGTACTTGATTCTCCATGGTAAAAGCAGCTGGGAATGGAGCAGGGGGGATACTCTCTAGACAAATAGTCTCATCAACAACCGCTATCTCATGTGTGGCTGCGGGGTAGGGCTCTTCTACCTCTTCATGGTTGCGACTGTCGGGGGACTTCGTGGGTTTCCTCAGAAGATCGTGGTTCCTCAAAGACAGGGTCAGATCTAAGTGCTTCCAAGGCTGTGAAATTGATTTTCCGAGTCTCACAATCAATAATTACCTTGGCCAATGCCAAGAATGTCTTTCCGAGAATAATTGGAGACTGGGTGAATTCTCCTTGATGCTCAATATCAATAATCGTGAATTCTACTTTGAGCGGAGCACCTTGGAATTTCATGATGACAGAAATGATTCCTCTCGGCCGCTTTATTGATCGGTCAGTCAATTAAACAATCTCTCGTATCTTCCGAATCGGTCCGAGTTTGAGTTCATGGAATACAGAGGTCGAGAGGATATTGATCGTTGAATCGTCATCAATCCGAGCATGGGTGAAAATTGTGTCTTTGATCACACAGTCAAATCTGGGCAACCGCTTGACTATGCGGCTCTTGGTTTTTCTCCTCAACACCAAGGAGGAGGCCATTGACAAGATATGTCTTTCGGTCTTTGTTCTAATCCTGCCCGACTTTTTCATAGTTAACTTGTCCATTACAAATCTTTTAAGGTCAGGGAAGTATTCAATGGCCTGTAGAAAGAGAAGTTCAAAAATTAATTTCTTTCCTTGTGCTCCCCATACAACAGGATCCAAATTCTTCAGATCTTCTTCCGTTTCAATTTTTATGTATTTTTCGATATTTTCGTTTTTTTGTGATTTTCGAATATTCCGATTTTTTGGTATTTTTTGTGTGGTGTGGTGATGTGGTGTGTTCCTCAGATGAGAAGGGGCTTTGATGTTCAGAGTATGAGTCAGAGGCATAGTCATTCCTAAGGGAGTAATATGCAGAGGTGTCGATGTCGGAATCGTTCCTAGGTCTCCGAACATCCTAAAAATTTTCAGCCTGAGATCCAATCATTTCCTCATTCATTTTTATGTCTGAGCTCCCATAAAATAAACTGAGTCGGTCAGTAAAATTTCTGAATTTTCCTCCATTAATTCAAATTTCTTATTTATCCTCGAAATATTATCGTCAAAATTCTGTTCATGATAAATCATGGGAGCGGTCGGTGTGTGTTCAATAATTTCATCTTCCATTTTCCTGTATGTGTTAAGAGGAGAGTTTCTTGGAATATCCATTATATGATCTTTATTTTCTGAAAATTTCTCCTCAAAAACTATGGAAGGAGGTTGCTCATATGGTCTAGGCATGTGTAATTGATCTGAGTAGAGTTCAATCCTATGATTGGTCAGACCTTGATATTGTGGAGTCATCATACAGGGTTTATGTGTTTCTATATGGTCAGTCCAGTCCTCTGTACGAGTATCATGTCTGAAAAGGGATTTGTCATGGTCAATCCAACGTTGATGATCATTAAGTGTGGGTCTTTCCTTCTGGGGTTGGTTTCTCGGCTAGTCATGAGACTCAAAGGTATTTTGATCTTGAAATGGCTCATCAGCGAGAATCCGAGAATAAGACAATTCAGTCCAAGATAGTAGATGGTTATGCGTGGTCAGATGATTCGAGTAGAAATTCAATGAGGAGGTCGAATTCATCCACGGGTGAAAGTCTCCCACAAATGTTGGAGGATTATTGAAAGAAGAGGATTTAGTTGATTTGGGACAAACCGAGACAAATTCATTTTCATAGTATAGCTCTGATGGATTTTCAGATACATGTTCGGTCATTTCTGAAAGAGCTGAAAGAAATGATGGTTTGGGCTTGCAAGAGTTATTGGACAAGAGTTCCATGATGAGGTTTAAATCAAGAAGGAGAGAGATGATTTGCACGGGATAGTTAAAAGAAATTTTATTAAATGTACGGCTATTGATCTTCGAAATCGGTTCACGCACACCAATGCAAACACAAATCAAACTCCAGGTTCACCAACTCACATAATGAAGCTGTAAGAGTTCGACTATTATCTTTTCAATTTTAATTGGTGACAAACAATATTGGTAAAAATTTAGCGAGCTGTTAGTGCCGAAATTTTCGTAATGACTAGCCCGAATTCTTACGACTAGTTGCACCTACTTTCAGCCAGTATGGGTGTAAGTACGGACCGTAGAATGACTACCCGTGTTACTTGAGGACGGAACCTTACGCAGTGTCCTCTAAACCACCCACTCTGCTAAGGAAATTCGAACCATTTACCGGCTACCCGTAGATCCTCACTGAGAAGTAGCTAATCGTTTTTGGTAGAATCAGTAGTCAAATGAAAATTCGGATTTGGGCTCTAACCTTAAGTGTCGTCTCTCGCTCACTCTAAAAAAAATAAAAGCATCCAAGGTCGGGGTTGCTCTCCTGCAAAAATTCTTGATTTTATGGGTTATTAAAGTTGCTATATTTAGCAGTCCCAATTTTAGTTAGGCGGTCACTGAAGAATTAAATGAGCCAAATATATACGTCTACCGTCCAGTCCTAATTTTCTTTAAATTTATGTGATAAAATAAGAGGGAGAAAATCAGAAAAAGCCGATGCACGTGAAAACAATGATGTATGCTCAGTTAGAAGACTTACAGTGAATCCTCGCAATCTCCATGTGGGATGCTAGATAGAAATTGAAAATTTATTCTAAATGAATGCAAGCCGATGGAAAACCGTACCTAAGAAGAGAGTTCTATTAGCGGGAAAGAATTGAATTAAATTTTGGCTAAATTGAACGATCTATGTGTGTCTCAGTTAATGTGCAGTGTGGCCTTAGATCTTACGAGCACAATCAAAAATATAAAATGCTCTGAGAGCCGTATATGCAGGTCTATCCTATTCGCCACTCAAGTCGGGCCCACCCTCACTGGATAGTGAAACAAGCCACGACACACCACAGATAGAGTTCAAGATCTTTTTACACACGCGAGAGTCCAAACAGACACCGCTATAAATGAACAGAAATTGAAATTTGCAGAAACTAAAAACCCAGACTCTACGATCTCTCACGACTCGACTCGATCTTAAATTAATTACGACTTTTTGGATGTCGGTGAAGATGCTTCGGTTTCTTGAAAAACCGCCTCACGTACGCCGGGTACCTCGCAAAAAAAGAGAGATTTATGTAAGAGAGTGACTCAGAAAATAATAAAAAAAGCGAAATAAATGCTGAAAAATAAATTCAGGAAATAAAGATGGAATTACAATGAAAAATTCGGGGTTCAGACTACCCGAATGCAGAAAATCGAACAAGAAATTTCAAAACACAAAACTAAACTGTTTGCCTCCCCGACAACGGCGCCATCTGACGGATCCTGAAATCCGCTTGTGTAAAGAAGATGTTTTTATCTGTTCATCGTAAAAATTAATGTGTCGTTCATTGTATGCGACGATCGGAATAGGTCAAAAAATAACCACAAAATTTATTCGTCAATTTTAATCAAGTGGTTTTATGTTTATTTTACTTGAGAAAGTCACAAGGTCGATCACAAGGAGGCAAAGGAACAACCTAGAATTATGTCTATCAAGGTCCGTACACGGTTTTTGAGGCGATCTTTTTTTGGAATTTTTAATGTAAATAAGTGATGCAAGATGCAATTTCAGCCTATTTTAGGGACTAAAATGCAAATTACATTCAAATGATGTCTGAATAATACAAAACTTGACCAAAATGTAAATTATAATGAAATGAATGCATTGTATTTTTTTTTGGAATTTTTGGATGCAATATGAATTTTCTTATGAATTTTTAAATGCAAACAAAATGAATTTCAATATTTAATTATAATAAATATTAAACCTACTTATTTTCGAGGAATAAAATTATCTAAGATCTATCACTAGGTGATGGATCTCAGAAAAATCCTAAACCTGAAAAATGTAGAATTTAATACCTATTAAAAATCAAATACTGAAATATGCAAAATGATTTTTACAGGGCAAATTATGCATGTAAATGCAAATCTTTTTGGGCACAATATCAAGCACAATTAACTCTACAATATGTGAATTTTGGGGAATTTTTAGAGCAATGATTAATCAATAGCAAATTTAAGAGCATAAAATAGGTAAAGTTTGCAATTTTCCACAAAATAAATAGTAGTTAATTAACCATTGATCACAAAAATATTCACAATATGTCAAAACATAGAGAATTAAATGAGAAACATCATGCTATTTTTTGAATAATAAATAAATGTCATGTAGAGGTCCAAAATCACTGGGGAACACAGGGGTATAAGTGCAAATAAAAATAAAATTAACATCAAAAGTGCAGTGGAAACCTAAGCGTAATTATTAGAAATGGAGGGAGGTTTTCTGCAATTTTGCCAAAGGGGCACGTGCGTTGCACGTGCCCTCTGGTCGTGGACTGGAGCGTGAATGTGGAGAAGCCCCTGGGGCTATTTGAAAATTGCCCCGCGGTCACGTGCGGAGCACATGACCGGTGGATGACGCGAGCTAGCGTCCCCCACGCACGTGCTTTGCACGTGCTGGGGTCTCGGGACTGTGCCCCGACCGACGATGCTGCTGAGGCAGAGGGGCGGTCGTTGATGAAGTTCTTTTGGCGTTGACTCACGGCATGAGGAGCGGTGCTGGTAGGAGACCGACCTCCGGTCACTGCTGCGGCGAAGTCGATGGAGTCGGGCATTTGCAAGGGCGGTGTGGTGGAGAAGATCAGTGGATGGCGGTGAATCTGAATGGAGGGTGAAGCTGAAGGCGACGATGGAGTTGATGGTGGCGGTGATGGACGTCGTGGCGTGAAGCGCCTGGCGGAGTCGATGTCAGTGGAAGGCGGTGGTCGTTGGCTGAAGACGAGGCAGAGTAGTGGAGGACCGCCGACGATGGCTGATGTCGGGGCGTTTACGATGGCGGAGTAGGCGGAGAAGCGTTGAAGTAGGTGGAGGCGTAGGCTCGACAATGATCGGAGCTGAGCACTACCGGTGGAGGATCGCCGTGATGCAACAAGGTCGAAGGACCTTGGATCTCGCCGTCAGAGTGGGCTTCGCCGGGCTATCATCACTGGCGATGGCCTTGGAGGTTGGGGGTTTAACGGCGGATGAGGGAGATGGAGGTTGATGGTGCCTTAAAATATGAGAGAGAGGGAAGGGGCCGGTGCGAGAGAAGCGGAGGAGGCGGTTGGCCGTTGGCGACAAAGGCGGGGGCGGCAGTTGCGAGGATTACGAGGGCGGCAATGGAGATTTCAGGGAAGGGGGCGCAGGAGGTTGAAGATGTACAACGGTTGTTCGATCGACCATGATCGAACGGTTGTGGAGGCGCCACATGGCGAGGGGCGGGCTGAAGCGGTGCATGTGCGTTGCGCGTGCTTGTGAGGCACGTGCGATGCACGTGCGGTGACTTTATTTTTTGTATAAAAAACGAATAAATAATGGGGGCAAAAAACGCTGACACGTGGCGACCCCAGGGGCGGCCACATGTCAGCACAAAAAAATCCACAGATAAAGATTTTGTAAAATAAAAAATAAATAGCAAATGACCTCGGATCGAAAAATTTCATTAACGAAAAATGCTCTCTCGATGAGATTTATAACTTTCATGAAGACATCAAAACCAAAATCGATCAAATGCACAAAGTGAATTTTTGGGGTATCCCATATACAGAGAATACCTAGATTTTTGGGTTTTATAATTTTTTGTCATTTTTTAAAATAAATAAAAATATAGAAAAATCAAAGATAAATAAAGACACCTAAATTTTTTTTTGATTTTTATTAATTAAGAAGAAATGTACATAAAATATCAGGTCAAAAACTGCTAAAATACACAATGTACAAAAGAGGCCCAAAACCCAACTTTGACATATGAGCTCCGATTCTTTTGAACTTGGTCTTGTTTTGAAGGTAATTGAATGTACATTAGTTCAAAAGTGAGTAGGATTAAAACAGACACTGGATGGGAAAGATATGGGGCTTTTAGTCTGAGAATCCTGAAACTAGGGTTTGGGTTTTTGGTCCACTCATCAGGGTTAGTAATTATTTTTTATTATTCATTTATTATTGTAGTGATATGTACACAATGGAGGTGGTTTTGGATCATTCGGAGTTAGCATGAAGGAATTAAAAATCCAGGAAGTTAGGCTATTTACATGTCATTTTTAGCTTGGATTTTTGGCTTCTTATTTTGTCCATAAATAATGGATAAAATGCAATTCTTATGAAAACATGCATGAATGCTAATTATGCAGAATAAATGCAAATTTGCTGATGATTTGAGGGAATGGAGCTTAATAAATGAGACTTAGAGTGATGAATCCGAGATTCATCAATCACGGGGGAAGCGGTGGCGGGCCGGTGCGAGGCTGCTGGAGGGCGTACGTCGGAGTGGCAGCCTTGCGAGTGGAGGTGAAGGCCGGGGTTGCCATGAGGGTGAGGACCTGCAAGGGTTAAGATGATGATGGAGCGCGGCATAGCTGGCCAGGCACAAGCGTGGAGGCACTGCTCTAGGCGGCTGTGGAGCTTGGACGGAGGAGATGCTCTCTCGCGGGCTGAGGAGGTGGTTTCTCCTGGAGGGAGGAAGGAGTGGGGCTCCAGCCTGGGAGAGGCCGGAGGCAGAAGTGTGCGATGCGGAGGTGAGAGAGAGATAGAGATATATATAGAGAGAGAGAGAGAAAAGGGGAAGGGAATACATGGGAAAGAGAAGGTGCTCGACGATCGCTCGACCGGAGTAGTAGCAGACCTTGGTGATGGAGTCTGCGACGAGGCTGCAAGGCCTCGGATCTCACCACAGGATGGATCGACCCACTTGACGCTGTCACCGTCGTGGAGGTGGTCGTTCTATTCTCCTGCTTGAAATGACGGATCGTTTGTCGGGTGCATCGGCAGTGGGATTTATAGGAGAGGAGGCGTTACACACACGCGGATGTTACGAGGAGAAGCGGCGGAGTAATGATGGCGGTGGGTAGCGGCTGCGGCGAGGAGGGTGGTGCCGTTACAGGAGGAGGAGCGGTGCAACGACAAGGAAGGAAAGGGGGGACGGAGGAGAGGTCACGCGCACGGCACATGACCTGGGGAGGAGAGAGGAGAGATGGATGTAGGGGTGCCACGTGGCATGCCTTGGGACAGCCACGTGGCACCAACAAAATTTCAAAATTAAAAAGTAAAAGAAAATGGAAAAGAAATAGGATGAGACCTCAGATTAAAAAATTTCCTTCGCTAAAGTTGTTGGTCTCGACGAGGTCTACAACTTTCATGAAGGATCTGGGAGCAAAAGATGTCATCTGTGCGAAGTGGTATTTTTGGTGTTCTCCAATTGGATAGAAAACCGATTTTTCGGAGTTTTGTAATTTTTTGGTTTTTAAAGAGGATAAAAATTAAAAAAATACGATGAAATATAAGAAAATTAATTACATGTTAATTTATATTTTTGGATTTTTAATAAATAATAAAATAGGAAAATAAAATAGAAGTACGAAACACATATTTTTTGTACAAACTCATGACAGACACTCGGACACAGTCAGTTTCTTTGATTTCAATCTTGATTTGGATTTGGATTTTTAAATTGTTTAATAAAAATTTCATCAAAGAACATAAATAAAGAAGAAATAAAATCAAAAGGATTAGTTATGTACATAAAAACTCAGGTCAAAATAGCAAAAAGTTAGAATGCACAAAAGAGGCATAAAACCCAACTTTCACATATGAGCTCTGACTTTTATGAAATTAATCTTGTTTTGAAGGTATTTGAAAACAGAGTACTTTAAAAGTGAGTAGACCAAGATCGGACACTGTGTGAGGAAGATATGTGCATTTTAGTCCGTCAGATGTGAAATTGGACTTTGAGATTATTTGATACTTATTTGAGCTAGTAATTTTTTGTATTTTTTATTTATTCTTGTTAGTAGTATCTACATAATGTAGGTGATTTGAGGTCAATCGGAGTTAGGATGCATTAATTAAAAACTGTAGAAGTTAGCTGCTTTTTGGATCAATTTACACATGATTTTTAATGCAACTATGCATGATGAAATGCAAATATTATTTATACATGTATGAATGTTAATAATGCTCTATTAATATTAAATGCAAATGATTTGTGGAGAACAGAACCTAATAAATCAAATTTAGCTTGATGAATACGAGATTCATCAGGTAGACAAGTGATTCATGCCAGAGGCAAGATGTCTCTTTCTCTTGGAAGGGTGGGAAAAGTCACTTCCCTTGGAAGGGGGCTATGATGAATAAGTGGAGGATCCCTATTCCTTCTTATTCGCATCGGCTCTAGACGTTGAACCCCAAGCCCAAGCTTGAAAGGAAAAAGTGCAGGGGTAGACAAGTGATTCAGTCCAGAGGCAAGATGCATGTTTCTCTTGGAAGCGTGGGAAAAGTCACTTCCCTTGGTGGGATCATGAGATGAGACTAGACCCTTCATGCCTGCATAAAGGGATTCTCTTTTCTCAATCTCATGTAAAATATTGATAAGGTAGTGAGGGGACCATCTTCAATAGAATTAAAGGAGTCAAGAGAGGGACTTTCTTAGCTCGCTCATCCATTACATTGGAAAAGATTGCTCGATATATTTCACTCACCCTCCTACAATTTCTCCCTTCTTTCTTTACCTTCCGCTTTCAGACTTCCAAAAGAGCGCAAAAACTGGGATTAGCTCGGTTTCTATTATATAAATTCAAAAAACAAATGGGATAGCTTTGAGAATCTCCATGAAAATTGTTGTTTATTTAAATGTGATCCCCATTCGGTTATACATTTTCATGAAAACATGCCAAACTTTGCTCGACGTCTCGGTGCTGAAGTAAGAAAAAGCAAAGAAGGCTCAACAAAAAAGTATAAATCGTAGGGTCAGGCGCCCGAACTAGTCTCGTTACACTCAATCCAGGACCATCCTGTATATGAGAATTGGTGTGTGTGGGGGGGGGGGGGGTGCATGGCACATATCTCTTGCAGGTTTATCCATGAAAGAGGACACATGTCTAATCTAAAAGAGATGAATCCCTAGAAAGCATACATAGTCTGTGCAAATGGGATGGGAAAAGAAGAATCGACTAGATTATATATATTTTGGAGAATCCATGTGATTCGCAATAAGGAGAGCAAGGTCAGGAAGAGAGAGAGAAGTGGTGCAAGAAAAAGGTCAGTCACTTCACAGGTTCTTTAGGTCCATGATCTTTTCCAGATGAAAAATATGAATTTAGTTCAGGAGGGCTCTCTTAAGGAAATAACCCTAATAATAAGTAAGCTTGGCAAGAATCCTATAAATGAAATCCATTACGAAATTCAATTTAAACTCCATTAAAACATGTGCATTTAAAATGATGATCTAATCATATAATCAACTACAAGCAATCCACGAAAAATGCATGATTTACGTGGAAAACTCCGCCAATAAATTTGGGGGAAAATCACATGCATATAGAGGTTATATAATGATGAAAAATTGAAGTACATAGTACAAAACCCTAGAAGGTATGCTCTCTCGTAATCAAGTTGTTAGATGAATCACAATTACCCTAAAAATACATGCACATAGGCGTATACACCAAGAACTGTCTATGGAGTATATTTGCTTCATAATCAATTTGGATCATAAATTTGCTTTTGTATCTACAAAATATGTACTTTCTACTTTAAACTACTTATAGTCATAGAATCATTAGTTGGATTCTTTTTAAAAATATAGATCTTATAGTTCTAACATCTATAACTTTATAATAAATTCAGTAAATAATATCAGCATTGTAATTTTGTATGTGATCATTTACTTTAATAATTATTTTCAATCACGACACTTTCTATCACTACCATCATTGTTCATGGACACTTGTGCGTTATTTCCAACTTTTAAAGTGACTACAAAACAAAACTCGTCATTTAACTTTTTGAAAGTATCTTTTGATCCATTAACCTCACAAAAGCAAATCCGTCGTTAGAAAAAATATAGTATATCAACACAGTTGAATAAAAAGATGTCTATATAGCAAATATTCATTGACCATATTAAAAGGTTGCACACTAAGACGTCCACGTCTATAACAGTAGTCGACCACCTCCCATCAACGAAAAAAGAATAAAAATGAGCGAAAATATAACTACGAAGGAAGATGGAAGGGGGTTCAATAAGACTGATGCTTTGTCCTCAAATACGAGAGAGCTATTCTTATATATTTTTATTTTATTCTCGAGTGCAATCATGTCTATAAGGAATCTATTGGCATCATCTTAGCAACTCCCTAAGTTCATCTTTGTAGTCATCATCTAACCACACAACTTTTGTGTGGGGATACCTATCACATACATCTATAAAATAGATACTGATCACATACAAATAATACTAAAAATATATAGATTGGCTGAAATATACATGTACTGGATGGAAAACATATATGGATGTTGTGTACATTAAAGTGATATACGTATCTTTATCCGTTTTAAAACAGACACGGATACGGATGCCAAATTTGTATAAAATAGACATCCTGATAGATTGAATACGCATATATCTGTATCAGTTTGCATTATTACTTACGAGTCTTTCGAAAGGAGTTGTTCTAACATTCTAGGATAAGGTGAATCAACTTAAAAATCGTCTTTTGGCTTTTGTAGATAACTAACGGACGATGATGACTTTACAAAGTTTCCTTACGCGATCGGGGTTGGAAAAAACCACCCAAGTGAACAAACGTTTTCATACCTTATTCCAACATAAGGATGATTGTCACACTTAGATCGACTGTTCGGGAATCACCCTTCCACCCTCGTATGCAAACAAATGAATACAGATATAAATATAGGTGTCGTCATATCCTTATCTGTTTTTATAAATACGAATATGGATGTGGATATTAAAACAATGTTAACATATCCTTAAAAAAGAGAGATTGAGGTCAAACAGACTGCATATTAGTAATATTAGAAATACGGAATAGAATATCTTAAATAGTTATGTATGGATGCAATGCACATGATATACATATACAAAGAGCTTTTACCCCAGGACCCTAGAATCTTCGTAAATTACCTTCTTTACCTAGCAAACATACTTATTATCCCCTCGACCCCGTAAACTTGCTCCGTCTTACCCCACATACCCTTCCAATAATTTACTTTTACTTGAGTCAATATCTTGAGTTAAGGCACAGTTAATTAAACCCTACCCGAGTTCATCCGCTCTTGAGCGTCGGATTTTTTTATCAAATGACTATACACGAAGATAAACAGATGGTTCTGATCGATACTCCTCAGATGATCTGATGGTGGTTGTAGAGTCTGGAGGAAGACATGTTCTTCCCCAATGTGTGCGAACTCTAGGGATGAAGATCGGTGCCACCTGCAGCCTCTAGCCACCCTCCCCAACAACTCCGGACCTCCAGCCCCCTCCCCAATGCAACTTAGACCTCGTAACCCAGCCCCCACGATGTCCCAATCTCCAATGAGGGATGAGGGCGCGCTAGTCGGCCAAAGATGGAAGGAGCGACGACAAATCTAGTTGTTGGCACGGAGTTGCACGCAACATTAGAGAAGGGGTCATTGATGGCATCCTTGCATGCACGAGGAAGAGGGGACACAGTCCCAGCAGGCTTCTACTAGGTGGATGTTGCCCTTTGTAGCAGAGCTCGCAAAGAAGGAGAAATGACCACATCTTCATGCAGGTGACGGCTGGTCAATAAAGGGGTCCTGGCAATGTCGGCCACAACACCTGCAGGTACTAAGTGAGAGCGGGCAAGTGAGAGGGTGGCGCGTTGTTGTGCACAACATCAGGTCGACCATGGTTGCTAGCCGGTGGTGGTTGTCCATGGTGATTGGTACGGGTCACGACTGAGGAGAAGGCATGCGCGTGCTACTTGATGCAGCATAGAAGGGGGAGGAGGTGTGTGCAACACCCTTCGCAGCAGGAGGTAGATGCTTCACACGGGTCTATGATAAGTGGTCAATACACAAGGAAGAGAGTTCGAGGAAAGGGGGTGATGGAGAAGGGCACAAAATGACGCGTTATTTTTAATAGATTCCATCCACTTTTTGATGGACAAATGGATGGAAGTTAACTACGGAGTTTGAGGAGTAAAGTTAGCAACTTTACGTGGTCGAGGAGATAATAACAATGTTTACAAGATCGAGAAGATAATTTACAAAGCTCATAGGGTTCATGGGATAAAAATCCCATACACTAAATGTGCTTATATTGTAAAACTTATAGCAAATATAGTGAAAGAAAATATAAAATTAAGAGTATATGGCTAAAAATAAATATGAAACTATATATATATATATATATATATGAAAATGGATACACATATACAGATGTTTGCGGATCAAATCGATATCCATATGGGCATCCATCTTAAAACAGTACATATACGCATGCCAAAATCTGTGGCGTATCCGTTTGCATCCCTACTTGAGTCTCGTACTTTCTGTAGCTGGTTTGACATAATAAACATGAAACACAAGATTTCCATATAGGCAGGGATACCATGGGTGAGTTTTTGTCACCTCTGTAAATAGGGGTGTTCAAAAATATCCGGGTCAATGGGTACCCAGCTTGACCCGTTCATTTTGAACTTAAACTCTCGGGGACCCGTTTGAAAATGATGGGTCGGATACCCACAATGTCATGACCCATGCCCCATATAAAAAACCTGACGGGTACCCGCGGGTACCCAGTTGGAGGCTTACACTATAAATTGATTCATAAAAATGCAAATGGTTAGATACAAACATCAATATATATGTTACATTATTCTTATCTATTTTAAAAATATAGAAATGAATGCGGATATAAATATCGGTAAATATGGAAAACATATTGCCAATTCATTAAAAATGAATGTCGGAATTAAACGGATGCAAATTAGAAAGGAAAAATAATATAATCAAAATTGTATAGATAAGATGAAATTTATATGTTTAGGGTGGCTCATATATGTATCCATTTTGAATTCGAAATATACATAGATGTCAAAATTTGAATTAACATATATGATAACGAATCGGATACGATCCAAATCGATATACATACATTCCGGCATCCAAACATGATGATAATGAATACAATTGAATACGAATTGTCCCACCACCCACACGCATGCCCGTGCTCGCGTCCATGCAAATGCCCATGCCCACGTGCGCGCTCTTGCGCCCACGGGCACACACGCACACACATAGTGTGGACGCACACATTGCGATTACCAATTGTGATGATAATTAATACACCCAAGTACAAATAAGAATATATACTTATATATTGTCTGTCATGTTATCCTCCGATTATATATATTTACATCTCTTTATCCGTATTTGATTCATTATGAGGATGAACCTACATGAATGTGTCACCATTGGATCCGTATTCGATGGTATTCCTTCCAGTTGTATGTATTCATATGGTTTACATTATCCACATAGTTGTATACATCCTCATTAATTTATTTATCTACGTTTATTTATCCCTATCTAAATGCATTCCCTACCATTCAGATTTTCATATCCGGCATTATCATTATGAATATGATATAGATACAGATATACATAGTTGGACGTATCGTTTGCATTTTTATATATGCCACCATTCATTAGAATTATCTCTCTTTATCCCCACGGGTACCCGCGGGTACCCGCAAATAGCCAATATCCATTGCCATTAATCGGGTACCCGTTACAATTGGGTACCCGTTGGAATGGGGCGGGTCGACCCGTGATCCAATACTAACGGGGCGGGGCGGGTCACAATCAAATGGGGCAGGTACCCGCCCCATGAACACCCCTAGTGTAAACAGGAGGTAAAAAGCCGAGACCACATACCTTGTTGTCATATTTTTCAAACATTTGTTCCATCATCTTCGTTGAACAAGACCCTAAATTTTGGGCCCTTTTTTTGTTCCACCACAAAATCCTGGTTGTTGTTTTTTTGCTATTTAGCCCTCGTTATTTGGGGATAGACTATTTTACTAACATAGCCATAATATGAACATACCTGAGATATCTTTCTGTGAAGGGCTGATCTTTACCCTATTTTACGGTTGGAAGTCCGCTATGTTTGGTGTTTTTTGGATATAAGAACCTATAGGTGCTTTGACGCCTTTTTGTCTCAGATGAATGTAAGAATGATCATTTTTCGAAAAAAGTAGGGACTACTATTAAATAACTTGATCTTGAGTATTTTTGACAATGGTCAAGGAATCCATTGGGCCAAGCCAAACAAGTTGTGAGGGTTAGTATTCATATTCTTCCAGAACGACTTGATTTAGGGTGGAGGACGTTACAAATGGTATTAAAGAGTATTTCATATGATAGCAGAAAAGACCTCTCAAAAGTTGGAGCCACCCCTGTCAAAAAATAAGAGGAATAAGTTATTCATGAGCGTGCATCCACCATTTTAACTGAGAATAAGTGAGAACCACGTGACAATGACAATAAGGACATTTGCACTTATGAGTGCGCGAGATTATATCCCCCAAACATAGTCTCATATATAACAATCACAAAGTGTGAGAGTGAGCTATAACTAATGGTGATTAGTGCTAAACAATTTAGGATAAAGCAATTTGGATAGTGATCAATGGGTTTAGACGAGCCCAAGCTAAACAAGTTGTGAGGACCAGTATTCCTCCATGACAACAAGCCAAACAGATGCGCCGCCCTCTCTCTCTCAAGCATCTATCTCAACCAATGTACATTGAATCAATAACTTATCGCTATCTCTAGATACAAATTCATGACTTCCGATCGACTCATAGTCAAAACTTCACATTCAATACAACTCTGTCGAGATTATCACTCCCAATTAGGGATGCAAATGTTTACGGGTATATCCGTACCTGATCCGGCATCGTATCCGTTTTATACATATTTTGACATTCGTATCCGTATCCATTTTAAAATGAGTACGGATATGGATATCATTTTGATATCCGTAAACATCCGCATCCGTATCCGTTTATCCTTTTTCGTATATAAATATAGTCATAGATTTATTTTTAACCAAATGAAGATAGGTGAAACTGTTCCCGAACCTTTTCTCCCAAACCCCCGGGTCGATCCGAAGCGGATCCTCTGCAGTAATGCAGAGGTCTGTTGTAGAACCACGACCAGAGCGAGCAATTCAGATTTTGATCTAGTGGTTCGCACAAAAATCCAATTTTTATAAGTCCATCCCATAAAATTTCGTGCAACAGCTCGATCAAGAACGTGCGGCTCCCGCTATTCTACAACTGAGGATCCGCTTGCCGATCCTTTCCGCACTTTGCCCTTCTCCTCCCATGGTGGCGATAGCGAACCCCACGACCTCTCCTTCTCCTCCATCGACTCTCACTCTCCTTGGTAGCAGCATCAACGCACTCCTTGGCTCCCACTCTCCTCCTGCATCGGCGGCGAACCCCTCAACGTCCCCTTCTCTCGCAGTAGTGGCGGCCGCCCTAGCCGAGCCCATCACACAAAAGAGCAACAAGGTCACCACCACTGCAATTAGCCCGGAGAGAAGCCTCGAAATGACAACGAGGGGAATCCAAAGGAGGCGTTCAATATGATGATAAGGCAAATACCGCGAGTTGTGGATGTGCCCATGGGAGTTCCTGCAACGACATGGGCTGTGGGGGGCACCCCAAGTTCGAACCAATTTGCAACTATAGTTATGGCGTTCAAGATGTTGACGGTAGGGATCGTGTGCGAGACGTTATTGAGCAACCATGAGGAGGGGAGCCTCTTGGTCTAGGAGGTGCTGGAACGAAACGAGTCGCGTCGATCGGCGGAAGCATGCAATAATAGATCGTACGACCGAACCGTTACCGAAAACATACATCGCAATCAATGAGCAGAGATAATATCAAATTCAAATAAAATCCATTCCAAATAAGAGTTCCATTATTACAAATCAAACTGGGGTATTCTTAAAAAAACTACTATGAGAATTTAAAATGGCATCTCAACAGTTCCTGTGGACATACAACTATCATCTAAATCTTCACGAATTGAATCATACCACGTCAGGAATCTAGAGGAGTCCGCAGCACGATCCTGAATAAGCAATCAACCTTGTTCTTCACCTGAAATTGGCAAACATAATTTTCCATGAGCTTATTGCCCAGTATGCATCGGGGTCCACGCATGGGAATTCTAACAGTCTTTTAATTTGTTACAAAACATGTACTTGAGTTTTCATGGATGCGCATCATTGCATGCCTAATTGCTCCCATGCATGTCTAAGTTTGATTCCTAACAAGTATAATTTAGATTCTTTCACAGTCAAGGGTATACATATGTAAATTTCATAATAAAATATGGCATACATTTCTTTCATCTAGTAGGGCATGTTCCATACGATTCATAATAAGTACATGTTTCTTTTATCATACAAGTCACTTTACATTGCACTCCCATGACTTTGACTGTTTACTTTTTTAAACCAACTCTCGTACAACATGTAACGATTTATTTTTTTATTAATTTATTTATTGTATAACTCAAGATGGTTTACCTTTGTAAACCATTTTCTTACACAACTTTCATATACTTATCTTGTTATACGCTTTCAACCGCTGGCACTTGCGGTCCATGACATGACATGACATGATAATGTAGCTAAAACTGTAGAGGACTTAGCTTTTGCTTCTGTGGTTCCTTGCAACCATACGTCCCTTGTATTGTCGCCCTTTGGAATAACACGACCCTTTATGATCGTACATGTGACTCTTTTATGAGTTTGTACCTTACATCTTGTTTAAGGTTATCAAATTCTATCCTTTTTATCATAGGAAAAAATCATAATGTACTAAAACATTTCATTGATCAAAATAATAACATTTTATCTTTGTCAATAGTTACATATTTCTTTTAAAATGATATTACAGTAGATGTAAACTGCAACTAAGTCACATGGTCATATAAATCTGACAAGTCGTATAGTGACATACCCGTGACTTGTTCAATATATAGTAATCCAATTGAAACTCTGACATATTTATTATTCACAAAAAATATATTTAGTTTCACCACACTATATAATTTGTATATGCAATTAACTAGTCAGAGACTAAATGTACAATACGTTCTTTCATATATGTATGTAATTTCTTCAATTTATACTTTATACCAAATATTCATCTAATTATTCAATTTGAATATTTTATCTCAAAACAAAAGCCAACACTAACGTATATATAGACATCTTATCTTATAAGGAAAATTGATTCCAATGGCTTATCGGAAAAGAAAGTGTTCATGAAATAAAATCTTTAAATGACAATAATTGTGTTTGTATTTTCAATTTTATTTCAATGTTAATATATTTGCTACACTTTCAATATTATACAATCATGGCTATTTTCAACAAGAGAATGGATCTTGCTTGCTTCAAGATTTTTGGATACCCTTCCAATTGTTGATGGTATTAAACTTAAATTGACATTAGTGCTTTATCACAACTTACTTTTATAGGCAATCACTAAAGATAAAAATCAACAATACAAATAATGTAATTATCAACCATGACACTTCATATTTGCAATGCATGTGTTTAAATATACGATTATAAAGAGAATGGTTTGATAATTAACTATTTTCTTTCTTAATATCAACTCGCATACGAAAGATTGATGTTTAAAATATTCTCATATTGAAAACTAAACCATCATGGTAATATGCCAGTCCATCTCCGTGTTGGTGGATAGCGAATACTTGTTTTTTTTCAAGTTTAGATTCAAGCACACCTTTTAATTTGCGTAGAGTTGACATACCTTATACTAAGATTTGATACATGTTTTAAGGGTCTTATCTCAAATTAAGTCGATATGTATGCATATTATCCTATGAAACGACACATACATTCATATATCGTATCGGATATGATCCTTGTTCATACGTAATCCTAAACAGATACATACCTTATGTCCGACGTGTAACTCTCCCTGACGTGGTCGTCGCGCCTCCTTTCGGTCACGGATCCCTATTCTCCTCCTCTTCCTCTGACTCGACGTCACCTTCTCCTACGATGAAGAAGGATGTCCGTAAGATCTCTTTCCCTCACTATAACTCTCTTTCTCTCTCCTCCTCTCTTAAATTGCAATGGCAAGTGACCATGAGTAGAGGGAGGGATTTATTGAATTTTTATGCCTCTCAAATGGGAAATTAATGGCCATTACTATCCGTAAATTTTAGAATTAAATCAATATTGATAAATGTGAAAATAAAAGGAAGTTTTGCAGAAAAATTCTAGATGTTACAATATACTACCCTTAAAGAAAATTTCAACCTCGAAATTTCTTATCAAGGGACATACCGAAAGTTGTGTATGCTTCTCCCGCATTTCACTTTCCAGGTCCCAGACAGCCGCCTTCTTCTTATGGTGCTGTCAAAGGACTTTGATCATCGGAACTATACATTGACGAAGTTGATGGTCTCTACGATTGGCGATTCGTATAGGTTTCTCTTCAAAGGTAAAGTTTGGTTGAATGTCGACGACCTCGTGCTCGATCACATGTGAAGGATCAGGAGTGCACCTCCTCATCTTAGATACATGGAATACATCATGTAGCTTCGAGTATTGAGGTGGTAATGCAATACGATATGCCACCTCTCCGATCCGTTGTAGAATCTCAAAAGGTCCTTTGTATATGGGGGAGAGCTTCCCCTTTTTGCTGAATCGTAAGACGCCTTCGGTTGAAGAGATATTAAGAAAGACATGCTCCCCTACTTTCTGATATGAACAAGTTCCGATCTCAAAATGTGCTTCTCGCCAACGTCACTCCAACATGAGGGTGATCTACAAGGTTTCCCATAAAGTGTTTCATAGGAAGCTATCTTGATGCTCGAATGATAACAATTATTGTAAGCAAACTCCACTAATGGAAGATGCATATCCCAGCTACTTGCAAAATGTAAGGCACATGCTCGCAACAAATCTTCTAGCGTATGGATGGTTCTTTCTGATTTACCATCGGTCTGCGTATGGAAAGAAGTGCTAAACTTCAATTTAGTGGCCATAGCATCCTGAAAACACTTCCATAAGAGAGAGGTAAATTGCATGCCCTGATCGGATATAATTGATTCACGGACACCACGTAGGTTGTCGATTTCATTCACATATAATTCAACTAGTCTGTTTATCGATGATCTAGGTGGATGAGTAGGAAATACACCGATTTGGTCAATCGATCAACAATCATCCATATGATGTCATAACAATGTTTCGTGGTCTTGGGTAGACCAGTGACGAAGTCCATCGTTATGTGCTCCCACTTCCATTCAAGTATCTTCAAGGTTTGAACAGAACTTGATGGTCTCTGATGTGTCGATCTTGATCTGCTAGCATACAAGACATTTTAAAATAAATTCTACGATATCGTTCCTCCTCTTCGACCACCAGAAGTTTCACTAGAGATCCTTGTACATTTTCATTGTACATGGATTGATAGTGCACATCGATTTGTGTGCTTCATCTAGAATCTCCTGCTTGAACTCAATATCACTCGGAACCTAATCTGTTGCGGTACCTTATAGCTCCATCAATTCTGATTGTAAAATCAAAACATTCTTTCTTAGTTGCTTCTATCATTTTAGGAAGATCAGCATTTGTTTTATGTGCTACCATGATCTTCCCAATTATCTCTGGTTGAATATTGAGCGTTGCAAATGATATATTTCTCGATCATCTCAAGAAAGGCTTCCAAACTTCAAAATCCTTCACCATATTCCATTGAAGTTTTAAACTAGCATGTTTACCATCCCATTTTCTGCTTAATGTGTCTACTATGACGTTTGTTTTTCTCGGATGGTAATTGATGGCAAAGTCGTAGTCTTTGGAACTCTAGCCACCGTCACTGTCTCAAATTAAGTTCCTTCTGGGAGAAAATAGATTCGAGGCTCTTATAATAACTGAACACCTCAAACTATTCATTGTAAAGGTGATGACATCATTTTTAGATCAAAGACTACCGTTAACTCCAAATCATGAGTTGGGTAGCTCTATCTTGTGGTTTTAGTTGTCGTGAGGCATAAGCAATGGCTTTTCATTTTGCATAAGAACACACCTGGGTCTAGTGCTTGATACATCTGTATGTACCATAAAATCTCCACTACATGATGGTAAATCCAAGATTGGGGTCGTGGTTAATCTTTGCTTCAAATCTTGAAAATTTTGTTCGCACTTCTCAAACCATACAAACTTGACATCCTTTCAAGTAAGCTTCGTTAATGGTAGTGAGATCCTTAGAAAATTCTAAATAAATCGTCGCTAGTATCCAGCCAAGCCAAGAAAGCTACGGATCTCATAAACATTCTTGAGTTGACTCCAATTCATCATGGCTTCTACTTATGTTGGACCTGTTGGACATGCGAGCCCACGGTGAGCCATTATGCAATAAATGTTATTGCACGTATCATTCCCTGATCTGAAATGAAGAATAAATAATTTGCATAATAGGTCCCTCTGTACAATTAGGGTTATGTACCATGGCCATCTTAATGATCATACAGCTGTTGTTTCATTAAATGAATCATAGAGGCTGGTGCTTGGATGAATATCTAATGGGTTAGATAGAGGACTCATCAAGCACCGTCAAATGATTATTAAGAGATTATCTCCAGCCTGAGTAGGAGATGGCAATCCTTTCTCACATAGGTTTATATCTGACCGACCTCTTGATGCAGGTCCTCTGCATGGGAATAGTGATTCGGAGGTGTCAGATTAGTTAGGTCAATGGGTTGACTTAGCGAGATCGAGATAACCTAAGTCCTATGTTGAATGCTGTCACAGCATAGGCACACATCCTCTGACCGGAGACAGATGTGTTGCTATATGTCTGAGTGTGTACATTTCGCAGACCAGTAGGTTGATGACCTAACCAAGGTCTATATACCGGCGAGCTGGTGTGCATATAAGGGTATATGAGTAATACGATCTCTCAAAGGGATCATACAGGTTCACTTGTGAACCGGAAGACATGAGCTCACTTATGAGGTATTGGGACCGATAAATCTATGCATGGTCGTCGTGCTTTGGAAGCATGACAAGAATATGAAGGTATGATATATGCTTTGGGAAAGCATATGATCGATACCAAATCCCAATGACCAAGATTGAGAAACTTGGTGATCAAACCCTGAAGAAGACAGTATACAATAGATCTCTATCTTTAGGTTGATCATTGGTCTTCCAGTATGCAGGATGTGCAGGTATTGGGAATACCTGAGGGTGATGTGATCATAAACGATTGTATAACCATGACGCTTCCAGTCCGAGGGAGTGATGAAACAGGTCTGGATTTTAGTGACTCCTCTCAAGAGAGAAGTAACTTGATCTTAGTCCAAGTGTTGGACATTGATCTGAATGTGATTCAGATGCAATGAGAAGATTAAGTATACGGACTTGATTTAATCAAGCATCCATGAGAGGTCCGTTAAATCTGGATTTGAGATGAGATCTCAACATCCAAGTCACTATACGTGGAACAGTACAATCACCCTGTCCTTATCTCCAAGTATCTACGGAGAAGGCACATTATTCTTGAAGGAGTTCAAGAATAATTCCTATGATGAATTTAGTATCCAAGCAAGAAGGTTTTGATAATTAAATGAGATTTATTTATCAAAGTATAATATGAATAAGATTCATATTGTGAGAATGTGTCCAAGATAATTAAATGAGATTTAATTATCAAGTATAATATGAATAAGATTCATATTGTGAAATGATTATCCAAGATAACTAAATAGGATTTAATTATCAAGGATAAGCATATCATGGATAGTGCTATCCAGAATATCTGTGTATATTATAAATGGGATTTATAATATATCAGAGAGAGAGAAATATTGTAAATAGCATTTGTTAATTATTAATGTGGATTGGATCCACATTAGTTAATTAGCTAGAAATGTAATTTACAAATTAGTTTGGGATGTGAATATGATTCACATATTTTTTCAATGGCATGATTGAAATATTCACAAATTAATTTGGAATTAATTTGGTGGATATTATTGCAATAATAGTTGTTGTAATTAATTAAGAAATAACGAGATAAAATAAAAGGAGACAAAATACCACCAAATTATAAGGTGGCGTCACCTATGACTTAGTCATAGGTGACGCCCCCTATAATTTAGGGTGGTTTGTTGTCTCTCCTTTTTTTGTTATCATATTATCTCTTAGTAATTTATTCATGTTAATTAAATTGTGTTGATAATAATTCAATATATATTTAATTTAATATAAATTAATGTTGTTGGTTTTTAACCAACAACAATCATAGCCGTTGTATGGCTCTTGGATTACAATGACTGTTGGATCCATGAGAGCCATGGATTGAGATCCATTGGATCCCAAACTAATATATAAAGAGGGTAGCCTTAGCCCTTGATAGATACACCAAGTGGATGCCTACTCTACTTCTCTCTCTCCCTCTCATTCTCGTGCTATCTCTCTCTCCCTCTCCATAGGGTGGTCGACCACCATTGTTGAGAAAGGAGAGAAGTTCTCGCCTTCGCCTTCGACGACTCGAGGATCTCCTTCTTCTTCGTGGCTACTCGCTATAGAGGAAGACGACGGATTTTGCTTGACGAAATCAGGGGATCTATTGCTTAGATCTTCATCGAAGATTGCGGGAGGAACGCGACTCATCATCGTGCCTGCAAGTGCGTTCTTCGTGGATCGGACTTGAGACAGGAGGATCTCTTGTTTGGGATCTCGCGATCACAACCACGCTTAAAAGGTATTCCTTATACTTTATGGTTTGATGAAATGATCCGAGAAGTGTTCTCGTGATCATGTGGTTTCATCGTTTGATTTAAAAATTTTAAATTCCGCTGCACCTTGCGACTAGTACGACTAATCGCCCCGATCGTATTCGATGCGATCTTCACGCTTCCGTGATGCGCTTGAGGATTTTCAATATCCTTCAAGTGGTATCAGAGCCAGGTCGAAAAAGGTTTTGGATATGATCCATGAACCATGGACGACTTGGGTTTGAAATGGTCGCGAAAGTTTTGGCGCATTTGGATTTTTGCAACTCTGTCTAATTGATTTTTTCGGCACTGTTTAAATTGTTTAAACACAAAATATTCAATCGGATTTTGTTCCTCATTAAACAAGGAAACCATGGGATTTGAGTTTACTAAATTTGGATTTAATTTGCTCAAGATATGGCCTTTTGACTATGCATGTATTCACTGTTGCGGGAACAGCGAAATTGAACGTGATTAATTTGTTAATTACGGTTTTGATATGCCTCGAAATCATGAATTATCACTTGGGTTCTGTTGTAAATCAAGTTGGCAATCTTAGGGCACTACTTTTACGAATTTTGGATTTAAATTGATCAAGATAAGTTAATTTTAGTGATAAGGGGTCACTGCTGGAAATTGACAATTTTTGATCATGAACCTTGTGATAGTCATTCAAATAAATGTTGATGAAAATTAATTGTTAATTTTCTGAAATTGGTTATTGATAAATATTTGTGAAATGTTTAAAGATGATAATCAATTCCTTGAATGACATCCCACTAAACCATAATGATAAGATAGTTGATCTTGATCATTGGTTATTTTGAAATCATCAACAAACATTGTTTTCATGCAAAACTCTAGGACATCCTACAATTGTTGTAGGACAACTTTTACATGCAAAACCTCTTTCTTGAATAGGATTGGGGATTTGTTTAGCAAATCTCCTTATAATATAATCAAAAATATTTTGATATATATTATATGGTATAATTTCGATTGAAAGACCGATGAGCATCTCAAAGTACATGATGATCTATCTGGTATTATCCTTTCCTGAGGTGGATATGGTGTCTAGTCGGAGATCGCTGGGGTAGCGAGTTGCAACGTATGTGGTCCGTCCCACTCTCGCCGGTACTGGCCATGACAACGGGTATGGATTGGATAATGCCGGAGAAATCAAAGTATATTTCTAATTATTAAAATTCGAAATAATACGTACTTTGAGATTATACCTATTCAAGTAAAGAATTCAAAGTTTGTTGATTGATAATAGGATTGATAGTTAATTTAATGTGATTAAATTAATTATATCTTATTTAAACACTCTATTAAGAATAGATGTGTATTTCCCTTGGAAGACTTAATTATGTGAATATGATTCACGATATTTAATTATTTCAATTTGAATAAGAGGTGGTGAATCACATAAGTGACATCCATGGTCTCCCGTCAAGGCAAAGAATTTCGTCATCAAAAGTTGTATATAGGAGACGCCTGTCCGAAGTGACAGATCCTATATACAATTATTTGGATCGGGTTCTTTGCTTCTCAAAAGAGTAAGGCCGTATAAGTAGTGACCCCAATATCGGGTCCTCATATTATTGGGGAGATATTGGATTGCGTATAGCGAGTTTTAAGCCTGTTGACAGTTGGTTTAATTAGCAATCAACATCATCTTAGGGGTGGTGGGCCCGGGTGTTAAAGACCGAATTGGGAAATGCAAATTGGACTTGCAAAGCGGAATGTGTTCCCGCTTCTCTTTATTTGAGTCACAGGTTCTCATATTATTGGGATGTGATAAAGATAGAGAGGAGATCCCAGATCTTGCTTGAGATATAGCGGTAAGTATATCTCTTACTTTGAAAGACGATTAGGGAATAATCTTTCATAGTAGACATAACAAGACAAATTTGATTTAAAATTCCTAAATCAAAGTAAAATATGTATATATAATACATATACCCTTATGCAAATTTCTTATTTATGATAATCCTTCATAAAATCCACACAATGTTATACTCAATAATAACAAGTAAAATATCATGGATTGGACTCACGATCCAGATATAGTACTTGCAATTGGACACATAATGTATGTGGTTACAATGTGCAAGTTTCCTCAACATAATAAGGAATGACAATTAAATAAGACAATAAGACATCATCTTAGGGTTTGTATGTCTCTATAGTCTTGATCTTTCATCGAGTGTACTTTGGAAGTGACATGTCATGATGATCGTAGTTGTCAAATAATCCTTATAAAATCTAAGAAGATGTTTTGGCATACATATGTGCTCTAGACATTTAATCATGAATGACATTGTTCTCTACATTATGCAGAGTGGTGGCTCGAAAGAGATGATGTATTCAAAATATTTGAATACCTACCTGAACCAATGTTTTAGGAGTCTAGATGGATGTAGACATGATGAGTGTCATCATTCTACTGTCTATACTCTAGTCATTCATGAAGCTTCATAATATTCACATTGTATGAATTTAATGATGTATGTATAAATGTTGAAATGCTCTTACATTGAAATCTTTTGAATTTAACATAAGAGATCCTTAGTCTTGAACAATGGTTGTTTATAGATGAAAAGAGGACAGTGGAAGCGTGGGTCGGACCCATGTGAGAAGGAAAGTCAAAGAGTTGATTATACTTATGTGACTTCCATATGACATCCAAAGAGTTGGATGAATGCCTATACTGCAATAACTTGATGTGTTGATAGTATGACTATCAAGTCTGTCTAGAATCCTTAGAGAAGGACTCAGATAGTGCATCATAATAATCTATATCTACATTTGATCCTTGAAATTGACTTTCTTATTTGATAAGATAAAGTCTGATAATTGTATCTCGATCTTCTAACAATACTTGCAATGTTTGCACATGTTTTAGAAGACTGGAAAAAAATGATCTTAAGGTTTATAGTTATCCACATAGACATTGATGCAATTGTTGCAACAATCTCTGTTGGATTGATATACTTCTTAATTTCAGTGGGAGAGCCTTAGTCTTAGAGAATGTCTCTATGACCTAAATATTAGAATACGCTCATTGTTTGTTTCTAAATATTGGAAATAAATATGAATTCTAGAATAAACCTATCATAAAGAGTTATGATGGATAATATTTCAGATAATAATCTAGCATATGGTGGACTCTACTAAATTAGAAATTTAATGAATGGTTCATTGAGATTTCTAATACTGAAAGTTAAACCTTATAAGATCAATAGGAGGATAAAGATCATTTGACAATGATTTAGCATCAAGTTTTGGACATATGCCTGTTGATTTGATCAATAGACAAGTAAGAGATGAAACTTTAGAATGTCTAAAAATTCAAATCTTACATACTTATGAATATTGTATTCGAAGTAAAATGTCCAATACACCCTTCTTTTGGGAAAGGTGTAAAATGTCAAGGTATTCGAGATCTCATATATATTGATGTTTGTGAGTCATCTATATCGTAGTAAACATTATGGATATGTGATATCTATCGATGATTATGTATGATATATGAGATTTCTTCTCTTCACATGAGAAACCTTTGAAATGTTCAAAGATTTCATAATTTTGGTTTAGAACCAAAGTTTGAAGGAAGATTAAATGAATTTGATCTAACCAAGGTAGCAAGTACCTATTAAATGAATTTAAAGAATATGTTATTGAGATATGAATATCATTTCTATCTCAATGCTCCTGACACACCTAAACTCAATGGAGTTGTAGGAAGATACAATTAGATCATGTGTGACATGATTTGATCAATGATGAATTTTACCATAATTATCCCTCAGTTTCTAGGTATATATGTGTAGTAGAGACTACAATATATATATCCTTAATAAGGTTCCATGCATGTAAGCTGGAATCTAGCATTTGAGAGTACTACTTCATTAGGAAAATAAAGGATGGTACTGGATACCTACTTTATGACCTTGAGATTCTTAAAATATCTCATCTTTGAGAATATGATTCTTATAGGATGACTCTCTTGAGAATCAAGATGAAAATGAAGTAAAAGAACTCGTTTAATATTGAGAAGATAATGAGGCTCCAGAAATCGGAAACTAAAAGGGACAATTAAAGATGAAACACTAATACTTCTTCAAATGAGTTTGAAGATGTATTCCATGTGTCAGTTAAGTCTGACAATGATCGGATTTCATGTGATGAAGCTCCTGAGGATCATGACATGGAAAGATGAATATTAGCAATAAAGGTCTAAGGTAGACTTCATATACAAGTGTTGTATATGGACCCTCGAGGATCCACCTATAAGGGTTAGACCCATTAAGGTGTAAATGGATCTCCAATAGAAAGAGGGAACCTGAAGAGAAGGTAGAGACCTTCAAAGCACGGTTCGTAGCCATGAGCTACACACCGAAGAGAAGACATCAATTGCGATGTGGCTTGCTTTTCAGTGATCATGCTTAAACCCATCAAGCTATTGCTAACCCTAGCTACACAATTTGACTATGACATCTTCAAGATGTGAGTCAAGATTGTATTCCTCTATGAATACCTCTTTGAGGATATTCACATGAAGTAGCCCCAGGGCTTCATGGTTGAGGAATGCAAGATGTGTTGGCTAAAGAACTTCATCTTTGGACTCAAATAAGCTTATTGTCGTTGGAACATAAGATTTGATGAAATTATAATTGTTATAATTTTAAATAGAATCTTGATGAACCATGTGAAGCTTAGTGGGAGTGCCATTGTGTTTATCGTGATAAATGTAGATAATATCCTAATCATTTAGAATGATATAAGGATGAAAATAAGTGTTTTATGACCTGGCTATTCCATACCTTGAGATATAATCTCAAAAGATGCCTCTTGGATCTTAGTTCTGAAGGTGTTCAGAAGCAAAGAAAAGAGGGTATTGGGACTGTCACATTTGTAGTACACCTTGGACATGTTCCATTTTCTGGAAATTCCAAGAAAGACTTTCTTACCTTAAGATTTGGTACTGACCTATCTAAAGGGATAACACCTCAAAGAGTTGAGGATGTGAATGCTAAAAACTGGTTTCCCTTTTGTGCATCAGTTACGAGAAGCTAAAGTATGCTAAATATGTACAAAAGCCATATATCTGCCATGAAGTGGGAGTAGTAAACTGTTACTAATCCTACTATGGAGATAGAACACTTAATTGCAGTAATAACAATATCTTCAAAGATGACAAGGCTTTAGAGATAGTGATCTCTAAGTCTTATCTTCAAGAAATTAAGACTTTTAGATGGAGATCTAAAAGGTCTTAACTGCGAATACCTTAGGAGATAGAGATCTCCAGGGATAAGGGCATTCTGATAAGGATAATAGAAATTACATACTGGTTATAATAATATTTCTTTGAGTTATAGTATCAAGGATACTATGACTGACAAGATTGAGTATGGTTGCATTAGATGCAACATGTGCATTAGATGCGAGCATTGTTACTGGGGATGTGCAAGTGCCGTAAAAGGACTTGGCGTAGTCTCGCGGGAACAGAGTGACTGAGCAGCTTACCTAGCTATTTTCTAAATAGTCTATGATTGTCACATGAGAGTGGGTTTAAATGATTAGCCCATTAATGGCTCTTTGGGCTAGTGGGAGATTGTTGGACATGCGAGCCCACGACGAACCATCATGTAATAAATGTTATTGCACGTATCATTCCCTGATTTGAAATGAAGAATAAATAATTTGCATAATAGGTCCCTCTGTACAATTAGGGTTATGTACCATGGCCATCTTAATGATCATACAGCTGTTGATTCATTAAATGAATCATAGAGGCTAGTGCTTGGATGAATATCTAATGGGTTAGATAGAGAACTCATCAAATACCGTCAAATGATTATTAAGAGATGATCTCCAGCCTGAGTAGGAGATGGCAATCCTTTCTCACATAGGTTTATATCTGACCGACCTCTTGATGCAGGTCCTCTGCATGGGAATAGTGATTCGGAGGTGTCAGATTAGTTAGGTCAATGGGTTTACTTAGCGAGATCGAGATAACCTAAGTCCTATGTTGAATGCTGTCACAGCATAGGCACACATCCTCTGACCGGAGACAGATGTGTTGCTACATGTCTGAGTGTGTACATTTGGCAGACCAGTAGGTTGATGACCTAACCAAGGTCTATATACCGGCGAGCTGGTGTGCATATAAGGGCATATGAGTAATACGATCTCTCAAAGGGATCATACAGGTTCACTTGTGAACCGGAAGGCATGAGCTCACTCATGAGGTATTGGGACCGATCAAATTCCATGCATGGTCGTCGTGCTTTGGAAGCATGACAAGAATTTGAAGGTACGATATATGCTTCGGGAAAGCATATGATCGATACCAAATCCCAATGACCAAGATTGAGAAACTCGGTTATCAAACCCTGAAGAAGACAATATAAAATAGATCTTCATCTTCAGGTTGATCATTGGTCTTCCAGTATGCAGGATGTGCAGGTATTGGGAATACCTTAGGGTGATGTGATCATAAACGATTATATAACCATGACGCTTCCAGTCCGAGGGAGTGATGAAACAGGTATGGATTTTAGTGACTCCTCTCAAGAAAGAAGTAACTTGATCTTAGTCCAAGTGTTGGACATTGATCTGAATGTGATTCAGATGCAATGAGAAGATTGAGTATACGGACTTGATTCAATCAAGCATCCATGAGAGGTCCATTAGATCTGGATTTGAGATGAGATCACAACATCCAAGTCACTATACGTGGAACAGTACAATCACCCTGTCTTTATCTCCAAGTATCTACGGAGAAGTCACATTATTCTTGAAGGAGTTCAAGAATAATTCCTATGATGAATTTAGTATCCAAGCAAGAAGGTTTTGATAATTAAATGAGATTTATTTATCAAAGTATAATATGAATAAGATTCATATTGTGAGAATGTGTCCAAGATAATTAAATGAGATTTAATTATCAAGTATAATATGAATAAGATTCATATTGTGAGAATGATTATCCAAGATAATTAAATAGGATTTAATTATCAAGGATAAGCAGATCATGGATAGTGCTATCCAGAATATCTGTGTATATTATAAATGGGATTTATAATATATCAGAGAGAGAGAAATATTGTAAATAGCATTTGTTAATTATTAATGTGGATTGGATCCACATTAGTTAATTAACTAGAAATGTAATTTACAAATTAGTTTGGGATGTGAATATGATTCACATATTTTTTCAATGGCATGATTGAAATATTCACAAATTAACTTGGAATTAATTTGGTGGATATTATTGCAATAATAGTTGTTGTAATTAATTAAGAAATAATGAGATAAAATAAAAGGAGACAAAATACCACCAAATTATAAGGTGGCGTCACCTATGACTTAGTCATAGGTGACGGCCTCTATAATTTATGGTGGTTTGTTGTCTCTCCTTTTTTTGTTATCATATTATCTCTCAGTAATTAATTCATGTTATTGTGTTGATAATAATTCAATATATATTTAATTTAATATAAATTAATATTGTTGGTTTTTAACCAACAACAATCATAGCTGTTGGATGGCTCTTGGATTACAATGACCGTTGGATCCATGAGAGCTATGGATTAAGATCCATTGGATCCCGAACTAATATATAAAGAGGGTAGCCTTAGCCCTTGATAGATACACCAAGTAGATGCCTATTCTACTTCTCTCTCTCCATCTCATTCTCGTGCTATCTCTCTCCCCCTCTCCATAGGGTGGTCGACCACCATTGTTGAGAAAGGAGAGAAGTTCTCGCCTTCGCCTTCGACGACTCGAGGATCTCCTTCTTCTTCGTGGCTACTCGCTATAGAGGAAGATGACGGATTTCGCATGATGAAATAAGGGGATCTATTGCTTGGATCTTCGTCGAGGATTGCGGGAGGAACGCGACTCATCACCGTGCCCGCAAGTGCGTTCTTCGTGGATCGGACTTGAGACAGGAGGATCTCTTGTTTGGGATCTCGCGATCACAACCACGCTTCAAAGGTATTCCTTATACTTTGTGGTTTGATGAAACGATCCGAGAAGTGTTCTCGTGATCATGTGGTTTCATCGTTTGATTTAAAAATTTTAAATTCCGCTGCACCTTGCGACTAGTACGACTAATCGCCCCGATCGTATTCGATGCGATCGTCACGCTTCCGTGATGCGCTTGAGGATTCTCAATATCCTTCAAGTGGTATCAGAGCCAGGTCGAAAAAGGTTTTGGATATGATCCATGAACCATGGACGACTTGGGTTTGAAATGGTCGCGAAAGTTTTGGCGCATTTGAATTTTCGCAACTCTATCTAATTGTTTTTTTCGGCACTGTTTAAATTATTTAAACACGAAATATTAAATTGGATTTTGTTCCCCATTAAACAAGGAAACTATAGGATTTGAGTTTACTAAATTTGGATTTAATTTGCTCAAGATATGGTCTTTTGAATATGCATGTATTCACTGTTGCGGGAACAACGAAATTGAAAGTGATTAATTTGTTAATTACGGTTTTGATATGCCTCGAAATGCATGATTTATCACTAGGGTTCTGTTGTAAATCAAGTTGGCAATCTTAGGGCACTAATTTTGCGAATTTTGGATTTAAATTGATCAAGATAAGTTAATTTTAGTGATAAGGGGTCACTGCTGGAAATTGACATTTTTTATCATGAACTTTGTGATAGTCATTCAAATAAATGTTGATGAAAATTAATTGTTAATTTTCTGAAATTGGTTATTGATAAATATTTGTGAAATGTTTAAATATGATAATCAATTCCTTGAATGGCATCCCACTAAACCATAATGATAAGATGGTTGATCTTGATCATTGGTTATTTTGAAATCATTAACAAACATTGTTTTCATGCAAAACCCTAGGACATCCTACAATAATTGTAGGAGAACTTTTACATGCAAAATCTCTTTCTTGAATAGGATTGGGGATTTGTTTAGCAAATCTCCTTATAGTATAATGAAAAATATTTTGATGTATATTATATGGTATAATTTCAGTTGAAAGACCGATGAGCATCTCAAAGTACATGATGATCTATCTGGCATTATCCTTTCCTGAGGTGGATATGGTGTCTAGTCGGAGATCGCTGGGGTAGCGGGTTGCAACATATGTGGTCCGTCCCACTCTCGCCGGTACTGGCCATGACAGCAGGTAGGGATTGGATAATGCCGGAGAAATCAAAATGTATTTCTAATTATTAAAATTTGAAATAATACGTACTTTGAGATTATACCTATTATTCAAGTAAAGAATTCAAAGTTTGTTGATTGATAATAGGATTGTTAGTTAATTTAATGTGATTAAATTAATTATATCCTATTTAAACACTCTATTAAGAATAGATGTGTATTTCCCTTAGAAGAATTAATTATGTGAATATTATTCACGATAATTAATTATTTCAATTTGAATAAGAGGTGGTGAATCACATAAGTGACATCCATGGTCTCCCGTCAAGGCAAAGAATTTCGTCACCAAAAGTTGTATATAGGAGACGCCTGCCCGAAGTGACAGATCCTATATACAATTATTTGGATCAGGTCCTTTGCTTCTCAAAAGAGTAAGGCTGTATACGTAGTGACCCCAATATCGGGTCCTCATATTATTGGGGCGATATTGGATTGCGTATAGCGAGTTTTAAGCATGTTGACGGTTGGTTCAATTAGCAACGGGTCAACATCATCTTAGGGGTAGTGGGCCCTGGTGTTAAAGACCGAATTGGGAAATGCAAGTTGGACTTGCAAAGCGGAATGTGTTCCTGCTTCTCTTGATTTGAGTCACAGGTTCTCATATTATTGGGATGTGATAAAGATAGAGAGGAGATCCCAGATCTTGCTTGAGATATAGCGGTAAGTATATCTCTTACTTTGAAAGACGATTAGCGAATAATCTTTCATAGTAGACATAACAAGACAAATTTGATTTAAAATTCCTAAATCAAAGTAAAATATGTATATATAATACATATACCCTTATGCAAATTTCTTATTTATGATAATCCTTCATAAAATCCACACAATGTTATACTCAATAATAACAAGTAAAATATCATGGATTGGACTCACGATCCAGATATAGTACTTGCAATTGGACACATAATGTATGTGGTTACAATGTGCAAGTTTCCTCAACATAATAAGGAATGACAATTAAATAAGACAATAAGACATCATCTTAGGGTTTGTATGTCTCTATAGTCTTGATCTTTCATCGAGTGTACTTTGGAAGTGACATGTCATGATGATCGTAGTTGTCAAATAATCCTTATAAAATCTAAGAAGATGTTTTGGCATACATATGTGCTCTAGACATTTAATCATGAATGACATTGTTCTCTACATTATGCAGAGTGGTGGCTCGAAAGAGATGATGTATTCAAAATATTTGAATACCTACCTGAACCAATGTTTTAGGAGTCTAGATGGATGTAGACATGATGAGTGTCATCATTCTACTGTCTATACTCTAGTCATTCATGAAGCTTCATAATATTCACATTGTATGAATTTAATGATGTATGTATAAATGTTGAAATGCTCTTACATTGAAATCTTTTGAATTTAACATAAGAGATCCTTAGTCTTGAACAATGGTTGTTTATAGATGAAAAGAGGACAGTGGAAGCGTGGGTCGGACCCATGTGAGAAGGAAAGTCAAAGAGTTGATTATACTTATGTGACTTCCATATGACATCCAAAGAGTTGGATGAATGCCTATACTGCAATAACTTGATGTGTTGATAGTATGACTATCAAGTCTGTCTAGAATCCTTAGAGAAGGACTCAGATAGTGCATCGTAATAATCTATATCTACATTTGGTCATTGAAATTGACTTTCTTATTTGATAAGATAGAGTCTGATAATTGCATCTCAATCTTCTAACAACACTTGCAATGTGTTACACATGTTTTAGAAGACTGGAAAAATTTGATCTTAAGATTTATAGTTATCCACATGGACATTGATGCAATTGTTGCAACAATCTCTGTTGGATTGATATACTTCTTAATTTCAGTGGGAGAGCCTCAGTCTTAGAGAATGTCTCTATGACCTAAATATTAGAATACGCTCATTGTTTGTTTCTAAATATTGGAAATAAACATGAATTCTGGAATAAACCTATCATAAAGAGTTATGATGGATATATTTCAGATAATAATCTAGCATATGGTGGACTCTACTAAATTAGAAATTTAGTGAATGGTTCATTGAGATTTCTAATACTGAAAGTTAAACCTTATAAGATCAATAGGAGGATAAAGATCATTTGGCGATGATTTAGCATCAAGTTTTGGACATATGCCTGTTGATTTGATCAATAGACAAGTAAGAGATGAAACTTTAGAATGTCTAAAAATTAAAATCTTACATACTTATGAATATTGTATTCAAAGTAAAATGTCCAATACACCCTTCTTTTGGGAAAGGTGTAAGATGTCAAGGTATTCGAGATCTCATACATATTGATGTTTGTGAGTCATCTATATCGTAATAAACATTATGGATATGTGATATCTATTGATAATTATGTATGATATATGATAATTCTTCTCTTCACATGAGAAACCTTTGAAATGTTCAAAGATTTCGTAATTTTGATTTAGAACAAAAGTTTGAAGGGAGATTAAATGAATTTGATCTAACCAAGGTAGCAAGTACCTATAGATGAATTCAAAGAATATGTTATGGAGATATGAATATCATTTCTATCTCAATCCTCCTGACACACCTAAACTCAATGGAGTTGTAGGAAGATACAATTAGATCATGTGTGACATGATTTGATCAATGATGAATTTTAGCATAATTATCCCTTAGTTTCTAGGTATATATGTGTAGTAGAGACTACAATATATATCCTTAATGAGGTTCCATGCATGTAAGCTAGAATCTAGCACTTGAGAGTACTACTTCATTAGGAAAATAAAGGATGGTATTAATTACCTACTTTATGACCTTGAGATTTTTAAAATATCTCATCTTTGAGAATATGATTCTTATAGGATGACTCTCTTGAGAATCAAGATGAAAATGAAGTAAAAGAACTCATTTAATATTGAGAAGATAATGAGGCTCCAGAAATCGGAAACTAAAAGGGACATTTAAAGATGAAACACTAATACTTCTTCAAATGAGTTTGAAGATGTATTCCATGTGTCAGTTAAGTCTGACAATGATCGGACTTCATGTGATGAAGCTCCTGAGGATCATGACATGGAAAGATGGATATTAGCAATAAAAGTCTAAGGTAGACTTCATATACAAGTGTTGTATATGGAACCTCGATGATCCACCTATAAGGGTTAGACCCATTAAGGTGTAAATGGATCTTCAATAGAAAGAGGGAACCTGATGAGAAGGTAGAGACCTTCAAAGCACGGTTCGTAGCCATGAGCTACACACCGAAGAGAAGACATCGATTGCGATGTGGCTTGCTTTTCAGTGATCATGCTTAAACCCATCAAGATATTGCTAACCCTAGCTACACAATTTGACTATGGCATCTTCAAGATGTGAGTCAAGATTGTATTCCTCTATGAATACCTCTTTGAGGATATTCACATGAAGTAGCCCCATGGCTTCATGGTTGAGGAATGCAAGATGTGCTGGCTAAAGAACTCCATCTTTGGATTCAAATAAGCTTATTGTCGTTGGAACATAAGATTTGTTGAAATTATAATTGTTATAATTTCAAATAGAATCTTGATGAACCATGTGAAGTTTAGTGGGAGTGCCATTGTGTTCATCGTGCTAAATGTAGATAATATCCTAATCATTTGGAATGATATAAGGATGATAATAAGTGTTTTATGACCTGGCTATTCCATACCTTGAGATATGATCTCAAAAGATGCCTCTTGGATCTTAGTTCTGAAGGTGTTCAGAAGCAAAGAAAAGAGGGTATTGGGACTGTCACATTTGTAGTACACCTTGGACATGTTCCATTTTCTGGAAATTCCAAGAAAGACTTTCTTACCTTAAGATTTGGTACTGACCTATCTAAAGGGATAATACCTCAAAGAGTTGAGGAAGTGAATGCTAAAAACTGGTTTCCCTTTTGTGCATCAGTTACGAGAAGCTGAAAGTATGCTAAATGTGTACAAAAGCCAGATATCTGCCATGCAGTGGAAGTAGTAAATTGTTACTAATCCTACTATGGAGATAGAACACTTAATTGCAGTAATAACAATATCTTCAAAGATGACAAGGCTTTAGAGATAGTGATCTCTAAGTCTTATCTTCAAGAAATTAAGACTTTTAGATGGAGATCTAAAAGGTCTTAACTGTGAATACCTTAGGAGATAGAGATCTCCAGGGATAAGGGCATTCGGATAAGGATAATAGAAATTACATACTGGTTATAATAATATTTCTTTGAGTTGTAGTATCAAGGATACTATGACTGACAAGATTGAGCATTGGTTTCATTAGATGCAACATGTGCATTAGATGCGAGCACTGTTACTGGGGATATGCAAGTGTCGTAAAAGGACTTGGCGTAGTCTCGCGGGAAAAGAGTGACTGATCAGCTTACCTAGCTATTTTCTAAATAGCCTATGATTATCACATGAGAGTGGGTTTAAATGGTTAGCCCATTAATGGCTCTTTGGGCTAGTGGGAGATTGTTGGACATGCGATCCCACGACGAACTATTATGCAATAAATGCTATTGCACGTATCATTCCCTGATCTGAAATGAAGAATAAATAATTTGCATAATAGGTCCCTCTGTATAATTAGGGTTATGTACCATGGCCATCTTAATGATCATACAGCTGTTGATTCATTAAATGAATCATAGAGGCTGGTGCTTGGATGAATATCTAATGGGTTAGATAGAGGACTCATCAAACACCGTCAAATGATTATTAAGAGATGATCTCCAGCCTGAGTAGGAGATGGCAAACCTTTCTCACATAGGTTGATATCTGACTGACCTCTTGATGCAGGTTCTCTGCATGGGAATAGTGATTCGGAGGTGTCAGATTAGTTAGGTCAATGGGTTTACTTAGTGAGATCGAGATAACCTAAGTCCTATGTTGAATGCTGTCACAGCATAGGCACACATCCTCTGACCGGAGACAGATGTGTTGCTACATGTCTGAGTGTGTACATTTGGCAGACCAGTAGGTTGATGACCTAACCAAGGTCTATATACCGGCGAGCTGGTGTGCATATAAGGGCATATGAGTAATACGATCTCTCAAAGGGATCATACATGTTCACTTGTGAACCGGAAGACATGAGCTCACTCATGAGGTATTGGGACCGATCAAATTCCATGCATGGTCGTCGTGCTTTGGATGCATGACAAGAATTTGAAGGTATGATATATGCTTTGGGAAAGCATATGATCGATACCAAATCCCAATGACCAAGATTGAGAAACTTGGTGATCAAACCCTGAAGAAGACAGTATAAAATAGATCTTCATCTTCAGGTTGATCATTGGTCTTCCAGTATGCAGGATGTGCAGGTATTGGGAATACCTGAGGGTGATGTGATCATAAACGATTGTATAACCATGACGTTTCCAGTCCGAGGGAGTGATGAAACAGGTCTGGATTTTAGTGACTCCTCTCAAGAGAGAAGTAACTTGATCTTAGTCCAAGTGTTGGACATTGATCTGAATGTGATTCAGATGCAATGAGAAGATTAAGTATACGGACTTGATTTAATCAAACATCTATGAGAGGTCCGTTAGATCTGGATTTGAGATGAGATCTCAACATCCAAGTCACTATACGTGGAACAGTACAATCACCCTGTCCTTATCTCCAAGTATCTACGGAGAAGGCACATTATTCTTGAAGGAGTTCAAGAATAATTCCTATGATGAATTTAGTATCCAAGCAAGAAGATTTTGATAATTAAATGAGATTTATTTATCAAAGTATAATATGAATAAGATTCATATTGTGAGAATGTGTCCAAGATAATTAATTGAGATTTACTTATCAAGTATAATATGAATAAGATTCATATTGTGACAATGATTATCCAAGATAATTAAATAGGATTTAATTATCAAGGATAAGCAGATCATGGATAGTGCTATCCAGAATATCTGTGTATATTATAAATGGGATTTATAATATATCAGAGAGAGAGAAATATTGTAAATAGCATTTGTTAATTATTAATGTGGATTGGATCCACATTAGTTAATTAACTAGAAATGTAATTTACAAATTAGTTTGGGATGTGAATATGATTCACATATTTTTTCAATGGCATGATTGAAATATTCACAAATTAATTCGGAATTAATTTGGTGGATATTATTGCAATAATAGTTGTTGCAATTAATTAAGAAATAATGAGATAAAATAAAAGGAGACAAAATACCACCAAATTATAAGGTGGCGTCACCTATGACTTAGTTGTTATTACGCCCCCTATAATTTAGGGTGGTTTGTTGTCTCTTCTTTTTTTGTTATCAAATTATCTCTTATTAATTAATTTATGTTAATTAAATTGTGTTGATAATAATTCAACATATATTTAATTTAATATAAATTAATGTTGTTGGTTTTTAACCAACAACAATCATAGCCGTTGGATGACTCTTGGATTACAATGACCGTTGGATCCATGAGAGCCATGGATTGAGATCCATTGGATCCCAAACTAATATATAAAGAGGGTAGCCTTAGCCCTTGATAGATACACCAAGTAGATGCCTACTCTACTTCTCTCTCTCCCTCTCATTCTCGTGTTATCTCTCTCTCCCTCTCCATAGAGTGGCCGACCACCATTGTTGAGAAAGGAGAGAAGTTCTCGCCTTCGCCTTCGACGACTCGAGGATCTCCTTCTTCTTCATGGCTACTCGCTATAGAGGAAGACGACGGATTTCGCTTGACGAAATCAGGGGATCTATTGCTTGGATCTTCATCGAGGATTGCAGGAGGAACGCGACTCATCATCGTGCCCGCAAGTGCGTTCTTCGTGGATCGGACTTGAGACAGGAGGATCTCTTGTTTGGGATCTCGCGATCACAACCACGCTTCAAAGGTATTCCTTATACTTTGTGGTTTGATGAAACGATCCGAGAAGTATTCTCGTGATCATGTGGTTTCATCGTTTGATTTAAAAATTTTAAATTCCGATGCACCTTGCGACTAGTACAACTAGTCGCCCCGATCGTATTCGATGCGATCGTCACGCTTCCGTGATGCGCTTGAGGATTCTCAATATCCTTCAGGACCTACCTGAATGCCATCATTAGATACCACGTGAACATGGAATGCGACTCTATCAAACTAAAAATCAAAATTGGAGAATTTTGCATAAAGCTGGTGTTGTCTTGGGGTTTTGAATATAATCTACAAATGTATTCGATGTTGCTCAGGGTCAGATGAATGTATCAAAATATCATCCCCAAACACAATGACGAACTTGTCAAGGTGTTCTAGAAATACCTTATTCATTAGCTCCATAAAGGATGCATGAGTGTTAATAAGACCAAACGACATTATCAAGAATACATAATGGCCATACCTTGTTCTGAAAGCTATCTTTGGTATATCATCCTCTTTTATTTGAAGTTGATGATAACCCGTACGCTGGTCATTTTTTTGAGAAAATTATCGCTCCTTGTAATCGATCGAATAAGTCATTGATGTGAGGTAACTGATATCTATTATTCACGATCACTTTGTTTAGACCTCGATAATCAATGCAAAGTATAAGAAACCCAACTTTCTTTTTCACAAAAATGACAGTGCTCCCCACGAGAAACATTGGGACACAAAAATCCCTTATCCAGATGTTCTTGTAACTGCTTCTTTAACTCCTCAAGTTCTGCAGGTGTCATTCTGTACGGAGCTTTGGAAATCGATACCCGTTCCTGGGATAACAACGATTGAGAAATCAATCTCTCTACGAGGAGGTAATCCAGGAAGATCGTCCGAGAAGACATCGGTAAAATCTCTGACCACATCTAAATCTTCAAGATGTGTCTGTGATGATTCAAGGCTAATTATACTAGATAGGTATGCGGTGCAACTCTCCGCTAGTAGTTGGCTTTGCACGCAAGGATGAGATAACCAATATCCCATTCTTAAAGGTGTCTCGAATGACTAGCTCCTCATGACTTGGTCTACTAAAAGCCACCTTATTTTCTCGACAATAAACCGATGCATGATTCTCCTATAATCAATCCATGCCCAAGATGACATCATAGGTCGTGATAGACAACAAGATCAAATTAGCAGCGAGGGTGTCTTCTCTTATCAAAATGGGCACGTCCTTTAAGTACACACCGGCTGTAATAATATCACCCATTGGTAAAGAGGCTGTAAATGTGTATGGAAGCTCAATGGCTTCCAGCATTAGTCTTCTTGCAAAAGCTTCCAAAGTAAAAGAATGTGTAGTGTAAGAATCGAAAAAGCATTCGAAATAAAAGAATGTGTAGTGCCACAATCGAAAAGAACATGACATAAATACTTTGTAAATAGGAGAGTACCTTATGCTGTTGTGTTGGCAACTTCAGCATCTTTAGAGGTAATAGCGAAGACTCTTCATGCTATCTTCTTCAGCTGCTCAAACGACTTCTTCTAATCCTTGAAATCCTTCTTACAATCTTTCATGAAGTGACCTTTTTCTCCACACTTAAAGCAAGTAGTGGTCAACTCGTAGCATTCTCCTAGATGCCTTCTGCCAAAAATGCGGACACACCTCATATGTGTACTTCATGTTGGTCGGAGCATCATCAGTCCTCGTCTTCTTAACATTTGCTACAACATGATGCCTCTTATCATCGTAGCTTAGCTTGTGAGGACGCTTCTGAGGGTTCACTTGTTGCATCCTCCGATATGTTGCATCAAATTCTACAGTGCTGCGATAGAGTCGAGGGACCTCTAGTGAGTATTGTATGACTCAAACAAGAATTCAAGACTTCAACAAAATCCCTAGCTCGTTGTTTTTCACTTGTGTTTCAGTTCGTGAAACTTTGCAACATATTCTTGGACCATCATATTTCTATGACGAAGAACTATGAACTCCTGTCGTTTAGCATCCATAGCATGTTTGAGGATGTAACGCTCAGTAAAGAAATCCCCAAAGTCACCCCAACTAGTGACTAGAGTCTTTGAAAAGTGAATTCCCTTGTAGGATGTCCACCACTCCTTTGCATTGTCTCGCAGATGGAACGCCTCAAAAATAACTTTCTTTTCCTCCGGACATTTAGTCGCCTCAAATGCTATTTCTATCTCTCGTAGCCAATGTTCAGCCTTTTTCGGATCATGCTCTCCCTTGAAAGTGGGTGGATCATGCTGGATGAAGGTCTTTAAACTCAATCCACCAGAGTTGGACGCATGGCTCTTCCGTTGCTGGGACATCAGTGTCATTCACTGCAGCATCTGCTTCTGCATATCCATAACAATCTCTTGACTCGTCGATGATTCGTGGTCTCCATTGGATTCAGGTGCACGATGAGGACTCATCTGATTCAAAAATTGACAAGGTCAATGAGTTGTGATTCTAGTTCTATATACATAGATCTTAGGTCACTAAAGATTATGGATATCTTATACCTAAGGAACTCTACCTCTGATACCATTTGTAATAGAGCGAGTCGCACCGACTGACGGAAGCATGCAATAATAGATTGCACGATCAAACCATTACGAAAAACATACATGGCAATCAATAAGTAGAGATAATATTAATTTCAAACAAAGTCCACTCCAAATAAGAGTTCAATTATTACAACTCTAACTGGGGTATTCTTGAAAAAACTTCTCCAAGAATTTAAAATAGCATCTCAATAGTTCTCGTGGGCATACAAATATCATCTAAATCTTCATGAGTTGAATCATACCACATCAGGAATCTCGAGGAGTCCGTAGCACGATCCTGAATAAGCAATCAACCTTATTCTTCACCTGAAATTGTAATGTATTTTTTCACGAGCCTATCGTCTAGTATGCATCGGGGTCCATACATGGGAATTCTAACAACTTTTAATATGTTATAGAGTATGTATTTGAGTTTTCATGGATGCACATTATTGAGTGTCTAATTGCCCCATACATGTCTAAGTTCGATTCCTAACGTGTATAATTTGGATTCTTTCATAACGAAGGGTATACATATGTAAATTTCACAATAAAATATGGCATACATTTCTTTCATATAGTAGGGCATGTTTCATACGATTCATAATAAGTACGTGTTTCTTTTATCATACAAATCACTTTACATTGTAGCCCATACGACTTCGATGGTTTACTTTTCTTAACTCAATTCTTGTACAACATGTACTGGTTTATTCTTTATTAAATCATTTATTGTATAACTCATGACGGTCTACCTTTATAAACTATTTTCTTACACGACTTTCATATACATATCTTGTTATATGTTTTCAACCGTTGGCACTTGTGATCCATGGCATGAGATGACAATATAGCTAAAAATGTAGAGGACTTAGCTTTTACCTTTGTGGTCCATGCAACCATACTCCCCTTGCGTCGTCGTCCTTTGGGCTAACACGACCCCCTGCGGTCGTCCATGTGACTCTTTATGAGTTTGTACCTTACATATTGTTTAAGGTTATCAAATTCTATCCTTTTAGATTGGGAAAAAAGCATAATGTACTAAAACATTTCTTTGACCAAAATAATATCATTTTATCTTTGTCATTAGTTACATATTTCTTTTAAAATGATATTACAGTAGATGTAAACTGCAACTAAGCCACATGGTCATATAAATATGACAAGTTACAGAGTGACATACCCGTGACTTGTTCTATATATAGTAATCCAATTGAAACTCCAACATATTTATTATTCATAAAAAATATATCTAGTCTCATTGCATTATATAATTTGTATATGCAAATAACTAGTCAGGGACTAAATGTATAATTTGTTCTTTCATATATGTATGCATTTTATCCAATTATACTTTATACCTCGTCTTCATCTTGTTATTCAATTTGAAATTTTATCTCAAAATAAAAGCCAACACTAATGTATATATAGATATCTTATCCTATAAGGAAAATTGATTCCAATGGCTTCATCGGGAAGGAAAGTGTTTGTGAAATAAAATCTTTAAATGGCAATAATTGTGTTTGTATTGTCTATTTTATTTCTATGTTAATATATGTGCTACACTTCTAATATTATACAATCATGGCTATTTTCAACAAGAGAACGGATCTTGCTTGCTTCAAGATTTTGGATACCCTTCTAATTGTTGATGGTAAAACTTAAATTGACATTAATGCTAAACCCTCCCAACTTACTTTTTATACGTAATTACTAAATATACAAATCAACCATATAAACAATGTAACTACCAGCTACGACACTTCAGATTTGCAATGCATGCGTTTAAATATACAATTATAAAGAGAATGGTTTGATAATTAACTATTTTATTTCTTAATTCCATAAGTATATCAACTCACATACAGAAGATTGATGTTTAAAATATTCTCATATTGAAAACTGAACCATCATGGTAATATGCCAGTCCACCTCCGTGTTGGTGGATAGTGAATACTTGTTTTTTTTTCAAGTTTAGATTCAAGCACACCATTTAATTTGCGTAGAGTTGGCATACCTTATACTAAGATTTGATACATGTTTCTAAGGGTTTTATATAAAATCAAGTCGATACGCATGCGTATTATCCTATGAAACAACACATACATTCCTAGATCATATCAGATATGATCCTTATTCATACATAATCCTAAACCGATACATACCTTATGTCTGACGCATAACTCTCCCTGATGTGGTCATCACGCCTCCTTCCAGTCACAGATCCCCGTTCTCCTCCTCCGACTCGATGTCGCCTTCTCCTATGATGAAGAATGATACCCAGTAAGATATCTTTCCTCTCTCTAACTCTCTCTCTCTCCTCCTCTCTCAAATTACAATGACAAGTGACGTGAGTAGCGGGGAGGGATTTATTTATTTTTTATGCCTCTCAAATGAAAAATCAATGGACATTACTCGCCATAAATTTTAGAATTAAATCAATATTGATAAATGTGGAAACAAAAGGAACTTTTGTTTGAAAAATTTTAACCATTACGGGTGCAGTGGAATTGGCTGCCGTCGTGATAAGGGGATGAGAATGAGAAGAACGAGGCTCATGGAGTGCAATGCTTGACATCGAATGCGAATGGGCAGTCATGGGGTTAATAAATTTTAACTGTGCTTACACCTATACACATTTACATGTAGAGTTATAATAAATTTTAACTCCACATTGTTGGATATTCATTGCATATATTTATTGTGGGTTAATTGTTGATCGATTCAGGATCTTTTGTTGGTCGCCTCAGCGACATTGTGATCCCGCCTTGTGCAGATCACTCTAGACCGATAGAAGATCCCTGTTATCAAATGGCGCCGTTGCCGGGGAGGCAACGGATTTTGTATGATTTTGTGAGCGTATTTGTCTATTTATTCAATTGTTTGCTCATGTCCTTCATTTATTTATTGGTGTGATTTTTATTTTTATTTAATGATATTGATTGACTGCTCTGACCATCTCTTTCTTTTTGTCTTTGATGTGAGGGACCGCTAAGCGAAGGAGGACCTCCTAGGAGGACCTATGCACCCAAGCGAGGCGGTGTTGGCTCTTCTATGCCAAGCCAACAGGAGAGAGCATCGATAGCAGATGAAGGAGAATTTTTGAAGACAGTCTCTATTTCATGAATTTTATTTCCTTTATCTTATTATGTATATTTATGTGAGAGAGTGACCCTTAGAATTTTGTAATAATACAGGACTCTCACAGGTGCACTCCGACTCCCGAGGTCCATTGCCCGAGGGATTGTTCCCTTGGGGGCCTCGATGATTTTTGACGCTTTTCTTTTATTTTATTTTTATTATTTTGTGTGTGAATGAGCCTTAGCATTAGGATTTGCTTGCTCGTAGAGTTAGGTCCAAACACCCTAATATTTGCATGTACCTATAGTTCGCTTTGGACCTAGATCAAACTCTAAACAGCCGCTCATTTATCTCTTAGCCTTTGTGCCACAGCGAGCCCCGCAAAGCGCTTTCTCCTAAGCTCAAGTGTGTTGGGCACAGAGGAGGGGTGAGCCAAGACCGGACTTTTTGAGGCCAAAGATGAATGAGCGACTTGTGGTGCTTCACGATAATAGCAATTTCTGAACCTAGGGCGATTTCTTCGGTTTGCATTTGCATATAGCATAGGTTTCAAATTCTGTTTTGCATCCCGCATGGAGAGAGCTGGGAGGCACTGTAAGTCTTCTTACTTAGCATGCATCATCGATTTCTGACTTGCATGGCTTTTCCGATCTTCTCCCTCTGTTTTTTCCAACCTAGGATGCTTAATGGAAATTGAAACCTCGATAGGCACGTGCATTGAAAATACCCAAAAAAAAAGTGATAACTTAAATAAAATCGGGACTGTGAACTCTATTTGACCTAAAAATAAAACATAATGGACTTCCTTGTCTTGGGGAGAGCAACCCCCTCATTGGATGCGTTTTAAACTGCTCACGTACACACTAAGGAGTAGAGCCCAAATCCAATTAAGCCTCCTAAGTGATTGTACAATTTTTGTGATTCTCACCTAACTCTAAAAATGAAAAGATAAATGACCGTCACCTGATGGTCTTCACTGTGTTGAGTAGGTGAATCAGGGGTTTTGCCTTGTGTATTGATTGTGACTTAGAGTGCGTTATGTTTTCATTCATTATTAGAGTAATCGGTCCCACCGTGTGAGTCATGCATTTTCTATCTTTGAGTCTCTCTATCTCTCTTATACTTATATCTCTTCATTTTGCATCGAGTCATGATATTGGCGCTTGAGCTCAATCATTCTTCGCCAAGTCCTTTGTTTCCCGCTTCTTCACCATCTTCTATGTATCCATCGTACCATCTTCTCTGGTTCGAGGAGAGACCGCTCTTCGGACCGCAATTTTGACGGTGTTCCCGCCTTGTGTGGAACACCCAATTTTGTCTATGTCTCGATCTTTCTCGCCCGCCCTCCTCGTACCCTCTGTATCACTCTTCTACCACCCACGGTATTGGCACGCCCGCTCAATCAGCTTCTCCACCCCATTGCGTTACCCTTCTTACCCATCTTCCTTGTGTCCCCCGTATCATCTCTCCCTTTACCCGGGAATGTTGTGCATATTGATGAGGCCTGCATCGAGGACTCTTTATACATATTATTTGTGTGAGCCGGGCCCATGATGTTGAGGTTGCTGAGATCGACTTGGTGGATTTATCTTTGATACGTGCATATGGATTTCTTGAGGATTTTTGCTGATGCACAGAGCATAGGTGTGATGCATTATTGAGGAATTATAGTTCTCGCACACCGGATTAAGGATGTGATGTGATGCGATGACTCGATGAAGATTTCATGAGCATTGATTGATCCACCTCTTTGAGGTTCCACCCATCTTGGTTTTGAGGAATGACTGATTATTCTAATTTGGACTTCTTGATAAGGGTGTGCGAATCCTACACGATCTCTCATTTTCTTGATTGACCCATCCTTAATCTCCTGACTCTATGATCCACCCTGGCACTTAGAGGATTCCTGACTATTTTTTTTGTGTGCCATCTCAGCTGACTGGATTGACCCAAGGGATGTTTGGTGAATGACATGATTATTCACTCCCTTGCTTGATCTTATGCCCTCCTATGGATTGAATGATTTATTTCTCTCGAGGACCTGAGATGATTTGCCAGCATTCCCATAACCTACATTGATATAGCTCGCATTGCTCCCTGAGGACTATCTGCGGGAGAATGCGACAATTTCTAGGACTGCGGTTTCATTCACTGCTTGGGTCGCCATTATGATGGGACCTGAAACCGAGTCAGATGATATGTTTGATTGGCCTACCCTTGTGATTGTGTACCTGACCTGTCGGTACACGGGGCCAATGTACTTGACTCATCTGAGTCCGCTCGCCTTGACGGTCCTCGCAAGGTTGAGCTCCTGATATCTGCTGTTTTCACGCCTAGCTGGAAGTGCACTCCCCGAGGGTTATCTGCGGGACGCTGTCACACTTTCTTGATTTGTCGGTCTCTTCTGCTGGTAGCCGATCTGTCGCCTACCGAGACCGTCTCTGTGGTCCGTCTGATGGACCCGGCTCCTTTGAGCCCTTCTCTCCCCTTGACGACCCTCGCAAGGTAGAGACACATTCTGACTATTCTTTGCCTAGATCGCAGCACCCTCCGAGGATTATCTGCGAGAGACTGTGACACTCTCTTTACGCTCGGTTCCCACTTCTGATTGTGTCTCCTTTCTGTTGGAGCACGGAGCCGAGTACTCTGACTATTCTCTGACTTTTCTCACCTTGAGGACCCTCGCAAGAGTGAGCCACATATTGTGTTGTTCAGTGTATTCTTTTGACATTCAGATTATATCACCACCGTACATCACACTGTCTCATATGCTTTATTTCCGATCTATCTGAGACCATGATTAACCGGAGGAGTATGTACTGCTCTTTCTTCCTCCCGGTCTTACGGTATCGGCTATATTCTCCCATGATGACCATATGAGCCGTTCATCTGCTTCATGCTACCGGACCGGATATCTTTACTTTCTGACCTGTTGTCCCCGGTAGCTGACACCCACTTGACTGTATATCAGGGTGTCTTTTCACCTTCTGACTGCGTCCTCGTTCTCACAGGGAGACGACGACGAGAGCACGGTAGTCGCTTACCAGATATCGTCCTGTACTTCACTAGTTTCTTCACCACTTGTATATATGTGTGCCTTTTTCATTCTTTCTCCCGCATGTTATGTGTGCCCCAGATCTATCGCCATATCTTTGTGCCTACACGTAGGACGTACCTTGTCCTAAGTGTAGGGGGGCACACACCGAGTTGTTCTTTCCTTACACATTTTCGTCACTCCTGTTCTTGCCTACTTAGGGATATCTCACCCCAAGTATAGGGGGAGTGATGCGTATATTCTCCACGATCTTTTCATCTACCTGTATATATCCATCTTTTCTTCTTTTCTTCTTTTCTTCTTTTCCTTTTCTATCTTCTGTATCTAAATAAAAGGTGTCACCCCTTTGTGTCAGTTTTCTGTACTTAGGACGTACTTTGTCCTAAGAATAGTGGGGTGCACCCCTGATTTGTTAAAACTTTGATTTGTTTATTCCCACCCTTGACCCTCCCTGCTTTGTGTACAGTCTGCTATACTTAGGATTATTTGATCCTAAGTATAGGAGGGACGGTCAACTTCTCATTCGTTCAACTCTTATTTATTTATTCTTTGGACTTGTCTATACTCAGTACGAGTTATGTCTTCTCTTTTCTTTTCGATCTATGAGGACATAGCTCAAGCTAAGTATAGGGGGGCCGTATATACTATGTATATACTTTAGCCATAACTCGTACTTTCGTAATAATATGGCTAATAATTCTTTAAATTCGTTAAAAATCCTTAATAAAAAGATGGGATTATTCCTCAAATTCTTTTTGTATATACTGATTAATAAATCAGGTGAAAACGTTTTTTGCAAAATGTTTGAAAAATAGTTTGAAAAGTATTGTGAACATTTAGTGAAAACTATTTTGAAAACGTTTTGTTACATGTTTTCAACCTGTGTAAAGATGTGTGGTTTGTAAATATTTATTTTCTTTGTGTGAAATAAAATGTTTGAAAAATGATTTGCAAATGGTTTGAAAAATGGTTGCAAAAATATTTTGAAAAATCTATATATACTGTTTTGAAAAACCTTTGCAAAATGATTTTCAAATGTGTGTACATGTTGTAAAAATGTTTGTAAAAATTATTTTGGACTATAGTTTTCAAAAATTGTTTGAATAACTTGTGTCAAATAAATTTGAGGAATAGTCACATATAATAATAACTAATATAATATATATATCTTATCAATAAAAATAATAAAAATAAACACAATTCTTTAATAAGTGTACATATATGCTTATAAATAAAAACTAAATTGTAAATTCTTAATTCTTGTAAAATAAAGCGGCACGCCCGTGTAAATAGTTGTACATATTTTCTACTGTGAGTGTCAAAATTCTTTTATTTGCAAAAATTCTTTGTGTAAAAATTCTTCTCTTTGTTTTCAAATTCTTTGAAAAATTGCATTATTCTTTGCATATTTGTAAATAGCATTTGCATTGCATTCATATTCTTTGATTGAGCTTGATAATTGAACTAGTCCAATAAAGTCGAAGATTGGAGCTTGGTTAGACCTTACCGCACCTAATTGCACTGGAACCTTATGGGAACTAGGTTTAAGGTACTTCAGGTCGATTCAGACTTAATTCTTTGAGAAATCAGGGCTGGGTTCAAGTCACCTCAGTGGACTAACTAGAACTTTTCGAAACACACGTATGACTCTTGTCGGCCGTGACCTAACTTGGACACTTGCACTTTTCACTTGGCTCAACTCAGTTGGAGTGGTGAGGGGGTTGGATTTGCCAGTCTGAGACGCACACGGGTGGAAACATTCGTCCTCGTCTAGGGAGGGAAGTGCACCCCAACCTGGTCCAGTAGCCATGAGGTCTAACGATAGGAGAGTGTGGGTTGCAATAATGCTTCAAAAGAGGGATAGTCTTCTGGCTCAAGAGGAAAAACTCCTTATGTAAATGCTGCTGTGAATAGTATGTTGAAAAAAAAAATGATGAAACTCCAAAAAAAATGGACAGGCTTGTAAACAAAAAAATAAAAATGCCTGCCGGAGTATGTATATATGTTGTATAGAAAATAAGCAAGCTTGAGCATCAAAGTTATACCATGTGAGCCTGCAGCTGGATGACTTGACTACACTGGTCTTGCATCCCAGGATAGGTAGCTACACTGGCTACCGTCCATTCTTTTCTCTACCCCTCCTCTTGAGTTGGATGCCACTTGAACTTAGAAGGAAATACCCCGCTCCTCGAGGAAAGAGCTGTTGGATTAAGGGAATCATTGGGTTGTCATTCTGGAGAAGTCAGTCTCTTTGTCATCTCAGTTGGGGAGAGACACTATCACTTACACTGTACAAGTCAGCTTCATAGTCATAAGGGTTTGCGTATGATATAGGCTAGTTCTGACCTGGCTATTGAGGTGATTTGAACCGAGTTCTGTGACTATCAAAGCCTGTTGTATTTTAAAGCTGGTTCCCGACTAGGTTCCACACACATTTTCACACCAAGGTCTAACTTCAGTTCCAAACCTTGATTTTGTAAAGATAAGTTTAATAATCATGATCAATTCTATTTATTCTTTACATTCTTTATTTTTGCTTTTTCTTTTCTTCTTATTCTTTGTTCTTTTTGTACTTATTGCATAAGTATTTGCTAGGGACTAGCAAAGGCAAGTATAGGGGGGGTGATGAATCTCCATTTCATCACCTTTATTCTATCATTTTGGCCTTAAAAACCCAGCAAATGCATGTAAATAGCATTTATTTGTACATAATAGCATTCATTATTCTTTGTGTTAATTGGGTATAAAATAAGGTTTTTAATGCCAAAATTATAGAATAAAGAGAAGAAAAGAAAAAGGAATAAAATATTGCAAATATTTTATGACCCTAACCCCGAGACCAAGGCCAGCATGGACTTGGTCGACAAGGAATAAAGTAGGGGGAGATAAGGGCCAATAATACAATGAAAATTTCATTTATTAATTCATTTATTTATGCATTTTTGGCACCTATTTTGTTCATATTTATTTATTCATCAAATAAAGAAACTTTGTTCATAAAAGTTGTAGATAATAATATAAATAAAAATACAAAATTGAGTTTGTGCAAAAATAATATTCAGTGTACATTTTATACACATAATAAAAAGCAAAAATCTCAACTTCACAGACCCATATCTTGCAAGTAAAAACTCCAAATCACCCAAACTCACCTTTAATTGTATATAGCATTTGATAAACTATTTTATAAAATTGGTTTCATAATTTTTGGAGTCCATCTGTGGAAGTTAGGTTTTTAGCCCTTCTTGTACATAATGCCTGATTAAAATATTCATTTTATTCAATATTCATTATTTTTATAAATTCATATTTTTAGAATCTTGAAAATAATGTCTATAATACACGTGCATAATAAAAGTAAGAGAAACTAAAAAGAATTTGTGAAATAAAATAAGTCTATGTATCACACAGGCAAAATACCTATGCTAAGAATGTATATAAATAAAAGGGATTTTTATTCTTTGATTCTTTATTCATTTATATTTGTGTAATAATGTATATATTATATATATCTTATTAAAAATACAACTCCATAGTAAAAACACATAAAATCCATTATATAAATAAAATGTATATAATATATAGGTAAAATACCTACAAGTATACCTACATATACGCAAACACATTTATTTAAATATATAAATAAACTCATAAAAATCAAATAAAAATATATTTATACTCACAAAAATAAGTTATAAATTTATAAAATAAGAAAATACAATAATAAAAGAAAATAAACAAAAGAAAAATAAATGTATATAAATATACTTATAAATACCATATTTTAATAAAACCGTAATAAAATAATTCAAAAAAATAAATAAAAATCATAAATAAATACTACATTAATTTATGAACATTTTTTATTTTATAAGTAAACTCTAAATAATTCATTTAATACGTTAAATAAATAGGTCAAGATAGGTCTGACGTGGACCAATCAGGAGCTAGGGAAAGTTGACCTCCGGTCAACTCCCCCTGCGCCTCTGACTAACCCGTCAGACCTGTCGCGTCCCCACTTTTCATGCCTTTTTCCAGCTCGCCTTGTCCATCATTCGGCAACAATCACTTCTCAAGATTTATTCTCTGATCATCCCTGATCCCCGCCGATCATGTAGATCCTGTGTACATAGTTCGTATCGCCGGCTGCGGCCTGGTCAATAAGGGTGCCCCGTTTGTGCTTAAATAAGGAACCTCCCTCTCCTCTTCAATTTTGGTCAGCTTTTCAGCCAATCCCTTCCCAGAATTCGGTCCCGGCGATGCTCCTGGTGACAGGAGGAGCTCGCCAGCACTTTTAATCGATCGGAGAGGCGGAGGTTGCACCCATGGTGGCGCTCCGGCAGCCACCCTGCTCCCTGGAGTTCCTCCAGGTATAAGAGCTGCACGTTTATCTTTTTAGGTATATTTTTATATCAGCATTTCATTTCCGTCATTTAGTTTGCATTTTGATTCGTAGGTTAGCGTAATTTAGTTGTTTCGTAGTTCGCCGGAGCTCCGCTCCGGCGAGCTTTTCACCGTGTTCCCGACCAGTTCCCGACTCGCTTTCGCCCTCATTTCACTCCCCACCACTTTCTCCACCTTCCAGTCCATCCCTACCAACCGGAGCCCCCTTGGTTCCGCGAATCGATGCTTGCCTCAGCCGCTTCGCCGGAGCATCGTCACCCCCGTCATTTTCATGCTCTCAGCTTCAAACCCCGGGTCGAGGAGAACGGCCTCGAGCCCCTCTATGTTTCTGTGCAGGTTAGGTGCCTTGAAAAGCACCAGGAGACGATTCCCAAGCCGGCGGAGGTACCTGGAGCCTCGCTTCTTCTTCGAGCTCGTGGCGGCGCTCCAGGGTCCCTCCGACCGATCCAAGACCTCCAGCATGAAGAAGACCCTGCCAGGAAGCTTTGTGGACCTTCAGGAGCGGTGAAGATCGGCGGGAGAGCGAGATCCGAGCGGAGGAAGCTCGCCTAGGCGAGCGTTCGTCCCTGTTCTTCCACGTGTGCTCCCCGCCGTTAGATGAAGAACGAAGGCCCAGATAGAAGGAGAGTCGTCCGATGGAGCGAAGCAGCGACCGTCAGATCACGTGAGTGATCTAATCCTAGCGCTCCATCGGCGAATCGTCATCGGCACACGTGGAGGCGCCACGTGTCAAGTGAACGAAGATCAGCCGTCGGATGAAGCGCCTCTTTTGGGGGTAAATTGCAAAAACCATCCCCCGCCTTTTTGTATTTAATTTTTAATTCTGTAAATATTTTAGCACGTTATAAATAAATTGTAAATTTTGCAGATAGGATCCTGACTTAATTGTATTTGCATTTAGGTCCTTCCACGCCTCACGTGCAGTCCCGCGTGAGGCGCGTGAAATTTTGCATGTATACCCTGGCGGTTTTTGAATATCGTAATTTGATTCCGAAACTTTAAATAAATGTTTATTTCTGTTGTATTTTTGCATTGAAGCCCCTGGAACTTATTTTATTTGCAAAAATACCCCTGCCAGGCTGTTTTATTTTTGTCTCTTTATCTATTTATTAAAAATACCTAGATGGCTTCTAAAAATCCACAAAAATTAGGATAGGTGCTCTATGCCATGCTTGTTCACGCTCATATTTTAGTTTGCATTTTTTGCATTTTTCCTAATTATTAAAAATGGAATGGAAGCCATTTTTGTACTGTCTAAATTAGAAAATACAAAAAAAATTAGAAAATGATTTTGAAAAATTCCAAAAAAATTATATATGATATATTTATATATATATTGAGTCCAGAAAATGAGAAACCCTAAAAATATGAAAAAGAAAATTAAAAAATCAGAAAGCTCCAAAATCCAACAAAAAAATAGAAAAATCTTTAAAAAACCCCAAAAACATAATTTTCTCTTTTATAACTATCTATATATCATTATTAATGTATTAAAATTAATTTGGGAATTTTTGGAGTTTGTTTTGTATTTTTAAAACCCAAATTATATACGGCTATTTAATTAGTCCTATATTGTGGACATTTTTGAATTTAAAAATACATAAAAAGTAGAAATATTTCAGAAAAATAACAAAAAAAATTAGAAAAATACTAAAAAGCAAAAATTGTAACTATATATAATTTAAGTATATATATATTATAGTACTCCTCTCTCTCTTCTTACATATATATATCTCTTTATATATACGTCTTATATATATCTATATATATCTATTTATATTATATAATTAAAAATATTAAAAGAAAATATAAAAAAATATATAAAAAATATAAAAGCAAAATAAAAAAAATTATAAAAACAAAAATATAAGAAAATTACAAAACCCAAAACCCACAAAAACAATAAAAGGACATGAACAAATTGATTGAATAATTGAATGATACATTGCATACAACCATTCGCCTCCCAGTGTTCGACCTCTACCTCTGCTTACACCTATACACATTTACATGTAGAGTTATAATAAATTTTAACTCCACATTGTTGGATATTCATTGCATATATTTATTGTGGGTTAATTGTTGATCGATTCGGGATCTTTTGTTGGTCGCCTCAGCGACATTGTGATCCCGCCTTGTGCGGATCACTCTAGACCGATAGAAGATCCCTGTAATCAAATGGCGCCGTTGCCGGGGAGGCAACGGATTTTGTATGATTTTGTGAGCGTATTTGTCTATTTATTCAATTGTTTGCTCATGTCCTTCATTTATTTATTGGTGTGATTTTTATTTTTATTTAATGATATTGATTGACTGCTCTGACCATCTCTTTCTTTTTGTCTTTGATGTGAGGGACCGCTAAGCGAAGGAGGACCTCCTAGGAGGACCTATGCACCCAAGCGAGGCGGTGTTGGCTCTTCTATGCCAAGCCAACAGGAGAGAGCATCGATAGCAGATGAAGGAGAATTTTTGAAGACAGTCTCTATTTCATGAATTTTATTTCCTTTATCTTATTATGTATATTTATGTGAGAGAGTGACCCTTAGAATTTTGTAATAATACAGGACTCTCACAGGTGCACTCCGACTCCCGAGGTCCATTGCCCGAGGGATTGTTCCCTTGGGGGCCTCGATGATTTTTGACGCTTTTCTTTTATTTTATTTTTATTATTTTGTGTGTGAATGAGCCTTAGCATTAGGATTTGCTTGCTCGTAGAGTTAGGTCCAAACACCCTAATATTTGCATGTACATATAGTTCGCTTTGGACCTAGATCAAACTCTAAACAGCCGCTCATTTATCTCTTAGCCTTTGTGCCACAGCGAGCCCCGCAAAGCGCTTTCTCCTAAGCTCAAGTGTGTTGGGCACAGAGGAGGGGTGAGCCAAGACCGGACTTTTTGAGGCCAAAGATGAATGAGCGACTTGTGGTGCTTCACGATAATAGCAATTTCTGAACCTAGGGCGATTTCTTCGGTTTGCATTTGCATATAGCATAGGTTTCAAATTCTGTTTTGCATCCCGCATGGAGAGAGCTGGGAGGCACTGTAAGTCTTCTTACTTAGCATGCATCATCGATTTCTGACTTGCATGGCTTTTCCGATCTTCTCCCTCTGTTTTTGCCAACCTAGGATGCTTAATGGAAATTGAAACCTCGATAGGCACGTGCATTGAAAATACCCAAAAAAAAAGTGATAACTTAAATAAAATCGGGACTGTGAATTCTATTTGACCTAAAAATAAAACATAATGGACTTCCTTGTCTTGGGGAGAGCAACCCCCTCATTGGATGCGTTTTAAACTGCTCACGTACACACTAAGGAGTAGAGCCCAAATCCAATTAAGCCTCCTAAGTGATTGTACAATTTTTGTGATTCTCACCTAACTCTAAAAATGAAAAGATAAATGACCGTCACCTGATGGTCTTCACTGTGTTGAGTAGGTGAATCAGGGGTTTTGCCTTGTGTATTGATTGTGACTTAGAGTGCGTTATGTTTTCATTCATTATTAGAGTAATCGGTCCCACCGTGTGAGTCATGCATTTTCTATCTTTGAGTCTCTCTATCTCTCTTATACTTATATCTCTTCATTTTGCATCGAGTCATGATATTGGCGCTTGAGCTCAATCATTCTTCGCCAAGTCCTTTGTTTCCCGCTTCTTCACCATCTTCTATGTATCCATCGTACCATCTTCTCTGGTTCGAGGAGAGACCGCTCTTCGGACCGCAATTTTGACGGTGTTCCCGCCTTGTGTGGAACACCCAATTTTGTCTATGTCTCGATCTTTCTCGCCCGCCCTCCTCGTACCCTCTGTATCACTCTTCTACCACCCACGGTATTGGCACGCCCGCTCAATCAGCTTCTCCACCCCATTGCGTTACCCTTCTTACCCATCTTCCTTGTGTCCCCCGTATCATCTCTCCCTTTACCCGGGAATGTTGTGCATATTGATGAGGCCTGCATCGAGGACTCTTTATACATATTATTTGTGTGAGCCGGGCCCATGATGTTGAGGTTGCTGAGACCGACTTGGTGGATTTATCTTTGATACGTGCATATGGATTTCGTGAGGATTTTTGCTGATGCACAGAGCATAGGTGTGATGCATTATTGAGGAATTATAGTTCTCGCACACCGGATTAAGGATGTGATGTGATGCGATGACTCGATGAAGATTTCATGAGCATTGATTGATCCACCTCTTTGAGGTTCCACCCATCTTGGTTTTGAGGAATGACTGATTATTCTAATTTGGACTTCTTGATAAGGGTGTGCGAATCCTACATGATCTCTCATTTTCTTGATTGACCCATCCTTAATCTCCTGACTCTATGATCCACCCTGGCACTTAGAGGATTCCTGACTATTTTTTTTGTGTGCCATCTCAGCTGACTGGATTGACCCAAGGGATGTTTGGTGAATGACATGATTATTCACTCCCTTGCTTGATCTTATGCCCTCCTATGGATTGAATGATTTATTGCTCTCGAGGACCTGAGATGATTTGCCAGCATTCCCATAACCTACATTGATATAGCTCGCATTGCTCCCCGAGGACTATCTGCGGGAGAATGCGACAATTTCTAGGACTGCGGTTTCATTCACTGCTTGGGTCGCCATTATGATGGGACCTGAAACCGAGTCAGATGATATGTTTGATTGGCCTACCCTTGTGATTGTGTACCTGACCTGTCGGTACACGGGGCCAATGTACTTGACTCATCTGAGTCCGCTCGCCTTGACGGTCCTCGCAAGGTTGAGCTCCTGATATCTGCTGTTTTCACGCCTAGCTGGCAGTGCACTCCCCGAGGGTTATCTGCGGGACACTGTCACACTTTCTTGATTTGTCGGTCTCTTCTGCTGGTAGCCGATCTGTCGCCTACCGAGACCGTCTCTGTGGTCCGTCTGATGGACCCGGCTCCTTTGAGCCCTTCTCTCCCCTTGACGACCCTCGCAAGGTAGAGACACATTCTGACTATTCTTTGCCTAGATCGCAGCACCCTCCGAGGATTATCTGCGAGAGACTGTGACACTCTCTTTACGCTCGGTTCCCACTTCTGATTGTGTCTCCTTTCTGTTGGAGCACGGAGCCGAGTACTCTGACTATTCTCTGACTTTTCTCACCTTGAGGACCCTCGCAAGAGTGAGCCACATATTGTGTTGTTCAGTGTATTCTTTTGACATTCAGATTATATCACCACCGTACATCACACTGTCTCATATGCTTTATTTCCGATCTATCTGAGACCATGATTAACCGGAGGAGTATGTACTGCTCTTTCTTCCTCCCGGTCTTATGGTATCGGCTATATTCTCCCATGATGACCATATGAGCCGTTCATCTGCTTCATGCTACCGGACCGGATATCTTTACTTTCTGACCTGTTGTCCCCGGTAGCTGACACCCACTTGACTGTATATCAGGGTGTCTTTTCACCTTCTGACTGCGTCCTCGTTCTCACAGGGAGACGACGACGAGAGCACGGTAGTCGCTTACCAGATATCGTCCTGTACTTCACTAGTTTCTTCACCACTTGTATATATGTGTGCCTTTTTCATTCTTTCTCCCGCATGTTATGTGTGCCCCAGATCTATCGCCATATCTTTGTGCCTACACGTAGGACGTACCTTGTCCTAAGTGTAGGGGGGCACACACCGAGTTGTTCTTTCCTTACACATTTTCGTCACTCCTGTTCTTGCCTACTTAGGGATATCTCACCCCAAGTATAGGGGGAGTGATGCGTATATTCTCCACGATCTTTTCATCTACCTGTATATATCCATCTTTTCTTCTTTTCTTCTTTTCTTCTTTTCCTTTTCTATCTTCTGTATCTAAATAAAAGGTGTCACCCCTTTGTGTCAGTTTTCTGTACTTAGGACGTACTTTGTCCTAAGAATAGTGGGGTGCACCCCTGATTTGTTAAAACTTTGATTTGTTTATTCCCACCCTTGACCCTCCCTGCTTTGTGTACAGTCTGCTATACTTAGGATTATTTGATCCTAAGTATAGGAGGGACGGTCAACTTCTCATTCGTTCAACTCTTATTTATTTATTCTTTGGACTTGTCTATACTCAGTACGAGTTATGTCTTCTCTTTTCTTTTCGATCTATGAGGACATAGCTCAAGCTAAGTATAGGGGGGTCGTATATACTATGTATATACTTTAGCCATAACTCGTACTTTCGTAATAATATGGCTAATAATTCTTTAAATTCGTTAAAAATCCTTAATAAAAAGATGGGATTATTCCTCAAATTCTTTTTGTATATACTGATTAATAAATCAGGTGAAAACGTTTTTTGCAAAATGTTTGAAAAATAGTTTGAAAAGTATTGTGAACATTTAGTGAAAACTATTTTGAAAACGTTTTGTTACATGTTTTCAACCTGTGTAAAGATGTGTGGTTTGTAAATATTTATTTTCTTTGTGTGAAATAAAATGTTTGAAAAATGATTTGCAAATGGTTTGAAAAATGGTTGCAAAAATATTTTGAAAAATCTATATATACTGTTTTGAAAAACCTTTGCAAAATGATTTTCAAATGTGTGTACATGTTGTAAAAATGTTTGTAAAAATTATTTTGGACTATAGTTTTCAAAAATTGTTTGAATAACTTGTGTCAAATAAATTTGAGGAATAGTCACATATAATAATAACTAATATAATATATATATCTTATCAATAAAAATAATAAAAATAAACACAATTCTTTAATAAGTGTACATATATGCTTATAAATAAAAACTAAATTGTAAATTCTTAATTCTTGTAAAATAAAGCGGCACGCCCGTGTAAATAGTTGTACATATTTTCTACTGTGAGTGTCAAAATTCTTTTATTTGCAAAAATTCTTTGTGTAAAAATTCTTCTCTTTGTTTTCAAATTCTTTGAAAAATTGCATTATTCTTTGCATATTTGTAAATAGCATTTGCATTGCATTCATATTCTTTGATTGAGCTTGATAATTGAACTAGTCCAATAAAGTCGAAGATTGGAGCTTGGTTAGACCTTACCGCACCTAATTGCACTGGAACCTTATGGGAACTAGGTTTAAGGTACTTCAGGTCGATTCAGACTTAATTCTTTGAGAAATCAAGGCTGGGTTCAAGTCACCTCAGTGGACTAACTAGAACTTTTCGAAACACACGTATGACTCTTGTCGGCCGTGACCTAACTTGGACACTTGCACTTTTCACTTGGCTCAACTCAGTTGGAGTGGTGAGGGGGTTGGATTTGCTAGTCTGAGACGCACACGGGTGGAAACATTCGTCCTCGTCTAGGGAGGGAAGTGCACCCCAACCTGGTCCAGTAGCCATGAGGTCTAACGACAGGAGAGTGTGGGTTGCAATAATGCTTCAAAAGAGGGATAGTCTTCTGGCTCAAGAGGAAAAACTCCTTATGTAAATGCTGCTGTGAATAGTATGTTGAAAAAAAAATGATGAAACTCCAAAAAAAATGGACAGGCTTGTAAACAAAAAAATAAAAATGCATGCCGGAGTATGTATATATGTTGTATAGAAAATAAGCAAGCTTGAGCATCAAAGTTATACCATGTGAGCCTGCAGCTGGATGACTTGACTACACTGGTCTTGCATCCCAGGATAGGTAGCTACACTGGCTACCGTCCATTCTTTTCTCTACCCCTTCCTCTTGAGTTGGATGCCACTTGAACTTAGAAGGAAATACCCCGCTCCTTGAGGAAAGAGCTGTTGGATTAAGGGAATCATTGGGTTGTCATTCTGGAGAAGTCAGTCTCTTTGTCATCTCAGTTGGGGAGAGCCACTATCACTTACACTGTACAAGTCAGCTTCATAGTCATAAGGGTTTGCGTATGATATAGGCTAGTTCTGACCTGGCTATTGAGGTGATTTGAACCGAGTTCTGTGACTATCAAAGGCTGTTGTATTTTAAAGCTGGTTCCCGACTAGGTTCCACACACATTTTCACACCAAGGTCTAACTTCAGTTCCAAACCTTGATTTTGTAAAGATAAGTTTAATAATCATGATCAATTCTATTTATTCTTTACATTCTTTATTTTTGCTTTTTCTTTTCTTCTTATTCTTTGTTCTTTTTGTACTTATTGCATAAGTATTTGCTAGGGACTAGCAAAGGCAAGTATAGGGGGGTGATGAATCTCCATTTCATCACCTTTATTCTATCATTTTGGCCTTAAAAACCCCAGCAAATGCATGTAAATAGCATTTATTTGTACATAATAGCATTCATTATTCTTTGTGTTAATTGGGTATAAAATAAGGTTTTTAATGCCAAAATTATAGAATAAAGAGAAGAAAAGAAAAAGGAATAAAATATTGCAAATATTTTATGACCCTAACCCCGAGACCAAGGCCAGCATGGACTTGGTCGACAAGGAATAAAGTAGGGGGAGATAAGGGCCAATAATACAATGAAAATTTCATTTATTAATTCATTTATTTATGCATTTTTGGCAGCTATTTTGTACATATTTATTTATTCATCAAATAAAGAAACTTTGTTCATAAAAGTTGTAGATAATAATAGAAATAAAAATACAAAATTGAGTTTGTGCAAAAATAATATTAAGTGTACATTTTATACACATAATAAAAAGCAAAAATCTCAACTTCACAGACCCATATCTTGCAAGTAAAAACTCCAAATCACCCAAACTCACCTTTAATTGTATATAGCATTTCATAAACTATTTTATAAAATTAGTTTCATAATTTTTGGAGTCCATATGTGGAAGTTAGGTTTTTGGCCCTTCTTATACATAATGCCTGATTAAAATATTCATTTTATTCAATATTCATTATTTTTATAAATTCATATTTTTAGAATCTTGAAAATAATGTCTATAATACATGTGCATAATAAAAGTAAGAGAAACTAAAAAGAATTTGTGAAATAAAATAAGTCTATGTATCACACAGGCAAAATACCTATGCTTAGAATGTATATAAATAAAAGGGATTTTTATTCTTTGATTCTTTATTCATTTATATTTGTGTAATAATGTATATATTATATATATCTTATTAAAAATACAACTCCATAGTAAAAACACATAAAATCCATTATATAAATAAAATGTATATAATATATAGGTAAAATACCTACAAGTATACCTACATATACGCAAACACATTTATTTAAATATATAAATAAACTCATAAAAATCAAATAAAAATATATTTATACTCACAAAAATAAGTTATAAATTTATAAAATAAGAAAATACAATAATAAAAGAAAATAAACAAAAGAAAAATAAATGTATATAAATATACTTATAAATACCATATTTTAATAAAACTGTAATAAAATAATTCAAAAAAATAAATAAAAATCATAAATAAATACTACATTAATTTATGAACATTTTTTATTTTATAAGTAAACTCTAAATAATTCATTTAATACGTTAAATAAATAGGTCAAGATAGGTCTGACGTGGACCAATCAGGAGCTAGGGAAAGTTGACCTCCGGTCAACTCCCCCTGCGCCTCTGACTAACCCGTCAGACCTGTCGCGTCCCCACTTTTCATGCCTTTTTCCAGCTCGCCTTGTCCATCATTCGGCAACAATCACTTCTCAAGATTTATTCTCTGATCATCCCTGATCCCCGCCGATCATGTAGATCCTGTGTACATAGTTCGTATCGCCGGCTGCGGCCTGGTCAATAAGGGTGCCCCGTTTGTGCTTAAATAAGGAACCTCCCTCTCCTCTTCAATTTTGGTCAGCTTTTCAGCCAATCCCTTCCCAGAATTCGGTCCCGGCGATGCTCCTGGTGACAGGAGGAGCTCGCCAGCACTTTGAATCGGTCGGAGAGGCGGAGGTTGCACCCATGGTGGCGCTCCAGCAGCCACCCTGCTCCCTGGAGTTCCTCCAGGTATAAGAGCTGCACGTTTATCTTTTTAGGTATATTTTTATATCAGCATTTCATTTCCGTCATTTAGTTTGCATTTTGATTCGTAGGTTAGCGTAATTTAGTTGTTTCGTAGTTCGCCAGAGCTCCGCTCCGGCGAGCTTTTCATCGTGTTCCCGACCAGTTCCCGACTCGCTTTCGCCCTCATTTCACTCCCCACCACTTTCTCCACCTTCCAGTCCATCCCTACCAAGCGGAGCCCCCTTGGTTCCGCGAATCGATGCTCGCCTCAGCCGCTTCGCCGGAGCATCGTCACCCCCGTCATTTTCATGCTCTCAGCTTCAAACCCCGGGTCGAGGAGAACGGCCTCGAGCCCCTCTATGTTTCTGTGCAGGTTAGGTGCCTTGAAAAGCACCAGGAGACGATTCCCAAGCCGGCGGAGGTACCTGGAGCCTCGCTTCTTCTTCGAGCTCGTGGCGGCGCTCCAGGGTCCCTCCGACCGATCCAAGACCTCCAGCATGAAGAAGACCCTGCCAGGAAGCTTTGTGGACCTTCAGGAGCGGTGAAGATCGGCGGGAGAGCGAGATCCGAGCGGAGGAAGCTCGCCCAGGCGAGCGTTCGTCCCTGTTCTTCCACGTGTGCTCCCCGCCGTTAGATGAAGAACGAAGGCCCAGATAGAAGGAGAGCCGTCCGATGGAGCGAAGCAGCGACCGTCAGATCACGTGAGTGATCTAATCCTAGCGCTCCATCGGCGAATCGTCATCGGCACACGTGGAGGCGCCACGTGTCAAGTGAACGAAGATCAGCCGTCGGATGAAGCGCCTCTTTTGGGGGTAAATTGCAAAAACCATCCCCCGCCTTTTTGTATTTAATTTTTAATTCTGTAAATATTTTAGCACGTTATAAATAAATTGTAAATTTTGCAGATAGGATCCTGACTTAATTGTATTTGCATTTAGGTCCTTCCACGCCTCACGTGCAGTCCCACGTGAGGCACGTGAAATTTTGCAAGTATACCCCGGCGGTTTTTGAATATTGTAATTTGATTCCGAAACTTTAAATAAATGTTTATTTCTGTTGTATTTTTGCATTGAAGCCCCTGGAACTTATTTTATTTGCAAAAATACCCCTGCCAAGCTGTTTTATTTTTGTCTCTTTATCTATTTATTAAAAATACCTAGATGGCTTCTAAAAATCCACAAAAATTAGGATAGGTGCTCTATGCCATGCTTGTTCACGCTCATATTTTAGTTTGCATTTTTTGCATTTTTCCTAATTATTAAAAATGGAATGGAAGCCATTTTTGTACTGTCTAAATTAGAAAATACAAAAAAAATTAGAAAATGATTTTGAAAAATTCCAAAAAAATTATATATGATATATTTATATATATATTGAGTCCAGAAAATGAGAAACCCTAAAAATATGAAAAAGAAAATTAAAAAATCAGAAAGCTCCAAAATCCAACAAAAAATAGAAAAATCTTTAAAAAACCCCAAAAACATAATTTTCTCTTTTATAACTATCTATATATCATTATTAATGTATTAAAATTAATTTGGGAATTTTTGGAGTTTGTTTTGTATTTTTAAAACCCAAATTATATACGACTATTTAATTAGTCCTATATTGTGGACATTTTTGAATTTAAAAATACATAAAAAGTAGAAATATTTCAGAAAAATAACAAAAAAATTAGAAAAATACTAAAAAGCAAAAATTGTAACTATATATAATTTAAGTATATATATATTATAGTACTCCTCTCTCTCTTCTTACATATATATATCTCTTTATATATACGTCTTATATATATATATATATATTTATATTATATAATTAAAAATATTAAAAGAAAATATAAAAAAAATATATAAAAAATATAAAAGCAAAATAAAAAAAATTATAAAAACAAAAATATAAGAAAATTACAAAACCCAAAACCCACAAAAACAATAAAAGGACATGAACAAATTGATTGAATAATTGAATGATACATTGCATACAACCATTCGCCTCCCAGTGTTCGACCTCTACCTGTGCTTACACCTATACACATTTACATGTAGAGTTATAATAAATTTTAACTCCACATTGTTGGATATTCGTTGCATATATTTATTGTGGGTTAATTGTTGATCGATTCGGGATCTTTTGTTGGTCGCCTCAGCGACATTGTGATCCCGCCTTGTGCGGATCACTCTAGACCGATAGAAGATCCCTGTTATCAAATGGCGCCGTTGCCGGGAAGGCAACGGATTTTGTATGATTTTGTGAGCGTATTTGTCTATTTATTCAATTGTTTGCTCATGTCCTTCATTTATTTATTGGTGTGATTTTTATTTTTATTTAATGATATTGATTGACTGCTCTGACCATCTCTTTCTTTTTGTCTTTGATGTGAGGGACCGCTAAGCGAAGGAGGACCTCCTAGGAGGACCTATGCACCCAAGCGAGGCGGTGTTGGCTCTTCTATGCCAAGCCAACAGGAGAGAGCATCGATAGCAGATGAAGGAGAATTTTTGAAGACAGTCTCTATTTCATGAATTTTATTTCCTTTATCTTATTATGTATATTTATGTGAGAGAGTGACCCTTAGAATTTTGTAATAATACAGGACTCTCACAGGTGCACTCCGACTCCCGAGGTCCATTGCCCGAGGGATTGTTCCCTTGGGGGCCTCGATGATTTTTGACGCTTTTCTTTTATTTTATTTTTATTATTTTGTGTGTGAATGAGCCTTAGCATTAGGATTTGCTTGCTCGTAGAGTTAGGTCCAAACACCCTAATATTTGCATGTACATATAGTTCGCTTTGGACCTAGATCAAACTCTAAACAGCCGCTCATTTATCTCTTAGCCTTTGTGCCACAGCGAGCCCCGCAAAGCGCTTTCTCCTAAGCTCAAGTGTGTTGGGCACAGAGGAGGGGTGAGCCAAGACCGGACTTTTTGAGGCCAAAGATGAATGAGCGACTTGTGGTGCTTCACGATAATAGCAATTTCTGAACCTAGGGCGATTTCTTCGGTTTGCATTTGCATATAGCATAGGTTTCAAATTCTGTTTTGCATCCCGCATGGAGAGAGCTGGGAGGCACTGTAAGTCTTCTTACTTAGCATGCATCATCGATTTCTGACTTGCATGGCTTTTCCGATCTTCTCCCTCTGTTTTTGCCAACCTAGGATGCTTAATGGAAATTGAAACCTCGATAGGCACGTGCATTGAAAATACCCAAAAAAAAGTGATAACTTAAATAAAATCGGGACTGTGAACTCTATTTGACCTAAAAATAAAACATAATGGACTTCCTTGTCTTGGGGAGAGCAACCCCCTCATTGGATGCGTTTTAAACTGCTCACGTACACACTAAGGAGTAGAGCCCAAATCCAATTAAGCCTCCTAAGTGATTGTACAATTTTTGTGATTCTCACCTAACTCTAAAAATGAAAAGATAAATGACCGTCACCTGATGGTCTTCACTGTGTTGAGTAGGTGAATCAGGGGTTTTGCCTTGTGTATTGATTGTGACTTAGAGTGCGTTATGTTTTCATTCATTATTAGAGTAATCGATCCCACCGTGTGAGTCATGCATTTTCTATCTTTGAGTCTCTCTATCTCTCTTATACTTATATCTCTTCATTTTGCATCGAGTCATGATATTGGCGCTTGAGCTCAATCATTCTTCGCCAAGTCCTTTGTTTCCCGCTTCTTCACCATCTTCTATGTATCCATCGTACCATCTTCTCTGGTTCGAGGAGAGACCGCTCTTCGGACCGCAATTTTGACGGTGTTCCCGCCTTGTGTGGAACACCCAATTTTGTCTATGTCTCGATCTTTCTCGCCCGCCCTCCTCGTACCCTCTGTATCACTCTTCTACCACCCACGGTATTGGCACGCCCGCTCAATCAGCTTCTCCACCCCATTGTGTTACCCTTCTTACCCATCTTCCTTGTGTCCCCCGTATCATCTCTCCCTTTACCCGGGAATGTTGTGCATATTGATGAGGCCTGCATCGAGGACTCTTTATACATATTATTTGTGTGAGCCGGGCCCATGATGTTGAGGTTGCTGAGATCGACTTGGTGGATTTATCTTTGATACGTGCATATGGATTTCTTGAGGATTTTTGCTGATGCACAGAGCATAGGTGTGATGCATTATTGAGGAATTATAGTTCTCGCACACCGGATTAAGGATGTGATGTGATGCGATGACTCGATGAAGATTTCATGAGCATTGATTGATCCACCTCTTTGAGGTTCCACCCATCTTGGTTTTGAGGAATGACTGATTATTCTAATTTGGACTTCTTGATAAGGGTGTGCGAATCCTACATGATCTCTCATTTTCTTGATTGACCCATCCTTAATCTCCTGACTCTATGATCCACCCTGGCACTTAGAGGATTCCTGACTATTTTTTTTGTGTGCCATCTCAGCTGACTGGATTGACCCAAGGGATGTTTGGTGAATGACATGATTATTCACTCCCTTGCTTGATCTTATGCCCTCCTATGGATTGAATGATTTATTGCTCTCGAGGACCTGAGATGATTTGCCAGCATTCCCATAACCTACATTGATATAGCTCGCATTGCTCCCTGAGGACTATCTGCGGGAGAATGCGACAATTTCTAGGACTGTGGTTTCATTCACTGCTTGGGTCGCCATTATGATGGGACCTGAAACCGAGTCAGATGATATGTTTGATTGGCCTACCCTTGTGATTGTGTACCTGACCTGTCGGTACACGGGGCCAATGTACTTGACTCATCTGAGTCCGCTCGCCTTGACGGTCCTCGCAAGGTTGAGCTCCTGATATCTGCTGTTTTCACGCCTAGCTGGCAGTGCACTCCCCGAGGGTTATCTGCGGGACGCTGTCACACTTTCTTGATTTGTCGGTCTCTTCTGCTGGTAGCCGATCTGTCGCCTACCGAGACCGTCTCTGTGGTCCGTCTGATGGACCCGGCTCCTTTGAGCCCTTCTCTCCCCTTGACGACCCTCGCAAGGTAGAGACACATTCTGACTATTCTTTGCCTAGATCGCAGCACTCTCCGAGGATTATCTGCGAGAGACTGTGACACTCTCTTTACGCTCGGTTCCCACTTCTGATTGTGTCTCCTTTCTGTTGGAGCACGGAGCCGAGTACTCTGACTATTCTCTGACTTTTCTCACCTTGAGGACCCTCGCAAGAGTGAGCCACATATTGTGTTGTTCGGTGTATTCTTTTGACATTCAGATTATATCACCACCGTACATCACACTGTCTCATATGCTTTATTTCCGATCTATCTGAGACCATGATTAACCGGAGGAGTCTGTACTGCTCTTTCTTCCTCCCGGTCTTACGGTATCGGCTATATTCTCCCATGATGACCATATGAGCCGTTCATCTGCTTCATGCTACCGGACCGGATATCTTTACTTTCTGACCTGTTGTCCCCGGTAGCTGACACCCACTTGACTGTATATCAGGGTGTCTTTTCACCTTCTGACTGCGTCCTCGTTCTCACAGGGAGACGACGACGAGAGCACGGTAGTCGCTTACCAGATATCGTCCTGTACTTCACTAGTTTCTTCACCACTTGTATATATGTGTGCCTTTTTCATTCTTTCTCCCGCATGTTATGTGTGCCCCAGATCTATCGCCATATCTTTGTGCCTACACGTAGGACGTACCTTGTCCGAAGTGTAGGGGGGCACACACCGAGTTGTTCTTTCCTTACACATTTTCGTCACTCCTGTTCTTGCCTACTTAGGGATATCTCACCCCAAGTATAGGGGGAGTGATGCGTATATTCTCCACGATCTTTTCATCTACCTGTATATATCCATCTTTTCTTCTTTTCTTCTTTTCTTCTTTTCCTTTTCTATCTTCTGTATCTAAATAAAAGGTGTCACCCCTTTGTGTCAGTTTTCTGTACTTAGGACGTACTTTGTCCTAAGAATAGTGGGGTGCACCCCTGATTTGTTAAAACTTTGATTTGTTTATTCCCACCCTTGACCCTCCCTGCTTTGTGTACAGTCTGCTATACTTAGGATTATTTGATCCTAAGTATAGGAGGGACGGTCAACTTCTCATTCGTTCAACTCTTATTTATTTATTCTTTGGACTTGTCTATACTCAGTACGAGTTATGTCTTCTCTTTTCTTTTCGATCTATGAGGACATAGCTCAAGCTAAGTATAGGGGGGCCGTATATACTATGTATATACTTTAGCCATAACTCGTACTTTCGTAATAATATGGCTAATAATTCTTTAAATTCGTTAAAAATCCTTAATAAAAAGATGGGATTATTCCTCAAATTCTTTTTGTATATACTGATTAATAAATCAGGTGAAAACGTTTTTTGCAAAATGTTTGAAAAATAGTTTGAAAAGTATTGTGAACATTTAGTGAAAACTATTTTGAAAACGTTTTGTTACATGTTTTCAACCTGTGTAAAGATGTGTGGTTTGTAAATATTTATTTTCTTTGTGTGAAATAAAATGTTTGAAAAATGATTTGCAAAATTTGCAAATGGTTTGAAAAATGGTTGCAAAAATATTTTGAAAAATCTATATATACTGTTTTGAAAAACCTTTGCAAAATGATTTTCAAATGTGTGTACATGTTGTAAAAATGTTTGTAAAAATTATTTTGTACTATAGTTTTCAAAAATTGTTTGAATAACTTGTGTCAAATAAATTTGAGGAATAGTCACATATAATAATAACTAATATAATATATATATCTTATCAATAAAAATAATAAAAATAAACACAATTCTTTAATAAGTGTACATATATGCTTATAAATAAAAACTAAATTGTAAATTCTTAATTCTTGTAAAATAAAGCGGCACGCCCGTGTAAATAGTTGTACATATTTTCTACTGTGAGTGTCAAAATTCTTTTATTTGCAAAAATTCTTTGTGTAAAAATTCTTCTCTTTGTTTTCAAATTCTTTGAAAAATTGCATTATTCTTTGCATATTTGTAAATAGCATTTGCATTGCATTCATATTCTTTGATTGAGCTTGATAATTGAACTAGTCCAATAAAGTCGAAGATTGGAGCTTGGTTAGACCTTACCGCACCTAATTGCACTGGAACCTTATGGGAACTAGGTTTAAGGTACTTCAGGTCGATTCAGACTTAATTCTTTGAGAAATCAAGGCTGGGTTCAAGTCACCTCAGTGGACTAACTAGAACTTTTCGAAACACACGTATGACTCTTGTCGGCCGTGACCTAACTTGGACACTTGCACTTTTCACTTGGCTCAACTCAGTTGAAGTGGTGAGGGGGTTGGATTTGCCAGTCTGAGACGCACACGGGTGGAAACATTCGTCCTCGTCTAGGGAGGGAAGTGCACCCCAACCTGGTCCAGTAGCCATGAGGTCTAACGACAGGAGAGTGTGGGTTGCAATAATGCTTCAAAAGAGGGATAGTCTTCTGGCTCAAGAGGAAAAACTCCTTATGTAAATGCTGCTGTGAATAGTATGTTGAAAAAAAAATGATGAAACTCCAAAAAAAATGGACAGGCTTGTAAACAAAAAAATAAAAATGCCTGCCGGAGTATGTATATATGTTGTATAGAAAATAAGCAAGCTTGAGCATCAAAGTTATACCATGTGAGCCTGCAGCTGGATGACTTGACTACACTGGTCTTGCATCCCAGGATAGGTAGCTACACTGGCTACCGTCCATTCTTTTCTCTACCCCCTCCTCTTGAGTTGGATGCCACTTGAACTTAGAAGGAAATACCCCGCTCCTCGAGGAAAGAGCTGTTGGATTAAGGGAATCATTGGGTTGTCATTCTGGAGAAGTCAGTCTCTTTGTCATCTCAGTTGGGGAGAGCCACTATCACTTACACTGTGCAAGTCAGCTTCATAGTCATAAGGGTTTGCGTATGATATAGGCTAGTTCTGACCTGGCTATTGAGGTGATTTGAACCGAGTTCTGTGACTATCAAAGGCTGTTGTATTTTAAAGCTGGTTCCCGACTAGGTTCCACACACATTTTCACACCAAGGTCTAACTTCAGTTCCAAACCTTGATTTTGTAAAGATAAGTTTAATAATCATGATCAATTCTATTTATTCTTTACATTCTTTATTTTTGCTTTTTCTTTTCTTCTTATTCTTTGTTCTTTTTGTACTTATTGCATAAGTATTTGCTAGGGACTAGCAAAGGCAAGTATAGGGGGGTGATGAATCTCCATTTCATCACCTTTATTCTATCATTTTGGCCTTAAAAACCCCAGCAAATGCATGTAAATAGCATTTATTTGTACATAATAGCATTCATTATTCTTTGTGTTAATTGGGTATAAAATAAGGTTTTTAATGCCAAAATTATAGAATAAAGAGAAGAAAAGAAAAAGGAATAAAATATTGCAAATATTTTATGACCCTAACCCCGAGACCAAGGCCAGCATGGACTTGGTCGACAAGGAATAAAGTAGGGGGAGATAAGGGCCAATAATACAATGAAAATTTCATTTATTAATTCATTTATTTATGCATTTTTGGCACCTATTTTGTACATATTTATTTATTCATCAAATAAAGAAACTTTGTTCATAAAAGTTGTAGATAATAATATAAATAAAAATACAAAATTGAGTTTGTGCAAAAATAATATTCAGTGTACATTTTATACACATAATAAAAAGCAAAAATCTCAACTTCACAGACCCATATCTTGCAAGTAAAAACTCCAAATCACCCAAACTCACCTTTAATTGTATATAGCATTTCATAAACTATTTTATAAAATTGGTTTCATAATTTTTGGAGTCCATCTGTGGAAGTTAGGTTTTTGGCCCTTCTTGTACATAATGCCTGATTAAAATATTCATTTTATTCAATATTCGTTATTTTTATAAATTCATATTTTTAGAATCTTGAAAATAATGTCTATAATACATGTGCATAATAAAAGTAAGAGAAACTAAAAAGAATTTGTGAAATAAAATAAGTCTATGTATCACACAGGCAAAATACCTATGCTAAGAATGTATATAAATAAAAGGGATTTTTATTCTTTGATTCTTTATTCATTTATATTTGTGTAATAATGTATATATTATATATATCTTATTAAAAATACAACTCCATAGTAAAAACACATAAAATCCATTATATAAATAAAATGTATATAATATATAGGTAAAATACCTACAAGTATACCTACATATACGCAAACACATTTATTTAAATATATAAATAAACTCATAAAAATCAAATAAAAATATATTTATACTCACAAAAATAAGTTATAAATTTATAAAATAAGAAAATACAATAATAAAAGAAAATAAACAAAAGAAAAATAAATGTATATAAATATACTTATAAATACCATATTTTAATAAAACCGTAATAAAATAATTCAAAAAAATAAATAAAAATCATAAATAAATACTACATTAATTTATGAACATTTTTATTTTATAAGTAAACTCTAAATAATTCATTTAATACGTTAAATAAATAGGTCAAGATAGGTCTGACGTGGACCAATCAAGAGCTAGGGAAAGTTGACCTCTGGTCAACTCCCCCTGCGCCTCTGACTAACCCGTCAGACCTGTCGCGTCCCCACTTTTCATGCCTTTTTCCAGCTCGCCTTGTCCATCATTCGGCAACAATCACTTCTCAAGATTTATTCTCTGATCATCCCTGATCCCCGCCGATCATGTAGATCATGTGTACATAGTTCGTATCGCCGGCTGCGGCCTGGTCAATAAGGGTGCCCCGTTTGTGCTTAAATAAGGAACCTCCCCCTCCTCTTCAATTTTGGTCAGCTTTTCAGCCAATCCCTTCCCAGAATTCGGTCCCGGCGATGCTCCTGGTGACAGGAGGAGCTCGCCAGCACTTTGAATCGATCGGAGAGGCGGAGGTTGCACCCATGGTGGCGCTCCGGCAGCCACCCTGCTCCCTGGAGTTCCTCCAGGTATAAGAGCTGCGCGTTTATCTTTTTAGGTAGATTTTTATATCAGCATTTCATTTCCATCATTTAGTTTGCATTTTGATTCGTAGGTTCGCGTAATTTAGTTGTTTCGTAGTTCGCCGGAGCTCCGCTCCGGCGAGCTTTTCACCGTGTTCCCGACCAGTTCCCGACTCGCTTTCGCCCTCATTTCACTCCCCACCACTTTCTCCACCTTCCAGTCCATCCCTACCAACCGGAGCCCCCTTGGTTCCGCGAATCGATGCTCGCCTCAGCCGCTTCGCCGGAGCATCATCACCCCCGTCATTTTCATGCTCTCAGCTTCAAACCCCGGGTCGAGGAGAACGGCCTCGAGCCCCTCTATGTTTCTGTGCAGGTTAGGTGCCTTGAAAAGCACCAGGAGACGATTCCCAAGCCGGCGGAGGTACCTGGAGCCTCGCTTCTTCTTCGAGCTCGTGGCGGCGCTCCAGGGTCCCTCCGACCGATCCAAGACCTCCAGCATGAAGAAGACCCTGCCAGGAAGCTTTGTGGACCTTCAGGAGCGGTGAAGATCGGCGGGAGAGCGAGATCCGAGCGGAGGAAGCTCGCCCAGGCGAGCGTTCGTCCCTGTTCTTCCACGTGTGCTCCCCGCCGTTAGATGAAGAACGAAGGCCCAGATAGAAGGAGAGTCGTCCAATGGAGCGAAGCAGCGACCGTCAGATCACGTGAGTGATTTAATCCTAGCGCTCCATCGGCGAATCGTCATCGGCACACGTGGAGGCGCCACGTGTCAAGTGAACGAAGATCAGCCGTCGGATGAAGCGCCTCTTTTGGGGGTAAATTGCAAAAACCATCCCCCGCCTTTTTGTATTTAATTTTTAATTCTGTAAATATTTTAGCACGTTATAAATAAATTATAAATTTTGCAGATAGGACCCTGACTTAATTGTATTTGCATTTAGGTCCTTCCACGCCTCACGTGCAGTCCCACGTGAGGCGCGTGAAATTTTGCATGTATACCCTGGCGGTTTTTGAATATTGTAATTTGATTCCGAAACTTTAAATAAATGTTTATTTCTATTGTATTTTTGCATTGAAGCCCCTGGAACTTATTTTATTTGCAAAAATACCCCTGCCAGGCTGTTTTATTTTTGTCTCTTTATCTATTTATTAAAAATACCTAGATGGCTTCTAAAAATCCACAAAAATCAGGATAGGTGCTCTATGCCATGCTTGTTCACGCTCATATTTTAGTTTGCATTTTTTGCATTTTTCCTAATTATTAAAAATGGAATGGAAGCCATTTTTGTACTATCTAAATTAGAAAATACAAAAAAATTAGAAAATGATTTTGAAAAATTCCAAAAAAATTATATATGATATATTTATATATATATTGAGTCCAAAAAATGAAAAACCCTAAAAATATGAAAAAGAAAATTAAAAAATCAGAAAGCTCAAAAATCCAACAAAAAAATAGAAAAATCTTTAAAAAAACCCAAAAACATATTTTTCTCTTTTATAACTATCTATATATCATTATTAATGTATTAAAATTAATTTGGGAATTTTTGGAGTTTGTTTTGTATTTTTAAAACCCAAATTATATACGGCTATTTAATTAGTCCTATATTGTGGACATTTTTGAATTTAAAAATACATAAAAAGTAGAAATATTTCAGAAAAATAACAAAAAAAATTAGAAAAATACTAAAAAGCAAAAATTGTAACTATATATAATTTAAGTATATATATATTATAGTACTCCTCTCTCTCTACTTACATATATATATCTCTTTATATATACGTCTTATATATATATATATTTATATTATATAATTAAAAATATTAAAAGAAAATATAAAAAAATATAAAAAAATATAAAAGCAAAATAAAAAAAATTATAAAAACAAAAATATAAGAAAATTACAAAACCCAAAACCCACAAAAACAATAAAAGGACATGAACAAATTGATTGAATAATTGAATGATACATTGCATACAACCATTCGCCTCCCAGTGTTCGACCTCTACCTGTGCTTACACCTATACACATTTACATGTAGAGTTATAATAAATTTTAACTCCACATTATTGGATATTCATTGCATATATTTATTGTGGGTTAATTGTTGATCGATTCGGGATCTTTTGTTGGTCGCCTCAGCGACATTGTGATCCCGCCTTGTGCGGATCACTCTAGACCGATAGAAGATCCCTGTTATCAGGCTATGATATATACTAGTTTTTGAATAACATCTGATAAGTTAGAGACTAATTGTTCAAACATTAGTTCAGATCTTCATTTATTAAATACATAAAAAATACAAGAAGTTTCAGCATCATCTTGGTGTCTACAAGACTGAATGGGCACCCAGTTGCTCAATCTATCCAACCTACACATGGTTGGACTTTGGACAAATAGCATGCCATGTAATTTGATATGGCTCGATCTACTCGTCGGTTTGTCAACCTTGACATATCATAAACATGTGCCATATTAAATGGTTCAGCCTACGGATTTCATTATGAATTATTGTTACCAATATACTAAATTACTATTTCATTGTCATGTTTACCTTGTTAGCATTCCACTTTACTAATTTTTGAATGGTCATTTTATTAAGATGTACGCATATATGTACATTATATTCGGCTTTCTCAGTACTGATCTGACCAGTAAATTCATCCTGATCTGATTTTTTCCAGATCAATGGGAATGATGATGTCATGTTGACATCATTGTCAGTTGATCGGTTTGAATCGATAGTCCAGCCCGATATCAGACCAGACCGAAAAAATACATGTTCAACATTCAATCAAAATTTTAAAACCTTGGTTTGGGTGCTTATTCTATATTCTTATATGATCAAAAGATTGGGTTCAAGAGAAAAGGTTTAGTTGAGACTTCGACGGATTAAGGTGCTCAGGGAAGAGATTATTTCATTCAAATTAGAGAGGAAGGCCTTTTATGGTTATACCTTTTGTCTATGCAGACGGGGATGTGGGCAAGGAGGAAGGGGGCTATGATGAACAAGTGGAGGAACCCTATTCCTTCTTTTTCGCATCGGCTCTGGACGTTGAACCCCAAGCCCAAGCTTGAAAGGAAAAGGTGTAGCAATAGACAAGTGATTCAGGCCATAGGAAAGAAGTCTCTTTCTCTTGGAAGGGTGGGAAAAGTCACTTCCCTTAGAAGGGGACTGTGATGAACAAGTGGAGGAACCCTATCCCTTCTTATTCGCAACGGCCCTGGACGTTGAACCCCAAGCCCAAGCTTGAAAGGAAAAAAGTGCAAGGGTAGTGATGAACTCAAAAATCTGCCTCTCTAATAAATAGGAATTGTAGTGTAGGAGGCGAAAATCGGTCGATCAAAAACCACAATCTTTAAATGTTGTGGAGTATTTTTAACTTGATAAGTGCACCAAGGTCGAACACAGGGAACAGTAATTTTTAGTTGCGTGATTTTAAATTAGTTTAAATACTTAATTAATTGCTAATTAATTTTAGTGTCGAAGAATAAAATGTAATGAAATGAGATGCAAAAAAATAAACAGAGAAACCAATTCAGCACAGGATCTGTGATTTTATAAGATTCAATTCTCAAATAAAATGTTGATCATTATCCTCGAAGTGAAATCACAGATTGAATAATTTCAAGATATATCCAAATTAATTCTATTGCATCAGATACACAGATCAATTGATAATGATCTAGAAGTAGAATATTCAGCCTCAGAATTTTTGTGATTTAATCCCTCAAATAATCATCAATAGTATTACAGGAATAAATCTTAAATAATCCCCTGTAAAGATTGAATCCTCAAATAACGATCTAGAATAAGCAGATTAGGATTAATCCAATCGAAATCCTCAAATAAATCCCTGTAAAATAAACCATTAATTTCCTAATAAAATGAGACAAATATATGTCAATTATTAGCTTGCATAGATCAAAATGCTTCTTAAATAAGAATAATCTAGAAATGATCTCAGATCTGTCCACACATTAAGCAAAGTGATAGAGCATGAATCAAGCTGCAAAATGACATATTATATGCTAAAATCAAAGTTCAGATGCAAAAGATATGCCAAATTGAAATGGCAGGGACTAAAATGGAAATAAAATAATTATTTTTCCTTCAAACAGGTCCCTGGAGGACTTATCTGCAATAAGAAAAACTCGCATGGGCTTATCTGTAATTTTTCCAAGTCGTCACATGCGAGGCACGCGACCTGGGGCGGCGAGGACCTTTTTGTAATACCTGACAATCTTAGGGGCATTAGTGCAATTTATCCGCAACGCACGTGCCTTGCACGTGCTCTTGGAGGTTCAGGCGATGAACGACAGGGTCGGGCACGGGGTTGTGGCTCGGATCCGCGAACCAGAGGCCCAGTCGACAAGCAGAAGGCTCAGACTGAGGCTAACACTCGGATGGACCGAGCCTCCATGTGGTTAGTAATGCGAGGCTTATGAACCCGAGCCTGGAGGTGTGCTTGGCTCGGGCCGCTGACGTGGCAGGACGGGGATCGTTCGATCTAAGGTCTGCCCGATCTGACGGCTATGATGGCGAGAGGCTGAGGCGTTGCGAAGGCGGTGGTGTTGGGCAGAGGAGCTCTGGCCCGTCTAAGCGAATGGAGGGAAAACGGTGGTCGAGGGCCCTACCTCCGTCGACATACGACAGTAGGTGGAGCGACGAGGCAGTGGAGCTCAGACGAAGGCGTCAACTGCTGGAGGAGGTGGTTGTGCGGAGGTAGACTTGCAGATGGGGCGACGAGGGTGGTTGTGCGGCTGAGTGCGGAGGTGGCGGTTTGTGGTAGGCGGCTGCGGGGAAGCTGGAGGGGGGCGGTCGCGGCGGAAGCGGAGGCAGTCCGGTGCGAGGCTGATGGAGGGCGTACGTTGGAGTGGCAGCTCTGCGAGGTGGAGGTGAATGCTGGGGTTGCCGTGAGGGAGGGAATCTGCAAGGGTTAAGATGATGAAGGAGCGCGACGTAGCCGGCCAGACGCAAGCGTGGAGGTGCTGCTCCAGGCGGCTGCGGAGCTTGACGGAGGAGATGCTCTCGTGCGGGGCAAGGAGGTGGTTTCGCATGGAGGGAGGAAGGAGTGGGGCTCCGGCCTGGGAGAGGCCGGAGGTGGAGGTGTGCGATGCGTAGGTGAGAGAGAGATAGAGAGAAAGAAAAGGGAAAGGGAATACTTGGGAAAGAAAAGGTGCCCGACGATCGCTCGACCAGAGCAGTAGCGGATATCGGTGATGGAGGTTGTGACGAGGCTGTAAGGCTTCGGATCTCGCCGCAGGATGGATCGACCCACTTGACGTTGTCACCATCGAGGAGGTGGTCGTTCTATTCTCCTGCTTGCAATGGCGGCAGATCGTTTGCCGGGAGCATCGACGATGGGATTTATAGGAGAGGCGACATTACACACACATTGCTATTACGAGGAGAAGCGGGCGGAGTAATGATGGTGGCGGGTAACAGCTGCAATGAGGAGGGTGGTGGCGTTACAGGAGGAGCGGCGCAACGACAAGGAAGGAGAGGGGGGGGACAGGTCACGTGCCTCGCACGTGACCAGGGAGGAGGAGAGGTCACGTGTGCGACACGTGACCTGGGGGAGGAGAGAGGAGAAATGGATGTAGGGGTGCCATGTGGCATGCCTAGGGGCTGCCACGTTGCACTAAAAAATTTCAAAATTAAAAAGGGAAATAAAATGGAAAGGAAAAGAAGGAGACCTCAGATCGAAAACTTCCCTTCACAAAAGTTGTTCGTCTCAATGAGATCTACAACTTTTATGAAGGATCCGGGAGAAAAAGTGATCATCTGTGCGAAGTAATATTTTTAGTGGTCTCCAAGTGTATAGAAAATCGATTTTTTGGAGTTTTGTAAATTTTTGTGGTTTTTAAAGAGGATAAAAATTATAGAAAAAATATGTTAAAATACAAGAAAATTAATTACATGCTAATCTATTTTTTTTATTTTTACTAAATAATAAATAGGAAAATAATATAGAAGTAAGAAACACACAATTTTTTTACAGACTCGCAACGGACACTCGGACACAGTCAGTTTCTTTGATTTCAGTCTTGATTTGGATTTGAATTTTCAAACCGTTTAATAAAATTTTCATCAAAGAACATAAATGAAGAAGAAATAAAATTAAAAAGATTAGTTGTGTACATAAAAACTCAGATCATAAATAGCAAAAAGTTAGAATGCACAAAAGAGGCCCAAAACCCAACTTTCACATATGAGCTCCGAATTTTATGAAATTGATCTTGTTTTGAAGGTATTTGAAAATGGAGTACTTTAAAAGTGAGTAGACCAAGATCGGACACTGTATGAGGAAGATATATGCATTTTAATCCGTCAGATGTGAAATCGGACTTTGGGATTATTTGACACTTATTTGAGTTAGTTTTTTTGTATTTTTTATTTATTGTTGTTAGTAATATCTACATAATGGAGGTGATTTGGGGTCAATCGAGGTTAGATAAATTAATTAAAAACTGTGGAAGTTAGTTGCTTTTTGGGCCAATTTACACTTAGGATTTTTAATGCAATTATGCATGTCAATTTTAGCATGATGAATACGAGATTCATCATACCCCTATACTTAAACCATGCTCGTCCCCGAGTATCAATGAATGAATGAATTAGTTGAATACATCCTTGACTGTGCATGTGAATCTTCAAGGCTCAATTCATAGAAGACCCTTAATTTGAGTGATCCTAAAATTCTGGGCTCAATCATGCTTTAATCAAAAGGAATCCAACTTCTCTAATTTTCAGACTCTCAGTTTGTACATATAGTATAAGGATATGTTTTTTAGTGCACTACATTCATGAGAGTCAAGTCGAGACATCACCCAAAGTTTCAGTCCAAGAGACTCTCCTCTAGACCTAATCCTCAACACTAGGAAATAAGTCTATTCTTGCTTCAGTCAATCGTCTCATAGTTTGTTAGACTTGAAATGTAAATGGACAACCAGATGATGGAGTGTATAGGATTGTGGATATTTTTCTCTCCCTCACACTGGAACAAGGAGCCTCTCGAGTGCCTTTTTACTCAACACATGTATTTTTATTTTGTTGATCGGTGTGTCCATCAAGAGAATTTGGAGTCGTCTACATTTGTTTTTCTGGGAGTACACCAGGGTGTGTCTATTTTGAATATCTAAGATACCTTTGACACCTAGACTTGTACCGTTAATGATGCAGAGCCCTTTTATGGTGTCAGCCTGACTCCTTGGTCCTAATCAGCGCTTGGTCGAAGTGGACACTTTGAAAATGGTTAGGAGCGCTTGCCATTGGTGGAAGCTCATTTGTAATTTGACTTTTGGAGGATAGAGCTTTTCTTTGAACATTTATTTTCTTTTCTTTTTGGCTAGCTCCGCTGCTTTTACCAAAAGTTGGTGTACATTGATCAACAATTAATTATGTTTCATCACATCCTGGCACATAGCTCAATATCAAACGATAGCAAGCGAACCTGTTCACATACTGGCTAGGGGTTTCTAACACTCAGGATTCTTGAAGCCTTCATTAACTTTATCCCATCCTCGAGCATCATTAGATCGGGTATAGACTCAAATCAGCACTCCTGGTTCCTCAAGTGATAACTCAACTTATCTCATTAATCACGCAGTTGTGAAAGTGATGTGTTGATCATATTCTTTAGAAGCTAGAGATGAAGAGTGCAACATAACGTTCAAATCTTTCAAACAAGGGAAGTGTGGAGTATTAAGTTTAAAAGCCCTAATGACTAAGGCATGTTAACTCAGACTCTCAAGATCACAGAAATCAAGTGTCCTCAAATCCTCAAGCCTTGAGTGATAGTGAATGTGTCAGGAATATATCAACCAAGGAATGCATGATATGCTTGATGAAATGCAAGACCATGAGTGATTTTTTTTGTGCAAAAAGTTTTTTTGAAAAATAGGTATTATTTACAGGAAGTATTTAGTATAATATACATAATATACAATACTTGTACCCATCCCCGATGTTAGATGAAAACAATTAAAGTACAAGCTATGGATAAAGTAAGTAAAATATATACAAACACCCCCCTATACTTAGCGTGTGCTATGTCCTCATGGCACAAAGTGAAATGTAGACATAGATCGCACTAAGTATAGATGATTGAAAAATAAAAAGAAGAGAAGTGATGTATACACAATGATATCGGTCCCCATATACTTTGGCTCATGTAAGCATAAGTATGATCGGATAATTACAGATGGAGAACCGAGTAGATTTGAGGATGTATAAGATCAAGGAGGTTTGCGATGGACCTTCTTGTGGGAGTGTAGTGGGAGATAGTATGGAGGTGTGGAGGGCGATGAAGAGAGGATGGATGAAGAAGACCAGCCATCATCAGAGTCATCCTCAGGGAAATAGCAATCGTACACAGATGATCTCCAACTATTATCAATCAGAGGTAAGTGCCCTTGGATCAGAGCTGTACCTATTGCACTTACTTGATGAATCACTTCAGGACCAGACGAGGACTCTTCAGAAATCACCCGGTATCTAAGATCAAAGGTGACTTTCTTGGTCGGTTTGTTTCTTTGAGAAGTATTGGGAGGAAGTTGGACAGTCTTCATCTTCCTTTCTTGAGTAATCGATGTGGCATTTACGAGTTATTCGTAGGATGAATCCCCGTAAAAGTCTACCAATTCTTGTATGGTCATACGCTGCTTCGGGCGAGGGAGATTGTTCCTGGTGGTTTTGTGAGTGTTGGTTGGGGATGTTGATGTTACTTCCTGATGATCGTGAAATTTGGTGACATCGGATGTTTCCAGAGTCGGATCCTTGTATGGTTCAAGTATCTTATGAATTACTGCTGACTCAAAAATTGGACCACTTAAATAATCGTGACATTCCTAAAAATATGATCCAACTCATCAAAAGCTCCAAAATCTCGATTCCTCCTAGGAGCAGTGTTAGGGTGGTGAGAATCCGAGGCTTGTTCAACAGTCAGTCTTTCAGGTGACTCTCCTAGGGTTTGTATCGGTGTGCCATGAGGAGATATCTGATAATCTGAACTGTTTGTCTCCTGATCACAACTGTCGGTTTCAAGTTGGTTTCCTAATATCATGTCGTGTCATTGAGGGTTTGTTCATTGTGGTCTGAGTTCGGGAACTTGATTTCCTGAGTCTCACAATCGACGATCGCCTTAGCAGACAGAACGGTTTTCTTAAAATGATAGGAGACTCAGATAACCTTCCGGGGTGTTCAATGTCAAGGACAATAAAGTCCACTTTATGCATGCCACCTCGAAAGTTTACGACGAGCGAAACAATCCCACGTGGCCTTTTGGTGGAACGATCAGATAATTGAACGATCACCCTAATCTTTTTGAGTTGTCCAACTTTGAGTTGGTCAAAGACGGACTTGGGGAGGATGTTTAATGTGGAGTCGTCATCTAACCGAACATGAGTGAATATAGAATCCTCAATTTCACACATAATCTGAGTCAACCGCTTGACTTTACGACTTTTGACTTTATGATTCATCACCAAGGAGCTGGCCATAGATATGACACGATATTTAGTTCTTGATCATTTCTTGCCTGTCTTTTTAGGGCTTAGTTGACTCTTCACAAATCTCTTAAGATCGGGTACATATTCTATGGCTTTGATCAATGGAAGTTCTAAGATCAGACTCTTGCAAATCGCTTCCATTTCATAATTGTCCATTTTTTCTGAATTTTCTATTTTTTTTCAATTTTTTGGTATTTTCTGTGATATGGTTAGTATGGGGGTTGAGGGTCAGAGGTGGTTGTGCCTGATTGTGAGTCACTTGATGATTCAGTGGTTCGCAAGGTGGTGGCCTCACTTCTTCTAAATTCTGCATAGACTGGATGAGATCATATATTTTCTCAGTTAAAGCATTTGCTCTATGATTAATCCGAGCAATCTCATCCTCAAAGATCTCATGACTAGTGATTGAATAATCATTCTCCATGTGGCGTGATTCTGGCATGTAACCTCAAGTAGAGTATTGATTATTCACGATCGTTATGGTATGGTCATAAGTCATATTTCCTTGACTCTGGTTTGCTCGTGAATTGTCGAAGGAAAATTGATCATAATCAAGAAGAAATTCAACCTGAGTAAAGGATGGTTCAAGTGGTTGGGAGTCCACAGTAACAAAAAATCATGTTTCTCTGTCAATATTGATTACTCTATTTTCCATCATCAATTCCGCTCGCTCTCTTAGGTCCTTAAGTTTGTCAAAAAAATGTGAGGGAGGGCTATTCCAAGAAGACGTGTGGTCATAAGGTGGGATGTATGGGAGGGAAACGAATGATGGATGAGGGGGACCTGATTTGAAGAGCAGGTTCCCCTGAGAAGTGTGAGAAGAAGTATATCGGGACATGGTCGTGGAGATCGGGAAAGAAGACCATTGTGCGACATCTTCTCAAGAGAGGGATGGAATGATTTGCGAACCACGATTTGCTTGCAATTGCAAGGTCTTTGATACCCACAAATCAACACAAAACAAACACGTAGATTCACCCATTCAACACTGGTGAAGGCACGTTAGGGCTCGACCGTTTATCTTTTCAATTTTAATTTAATGACAAAACAATCTTGAAAATTAAGCGGAGCTGTTAGGTACCGTAATATTTCACAAAGTCTGTCTCGAGTTCATACAACTAGTTGCACCAACTTTTAGCCAATATATGTGTAAGTATGGATCGTTTAAACGGCTACCCGTGTTACTTGAGGACGGAGCCTTACGCAAGGTCCTCTAAACCACCCACTCTGCTAAGGAAAGTCGGACCGTAAAATGGCTACCTGAAACCCTCACTGAAAAGTAGCTAATTATTTTTAAAATTAACAGTCTAAATGAAATTTTTCGATTTTTGGCTCTGTCCTAAGTGTGCGATCTGATCCTTACAAACAACGAGTGAGTTTCTCCCCACCAGACACAAGGGTTAATTTTATGTCAGTTTTATTTACAGACACCTTGATTAGCATTCCCAATTTTAGATTAAGATTATCACTGAAGTTTTATCTGAGTACAAAAATACACGTCTAACGAGCAGTCCCAATTCATTTAACTCCTAAGTTGTAAAACTGAGGAGGGAGAATCGAAAAAGCCAATGCAAGCGTGAATAAATGATACATGCTTAAGAATAAGACTTACAGTGATTCCTCACATTCTTCATGCGGGATGCAATATAAAGATTTTTAAAATTTACACTAAATGATATGCACAGATGAAAAATGCCCTAAGCAGATAGTTCTATTAGCGGGAAGAATTGATTTCAAAATTTGGCTAAGTCGAATGATCTACCAGTGCGTCTAGTTAGTGAATAATGTGTGTCCTAAAATTTACGAGCACGAGCGAAAATAATTCTAATCTAGTGTATGCGCTCCTAAATTCTACGCCACACCACAGAGAGTCCAATCATGAATTTTACAAATTAACAGGGTTCAAAGAGAGAGGGACCCTGTGAATAATGCAGAACATTAAATCTATACTAAGCTCTCTCTCACAAAAATTAAATTCAATTTCTGCCCTTACATATCCTTGATCGAAATCCCAAAATTTTACTCCGAGAAATCTGCAAAGAGAGAAGATGCAGTTAGTATATGTAGTGAGAGAAAAGATGAAAAAATAGAATGCAAAATGCAAATAAAAAATACACAAAAATTAGTTTCACAAAAATTAATTACAAAAAATAATTTAAAACCCTAAAAATTCACCGTTCACCGACAACGGTGCCATTTGATGAACTCGAAAATCCGCCTCTTTAATAATTAGGAATTGTAGTATAGGACACGAAAATCGGTTGATCAAAAACTACAATCTTTGAATGTTGTGGAGTATTTTTAACTTGGTAAGTGCACCAAGGTCGAACATAGGAAACAATGTTTTTTAGTTGCGTAGTTTTAAATTAGTTTAAATAATTAATTAATTACTAATTAATTCTAGTGTCCAAGAATAAAATCCAATGAAATGAGGTGCAAGAAAATAAACAGAGAAACCAATTCAACATAGGATCTGTGATTTTATAAGATTCAATTCTCAAATAAAATGCCGATCAGTATCCTCGAAGTGAAATCACAGATCGAATAATTTCAAGATATATCAAAATTAATTACAAAGCATCAGATACATAGATCAATTGATGATTATCTATAAGTAGAATATTCAGCCTCAAAAATTCTGTGATTTAATCCCCAAATAATCGTCAATAATATTAAAGAAATAAATCTTAAATAATCCCCTGCAAAGGTTGAATCCTCAAATAATGATTTTGAATAACCAGATTAGGATTGATCCAATCGAAATCCTCAAATAAATGCCTGCAAAATAAACAATTAATTTCCCAATAAAATGCGACAAATATATGTCAGTTATTAGCCTGCATAGATCAAAATGCTTCTTAAATAAGGATCATCCAGAAACAACCTCAGATCCATCCACAAATTAAGCAAAGTGATAGAGCATGAAACAACCTTCAAAATGACATATTATTGTCAAAGTTCGGATGCAAAAGATATGCCAAATTAAAATTGTAGGGACTAAAATGGAAATAAAATAATTAATTTTTCTTTCAAACGGGTCCCTGGAGGACTTATATGCAATAAGGAAAACCCACATGAGCTTATTTGCAATTTTTCCAAGTCGCCACGTGTGGGGCACGTGATCTGGGCGGCGAGGACCTTTTTGTAATATCTGACAATCACAGGGGCGTCTGTGCCATTTATCCGCAGCGCACGTGCCTTGCACTTGCTCTTGGAGGTTCGGGCGGTGAACGACAGGGTCGGGCACGGGTCTGTGGCTCGGATCCCTGAACTAGAGGCTCGGTCGATGGGGCGGAAGGCTCAAATCGAGCCTCCACGTGGCTGGTAATGCGAGGCTTGGGAACCTGAGCCTGGAGGTGTGGAGCTTGGCTCAGGCCGCTGACGTGGCAGAACATGGACTTTTGGATCTAAGGCTCTGCCTGATCCGACGACTATGATGGCGAGAGGCTGAGGCGTTGCGAAGGCGGTGGTGTTGGGCGGAGGAGCTTTGACTCAACCAAGCAAATGGAGGGAAAACGGTGGTCGAGGGCCCCACCTCTGTCGACACATGACAGGAGGTGGAGCGACGAGGCAGTGGAGCTAAGACGAGGGCATCAACTGCTGGAGGAGATGATTGTGCGGAGGTAGACTTGCAGATGGGGCGATGAGGGCAGTTGTATGGCTGAGCGCAGAGGTAGTGGTTGGTGGTAGGCGGCCGCGGGGAAGCTGGAGGGGGCGATCATTGACGGATCCCGAAATCCGCCTGTGTAAAGAAGATGTTTTTATCTGTTCGTCGTAAAAATTAATGTGTCGTTCGTTGTATGCGGCGATCGGAATCAGTCAAGAAATAATCACAAAAATTATTCGTCAAATTTAATCAAGTGGTTTTATGTTTATTTTACTTGGACAAGTCCCAAGGTCGATCACAAGGAGGCAAAGGAACAACCTAGAATTATGTCTATCAAGGTCCGTGCACGGTTTTCGAGGCGGTCTTTTTTTGAAAATTTTTAATGTAAATAAGGGACGCAAGATGCAATTTCGGCCTATTTTAGAGATTAAAATGCAAATTACATTCAAATGATGTCCGAAAAATACGAAACTTGGACAAAATATAAATTATGATGAAATGAATGCACTGTATTTTTTTTGGAATTTTCAGACGCAATATGATTTTTTTATGAATTTTTAAATATAAACAAAATGAATTTTAATATTTAATTATAATAAATATTAAACCTACTTATTTTCGAGGAATAAAATTATCTAAGATCTATCACTAGGTGATGGATCTCAGAAAAATCCTAAACATTAAAAATATGGAATTTAATACATATTAAAAATCAAATAGTGAAATATGCAAAATGATTTTTACATGGCAAATGATGCATGAAATGTTTTTTTGGCACAATATCAAGCACAATTAACTCTACAATATGTGATTTTTGGGAAATTTTTAGAGCAATGGTTAATCAATAGCAAATTTAAGAGCATAAAATGGGCAAAATTTGCAATTTTCTACAAAATAAATAATACTTAATTAACCATTGATCACAAAATATCCACAATATGTCAAAACGTAGAGAATTAAATGAGAATCATCATGCTATTTTTCGAATTATAAATAAATGTCATGTAGAGGTCCAAAATCACTGGGGAATACATGGGTATAAGTGCAATAAAAATACAAGAAACATCAAAAGTGCAGTGGGGAACCTAAGCGTAATTACCAGAAATGGAGGGAGGCCTTCTGCAATTTTGCCAGAGGGGCATGTGCATTGCACGTACCCTCTGGTCGTGGACTGGAGCGCGAATGTAGAGAAGCCCCGGGGGCTATTTGCAAATTGCCCCGCGGTCACGTGCGGAGCACGTGACCTGGGGGATGACGCGAGCTGACGTCCCCCACGCACGTGCTTTGCACGTGCTGGGGTCTCAGGACTGTGCCCCGGTCGGCGATGTTGCTGAGGCAGAGGGGCGGTCGTCGATGAAGTTCTTTTGGCGTTGACTCACGGCCTGAGGAGTGGTGCTGGTGGGAGATGATAAACCCAAAAATTGAATGGTCGTGTATTCCACAAAAGGCGGGAACACAGTCGAAGTGTTGACCACTCAAAATCCAGATTTAATCAACAATTAACCCACACAATAGATATCAATAAATGACAAGCAAATGGTGGAGCTAAAATTTATTTTTAACTCTACATAAATGGTGTATAGAAGCAAGTACGTAGAGAGTTCGAACATAGGGAGCAAGGCAGGGTAGATCAAACAGGTGTGTGTGTGTGTGTGTGTGTGTGTGTGTGTGTGAAAGTGATGTGTTGTCTACACTATGCAAAGCAAAGATTTTTGTGGGTTTTTAATTAATTTTTTTTTAATTTTTTCATTTAATTTTGTATTTTGATTTTTTTAATTTTTTGATTATATATTTTCTTTTTATATTATATATTTTTTAATTTTCTTTTTCAATGTTAGAATATATATACAAGATAAGAAAAGAGGTAATACAATATTTATAAAAAATATGTAAAATGCTCAAAAAATCAGAAATAAAATGTTTTTGGTCTTTTTATGTTTTTTTACTATTTTTGTGATTTTTGGGTATTTTTCAGAATGTTTTTGGTATTTTTAAAAGGTAAAATAAAGGAAAACATGGAATAAGCTATTGGTTGTGAGTAAAAGATGAATGATAAATATCAAACGGCCACAAAAATTCTCCAAACTAATTTTAAAATAAAGGGAATAAAATAAGAAACCTACATGGACTAAGTTTGTATTTTTTGGAGTTTTCTTTATTTTTTTATAATTTTTTGAAGTTTTTAAGTATTTTCGAATTTTAAGGTTTTTCTTTTGCAATTTTTAGTGATTTTTGGAATGACACTAAATAGATTAAAATAGACAGCAAATATTTTTTTTGGAATTTTTCTAGGTGTTTTAATTTTTTTGGTATTTTCTAAGCTAGATAGTAGCTAAAATGCATGTTTTTGATTTTTAATAAATATGAAAATGCAACAAAAATAAAAATAAAAAATATGGCGTGTAAGTGCAAGTTAACAGGAGCCTATGTAATTTTTTGGTAATTTCTGGAATTAAAATGATGCCTTAAATAAATAGAGCAAGCACACAAAAATACACAGCCTAGCAGGGGTATAAGTGCAAATATCGAAACATCCAGGGGCACACATGCAATTTTTCCACAAAATAATACACAGAATATTTAATTTAATGGACCAATTCCAAATACCCAAACCCGGGATGACACAGGTGCAAAATGTCCACCAGGGCGCGTGACTGGCACGCGCCTGGGGAGGACTCAACTGTAATATCAAAAACGCCCGAGGGCTTACATGCAATATTTCCAAAGTTTTTACACTTAAACTAACAATTAGAGTACTAAAACGAAATCCACAAAAGTTCGGGGGGCTCTCTGCAAAAAGCCCACACTTCACGTGAACATGTCACGTGAGGTGAAGTGGCAGAGGACCTACTTGCAAATATAAAATGTTCGAGGACCTACTTGTAAATTTTACCAAAATTTTAAACTACCAAGGAAAGTTTCTGGAGTAAAATAAAATTACAAAAAGGGAAGGGATGGCTATGCAAAATACCCCTTCAAAGCTGATGAACGACGGATGGAGGCTGGTGACGCGTGGCTGCTATCCGACGGTCAGCGGGCGAGCGAGATACAACGGCGTGGCCTGAGCCACTTATCCACGTGGCAGCACGGGGAGGCTCTATGATGATTCGCTCGTGGACGGCCTGGATTAGATCCTCGGGTGAAGATCTGACGGTGGAGACCGAGCGCGATCCAACGGCTGCTGTGCGAACTGGGGCTCCTCCTCAATCCGACGGTTGCGAAGGCCGGAGCAAGAACCGCGGAGGAACTCCGGCGAGCCGAGGTTCTCCAAGGTGCTGCTCATCCTCTGGTGGACTTCTTGGCTTCAAAATGAGACTGGAGGCTCCCTGAGGTCTGAGCTATCTCCTGAGGCTTCAAAATGCCTCGGCGGTGGCCGAGGCTCGCGGAGGAGGGCGGCGAAGCTATAGGGCTCGGCTGAACTCCGGCGAGAGTCAAAATCGCCCCCAGGATCAAGTCAAAAGAGGTTGACCTGCAAAACAAAGTGAGAGGGTCCAGGGCAAGTTGCATGGACCCCGCGGTGGCGACAAGGCGGTGCGAGACGACGGTGGAGCTCTCGGCCGGAGGTGCGCTCCGGCGAGGTGATTTGAAGATGCGATTTGATCGATGGACGTGCTATTTTTTTGAGGGTTTTTGATCCTAGGGCTATGGTGAATGAAATGCAAGAGGAATAACAGAGATAAAATAGCCTCAATGGCCGGAGCCAGAGGGAATGGGGGTACCTCGACGGGGGGTCACCGGAGGTGGGTTGGAACGCCCCTGATGCACCTACGACTCTCCTGACGAGCGCGAGCTGGAGTTGTCACCTCCGACTCACTCTGGAGCACGAAAGAGAGGAGGGAATTCAGTTGAATGGGGTTCGAATTCAAATCGAAAGGTCGAGACTCCATATATGTCGTTTGACCGGATGACTGAGGTGGTCCAAAGACCAAGGAAGAACTGGCGACACGATGCCCCAATCCTCGAGCTAATCTCTGGGCGTGAAAGACCAAAGATCGAGAGTCAAAAGCTCTGAAGATTGCGACACGAAAAAAATGCAAGAATCGGCCTGGAAAAATCGACAAAATGTCGAGAACCGAGGCTCTGACAGAGGCTACAGAACCTAGGGCAGACAGTTGACCGAGGTCAACTGCGACTGCCCCCTGATTGGTCCACGTGGACCAATCAGGAAAGAGGTCCTAAAAAAGATTTGAAAATTTATTAAAAAATCGAAAATGATTTTATTAATTTTAGTTATAAAATAAAAAATATTTATTATTTTATGTAGTATTTTATTCTAATTTTTAATTATTTTTATGGAATATATTTTTACAAGTTTACTTTTATACCCCTTATAGGTATATTACCTATATATTTTATTCTTTTATTTTTATTTTGGTAATTTTAATTTCTTTAATTCTGTTTATTATTTTATAAAATTATAAAATACTTTTATACATGTAATTATATTTTTGTTTTATTTTTCTGATCTGATTTGTATGTTTAATAAAATATAAGTATACTTTATATAAGTATAAGTATAGGTAGTATACCTATGTAGTAAATATACATGTAATTTTATTTTGTATTTTATTTGAGTTTTTATTCATGTTTCAATGTACATAATTATTATAAATAATATTTACAAAATTATAAAAATATAAAAATACAAAAATAATGAATAATTAATAAATTGAATATTTTAATCTGTACAATTGTACAACGTGGGTCCAAAACTCAACTTTCAAACCGTAGCTCCGCCAAATGCAAAACCACCATCATTAAATAGCTTATTTTATTCTACATACAATTAAAGTGAGTTTACTGCATTTGGAGTTTTCATTTGTGAGATACGGGTCTGGGAAGTTAGGATTCTGGATTTTTATTCAGACCACAACTTTTTATCTGTACATTATTTTTGAATGAAATCAATTTTGTATTTTTTTATTTAATTATCTACAACTTTCATGTACAAAATTTCTTAATTTGAAGTATAAAAAGTAGAACAAAAAATAAGTCCCAAAATGAATAAAGAATGAATTAAAAAGTATAGGTATTTTGACTGTATTTGGCCCTTATCTCCCCCTACTTTATTCCTTGTCGACCTATTCATCAAGATGCCTAGGTCTCAGGGTTTCGGGTCATAAAATATTTACAATATTTTATTCTTTTCTTTTTATCTGTACATTATTTTTGAATGAAATCAATTTTGTATTTTTTTATTTAATTATCTACAACTTTCATGTACAAAATTTCTTAATTTGAAGTATAAAAAGTAGAACAAAAAATAAGTCCCAAAATGAATAAAGAATGAATTAAAAAGTATAGGTATTTTGACTGTATTTGGCCCTTATCTCCCCCTACTTTATTCCTTGTCGACCTATTCATCAAGATGCCTAGGTCTCAGGGTTTCGGGTCATAAAATATTTACAATATTTTATTCTTTTCTTTTCTTTTATTTATTCTATAATTTTGGCTTTAATTACAGTATTTTATACACTATTTACATGTACATGCATGGATGCTGAGATGATGTAATTAAGGGTATTTACACGCATTTACTAGAGTTTTTGAGGCCAAAATGATAGAATAAAGATGGTGAAATGTGGATTCATCAGGAGACCGAGCTCTGGTCACTGTTGCGACGAAGTCGATGGAGTCAGGGCGTTTGTGAGGGCGGCGTGGCTGAGAAGATCAGTGGATGGCAGCGAATCTGATTGGAGGGTGAAGCTGAAGGCGGCGATGGAGTTGATGGCGGTGGTGATGGACGTCGTGGCGTGAAGCGCCTGGTGGAGTCGATGTTGGTGGAAGGTGGTGGTCGTTGGCTGAAGACGAGGCAGAGTAGTGGAGGACCGCCGACGGTGGCTGATGTCGGGGCGTTTGCGATGGCGGAGTAGGCGGAGAAGCATTGAAGTAGGTGGAGGTGTAGGCTCGACGATGATCGGAGATGAGCACTAACGACAGAGGATCGTCGTGATGCAACAAGGCCGAAGGACCTTGGATCTCGCCGTCTGAGTGGGCTTCGCTGGGCTGTCACCACCGGCGATGGCCTTTGAGGTTGAGGGTTTAGCGGCGGATGAGGGAGATGGAGGTCAATGGTGCCTTTAAATAGGAGAGAGAGGGAAGGGGCTGGCGCGAGAGAAGTGGAGGAGGCGGTTGGCCGTTGGCGACGAAGGCGGGGGCGGCGGTTGCGAGGATTACGAGGGCGACAGTGGAGATTTCGGGGAAGGGGGCGCGGGAGGTTGAAGATGTACAACGACTGTTCGATCGGCCATGATCGAACAACTGTGGAGGCGCCACGTGGCGAGGGGCGGGCCGAAGCGGTGCACGTGCGTTGAAGGTAATTGAATGTAATTGAAGGTAATTGAATGTACATTAGTTCAATAGTGAGTAGGATCAAAACGAACAATGGATGGGGAAGATATGGGGCTTTTAGTCCGAGAATCCTGAAACTAGGGTTTGGATTTTTGGTCCACTTATCAGGGTTAGTGATTTTTTGTATTTTTTATTTATTCTTGTTAGTGATATGTACACAGTGGAGGTGGTTTGGATCATTCGGAGTTAGCATGAAGGTGTTAAAAATCCGGGAAGTTAGGTTATTTACAGGTCATTTTTAGCTTGGATTTTTGGCTTCTTATTTTGTGCATAAATAATGGATAAAATGCAATTCTTATGAAAACATGCATGAATGCTAATTATGCAGAATAAATGCAGAAATGCTGATGATTTTGAGGGAATGGAGCTTAATAAATGAGACTTAGAGTGATGAATCCGAGATTCATCATCCCCCTATACTTAAACCATGCTCGTCCCTAAGCATCAGAAAGAAATGCCATGAGGTGAAATGAGATTGAGTTTCATACCAAGACCATGAGCTGAAGGTGAAAATGAAACTAAACTCGACCTTTGGATTAATAGTGTGGCGGAGCTTCTGTGAGACTTAGAATTTTAAAAATCAACAGCCCTCAAGTTCTACATATCATTGTCATAGTTTCGGCTCAGAAGTCATCTTAGATCAATCCTCTTCCCAAAGTATACCCTATGAATATTGAACAATTGACTCATACATGTGAAGGGTTTTAGCTCTTTCCCATCCAGAATGCCGGACTACCATGCTCCGCTCCTCTCCAGTAACTCATCCTCGGGGAGTCAGGTATTTCCTTTAAGGTCTGTCGCATTGTGATCACAATCGAACTGAGGGAGAAGTTAGAAGAAGGGGAAAAGAACTGGAGGGTGGCCAACGTAGTCACCTCTCCTTGTGAAGATGGCCAGTGTAGCCGAGTCTCCACCAAGATCTGCAGGTTTCTTGAAGCTTGGACCTTTTTGATCAGATTTTTATTTGGTAGAATGCTTCTTTGTATTTGGAATTTTTGGTGGTTCTGCTTGGATCTTGTTGTGCCCCTACGGATATAGAATCTTTTTGTTCCGTACATTTTTTGAGGTCTTAGAAAAATTGTACCCAGTCGTCCATCCCTTTTCCGAAGCTTTGTTTCAACCCGTACTCCGGTCTTTAGATTTCCACGCTACCAGAAAAGAGACTCACACAGTCTTCCAACATCCTGTCTGAGTTGAGCTAAGTGCAAAGTGCGAGAGTACAAATTAATTCCCTATTCCAGAGTTGTACCCAGAATGAAGAGACCAGGTTAGACACTAAGAGTCAAATGATGTACATTGTCATGTGGAACTCAAAGAATTAAGTCAAAGACCTGAAGCTTCTAAAATCCTATTTCTTAGTAAAGTCCTCTGAAAATTAGGTGGATTAAGGTCAAGTCCAGACCACTCTCAGTTTCTGCTCACAACTCGGTTTAGAACCCAATGACTTTTCATAGATGCAAATGAATGCGATGCTGGATGAAGTGCATGTGTGTGAAATGCAGACACATTTTTTTGTGATTTTTTTTGATGCAAAAAATGAAATAAGAAGCCTTTTTTTCAACAATTTTGGGCACGGTTAGTGTTAGTAGCAAAACTCTTTTTTCTTTTTCTTTTCTTTTCTTTTGTTTTGTTTTTGTTTTTTTAATTACCCATCCCGTAAATACATATAGACTTACACGTAAGTACGAGAAATGGGTAAAATATATACAAAGTATATATACAGACCCCCCTATACTTAGCGAGTGATGTGTCCTCAGAGCACTAGAAGCGTAAAAAAGACATAGCTCGGGCTAAGCGTAAGAGAGTGAAAAAAGAAAAGAAAAAGAACAAAATTTACAGAACCGCCCCCTATACTTAGACTGTGACCAGTCTGGATATAGAAGAAAAGCGGAAAAAAAATGAAGTGTTGGGGTATGTGAATGAAGAGAGTATATACAGGTGGGCGTTGGTTCCCCCTATACTTAGGCTTTGGTCAGCCTAAGTATAGAAGAATGGTGGAAGTGAGGCGATCGGAAGATGGGAGAAGGATGGTATATACAGATGGCATCGGTCCCCCTTATACTTAGGCATTGGCCTAAGTAAAGGAAGAAGCTGTACAAGAAGACCGATGTGGTCGGGAGGGAGCGTGGGTAGCCGATGATTAAGGCGGTTTTCGGTTGATCTTCTTGTGAGCCTGTGATGGGAGATCAGAATAACGAGTCGGAGATGAAGCATGTGATTCCCAACTATTATCAGTGTCATCCTCAGAAAAATCGTGATGGATAGTGGATGAAGTGTTTGAGTCAGATGAAAGATATCCATCATCGGAATTATCCTCGGAGGAGTAGTATTTAAAAGTGGACATACTCTAAATATTATGGTCTTTTTGTTTTCTCAATTGTTTCCTCAGAATTCATTCATTATTGGGATCAAGCGGTTTGTCCTCAGATGAATACTCAGAAGCACCGGTCTCAGTAAGCTCATAGAAATAATTTCAGTGTATTTGAAGAGGGCAGGAGCATCAACTTTAGATGAATAGTAGTTAGGAACGGGAGTTGTCCAACGAGAATTGAATTTTGGATCCTTGCGAAGATATGACTTTAGAGTTGTCGAACAGACTTCATTCATGTAGACTACCTTTTCCGGACCTAGTGAGAGATCATCAACGGTTTCCTCTTTCGAAAAGTCAAAGGTAACTTTCTTTTTCTTGTTTCGTGAAGGTGTCGGTTCACTTGAGTATCCAGATGAGTAGCCATTAGAGTTCTTCTCCTTAGTCGGTTTGCGTCCTGTCTGTTTGTTCTTGGTCTTCTGAATGTTGGTGCACTCTCTATTTGGGATGATTCGGTCAAGGTATTCAGAGAAGGTTGCTCTAGGGTGCGACCATGCATATGTCTCAGGATTGTAGTAGAAGGATTTGTATATTTTGAGATCCACGGGAATTGAAAAATTGGGGAGAGTCTCTGAATGTTCGTTCTCAATTGATTTGACATTGGAGCATTCCTGTGTCAAGTAGATGTGATCAATGTAGTCAGAATAAGTTGACCCAAGGTGCGACCATGCATGAGTCTCTGGATCATATGATTAATGTACTTGATTCTCCATGGTAAAAGCAGCTGGGAATGGAGCAGGGGGGATACTCTCTAGACAAATAGTCTCATCAACAACCGCTATCTCATGTGTGGCTGCGGGGTAGGGCTCTTCTACCTCTTCATGGTTGCGACTGTCGGGGGACTTCGTGGGTTTCCTCAGAAGATCGTGGTTCCTCAAAGACAGGGTCAGATCTAAGTGCTTCCAAGGCTGTGAAATTGATTTTCCGAGTCTCACAATCAATAATTACCTTGGCCAATGCCAAGAATGTCTTTCCGAGAATAATTGGAGACTGGGTGAATTCTCCTTGATGCTCAATATCAATAATCGTGAATTCTACTTTGAGCGGAGCACCTTGGAATTTCATGATGACAGAAATGATTCCTCTCGGCCGCTTTATTGATCGGTCAGTCAATTAAACAATCTCTCGTATCTTCCGAATCGGTCCGAGTTTGAGTTCATGGAATACAGAGGTCGAGAGGATATTGATCGTTGAATCGTCATCAATCCGAGCATGGGTGAAAATTGTGTCTTTGATCACACAGTCAAATCTGGGCAACCGCTTGACTATGCGGCTCTTGGTTTTTCTCCTCAACACCAAGGAGGAGGCCATTGACAAGATATGTCTTTCGGTCTTTGTTCTAATCCTGCCCGACTTTTTCATAGTTAACTTGTCCATTACAAATCTTTTAAGGTCAGGGAAGTATTCAATGGCCTGTAGAAAGAGAAGTTCAAAAATTAATTTCTTTCCTTGTGCTCCCCATACAACAGGATCCAAATTCTTCAGATCTTCTTCCGTTTCAATTTTTATGTATTTTTCGATATTTTCGTTTTTTTTTGTGATTTTCGAATATTCCGATTTTTTGGTATTTTTTGTGTGGTGTGGTGATGTGGTGTGTTCCTCAGATGAGAAGGGGCTTTGATGTTCAGAGTATGAGTCAGAGGCATAGTCATTCCTAAGGGAGTAATATGCAGAGGTGTCGATGTCGGAATCGTTCCTAGGTCTCCGAACATCCTAAAAATTTTTAGCCTGAGATCCAATCATTTCCTCATTCATTTTTATGTCTGAGCTCCCATAAAATAAACTGAGTCGGTCAGTAAAATTTCTGAATTTTCCTCCATTAATTCAAATTTCTTATTTATCCTCGAAATATTATCGTCAAAATTCTGTTCATGATAAATCATGGGAGCGGTCGGTGTGTGTTCAATAATTTCATCTTCCATTTTCCTGTATGTGTTAAGAGGAGAGTTTCTTGGAATATCCATTATATGATCTTTATTTTCTGAAAATTTCTCCTCAAAAACTATGGAAGGAGGTTGCTCATATGGTCTAGGCATGTGTAATTGATCTGAGTAGAGTTCAATCCTATGATTGGTCAGACCTTGATATTGTGGAGTCATCATACAGGGTTTATGTGTTTCTATATGGTCAGTCCAGTCCTCTGTACGAGTATCATGTCTGAAAAGGGATTTGTCATGGTCAATCCAACGTTGATGATCATTAAGTGTGGGTCTTTCCTTCTGGGGTTGGTTTCTCGGCTAGTCATGAGACTCAAAGGTATTTTGATCTTGAAATGGCTCATCAGCGAGAATCCGAGAATAAGACAATTCAGTCCAAGATAGTAGATGGTTATGCGTGGTCAGATGATTCGAGTAGAAATTCAATGAGGAGGTCGAATTCATCCACGGGTGAAAGTCTCCCACAAATGTTGGAGGATTATTGAAAGAAGAGGATTTAGTTGATTTGGGACAAACCGAGACAAATTCATTTTCATAGTATAGCTCTGATGGATTTTCAGATACATGTTCGGTCATTTCTGAAAGAGCTGAAAGAAATGATGGTTTGGGCTTGCAAGAGTTATTGGACAAGAGTTCCATGATGAGGTTTAAATCAAGAAGGAGAGAGATGATTTGCACGGGATAGTTAAAAGAAATTTTATTAAATGTACGGCTATTGATCTTCGAAATCGGTTCACGCACACCAATGCAAACACAAATCAAACTCCAGGTTCACCAACTCACATAATGAAGCTGTAAGAGTTCGACTATTATCTTTTCAATTTTAATTGGTGACAAACAATATTGGTAAAAATTTAGCGAGCTGTTAGTGCCGAAATTTTCGTAATGACTAGCCCGAATTCTTACGACTAGTTGCACCTACTTTCAGCCAGTATGGGTGTAAGTACGGACCGTAGAATGACTACCCGTGTTACTTGAGGACGGAACCTTACGCAGTGTCCTCTAAACCACCCACTCTGCTAAGGAAATTCGAACCATTTACCGGCTACCCGTAGATCCTCACTGAGAAGTAGCTAATCGTTTTTGGTAGAATCAGTAGTCAAATGAAAATTCGGATTTGGGCTCTAACCTTAAGTGTCGTCTCTCGCTCACTCTAAAAAAAATAAAAGCATCCAAGGTCGGGGTTGCTCTCCTGCAAAAATTCTTGATTTTATGGGTTATTAAAGTTGCTATATTTAGCAGTCCCAATTTTAGTTAGGCGGTCACTGAAGAATTAAATGAGCCAAATATATACGTCTACCGTCCAGTCCTAATTTTCTTTAAATTTATGTGATAAAATAAGAGGGAGAAAATCAGAAAAAGCCGATGCACGTGAAAACAATGATGTATGCTCAGTTAGAAGACTTACAGTGAATCCTCGCAATCTCCATGTGGGATGCTAGATAGAAATTGAAAATTTATTCTAAATGAATGCAAGCCGATGGAAAACCGTACCTAAGAAGAGAGTTCTATTAGCGGGAAAGAATTGAATTAAATTTTGGCTAAATTGAACGATCTATGTGTGTCTCAGTTAATGTGCAGTGTGGCCTTAGATCTTACGAGCACAATCAAAAATATAAAATGCTCTGAGAGCCGTATATGCAGGTCTATCCTATTCGCCACTCAAGTCGGGCCCACCCTCACTGGATAGTGAAACAAGCCACGACACACCACAGATAGAGTTCAAGATCTTTTTACACACGCGAGAGTCCAAACAGACACCGCTATAAATGAACAGAAATTGAAATTTGCAGAAACTAAAAACCCAGACTCTACGATCTCTCACGACTCGACTCGATCTTAAATTAATTACGACTTTTTGGATGTCGGTGAAGATGCTTCGGTTTCTTGAAAAACCGCCTCACGTACGCCGGGTACCTCGCAAAAAAAGAGAGATTTATGTAAGAGAGTGACTCAGAAAATAATAAAAAAAGCGAAATAAATGCTGAAAAATAAATTCAGGAAATAAAGATGGAATTACAATGAAAAATTCGGGGTTCAGACTACCCGAATGCAGAAAATCGAACAAGAAATTTCAAAACACAAAACTAAACTGTTTGCCTCCCCGACAACGGCGCCATCTGACGGATCCTGAAATCCGCTTGTGTAAAGAAGATGTTTTTATCTGTTCATCGTAAAAATTAATGTGTCGTTCATTGTATGCGACGATCGGAATAGGTCAAAAAATAACCACAAAATTTATTCGTCAATTTTAATCAAGTGGTTTTATGTTTATTTTACTTGAGAAAGTCACAAGGTCGATCACAAGGAGGCAAAGGAACAACCTAGAATTATGTCTATCAAGGTCCGTACACGGTTTTTGAGGCGATCTTTTTTTGGAATTTTTAATGTAAATAAGTGATGCAAGATGCAATTTCAGCCTATTTTAGGGACTAAAATGCAAATTACATTCAAATGATGTCTGAATAATACAAAACTTGACCAAAATGTAAATTATAATGAAATGAATGCATTGTATTTTTTTTTGGAATTTTTGGATGCAATATGAATTTTCTTATGAATTTTTAAATGCAAACAAAATGAATTTCAATATTTAATTATAATAAATATTAAACCTACTTATTTTCGAGGAATAAAATTATCTAAGATCTATCACTAGGTGATGGATCTCAGAAAAATCCTAAACCTGAAAAATGTAGAATTTAATACCTATTAAAAATCAAATACTGAAATATGCAAAATGATTTTTACAGGGCAAATTATGCATGTAAATGCAAATCTTTTTGGGCACAATATCAAGCACAATTAACTCTACAATATGTGAATTTTGGGGAATTTTTAGAGCAATGATTAATCAATAGCAAATTTAAGAGCATAAAATAGGTACAGTTTGCAATTTTCCACAAAATAAATAGTAGTTAATTAACCATTGATCACAAAAATATTCACAATATGTCAAAACATAGAGAATTAAATGAGAAACATCATGCTATTTTTTGAATAATAAATAAATGTCATGTAGAGGTCCAAAATCACTGGGGAACACAGGGGTATAAGTGCAAATAAAAATAAAATTAACATCAAAAGTGCAGTGGAAACCTAAGCGTAATTATTAGAAATGGAGGGAGGTTTTCTGCAATTTTGCCAAAGGGGCACGTGCGTTGCACGTGCCCTCTGGTCGTGGACTGGAGCGTGAATGTGGAGAAGCCCCTGGGGCTATTTGAAAATTGCCCCGCGGTCACGTGCGGAGCACATGACCGGTGGATGACGCGAGCTAGCGTCCCCCACGCACGTGCTTTGCACGTGCTGGGGTCTCGGGACTGTGCCCCGACCGACGATGCTGCTGAGGCAGAGGGGCGGTCGTTGATGAAGTTCTTTTGGCGTTGACTCACGGCATGAGGAGCGGTGCTGGTAGGAGACCGACCTCCGGTCACTGCTGCGGCGAAGTCGATGGAGTCGGGCATTTGCAAGGGCGGTGTGGTGGAGAAGATCAGTGGATGGCGGTGAATCTGAATGGAGGGTGAAGCTGAAGGCGACGATGGAGTTGATGGTGGCGGTGATGGACGTCGTGGCGTGAAGCGCCTGGCGGAGTCGATGTCAGTGGAAGGCGGTGGTCGTTGGCTGAAGACGAGGCAGAGTAGTGGAGGACCGCCGACGATGGCTGATGTCGGGGCGTTTACGATGGCGGAGTAGGCGGAGAAGCGTTGAAGTAGGTGGAGGCGTAGGCTCGACAATGATCGGAGCTGAGCACTACCGGTGGAGGATCGCCGTGATGCAACAAGGTCGAAGGACCTTGGATCTCGCCGTCAGAGTGGGCTTCGCCGGGCTATCATCACTGGCGATGGCCTTGGAGGTTGGGGGTTTAACGGCGGATGAGGGAGATGGAGGTTGATGGTGCCTTAAAATATGAGAGAGAGGGAAGGGGCCGGTGCGAGAGAAGCGGAGGAGGCGGTTGGCCGTTGGCGACGAAGGCGGGGGCGGCAGTTGCGAGGATTACGAGGGCGGCAATGGAGATTTCAGGGAAGGGGGCGCAGGAGGTTGAAGATGTACAACGGTTGTTCGATCGACCATGATCGAACGGTTGTGGAGGCGCCACATGGCGAGGGGCGGGCTGAAGCGGTGCATGTGCGTTGCGCGTGCTTGTGAGGCACGTGCGATGCACGTGCGGTGACTTTATTTTTTGTATAAAAAACGAATAAATAATGGGGGCAAAAAACGCTGACACGTGGCGACCCCAGGGGCGGCCACATGTCAGCACAAAAAAATCCACAGATAAAGATTTTGTAAAATAAAAAATAAATAGCAAATGACCTCGGATCGAAAAATTTCATTAACGAAAAATGCTCTCTCGATGAGATTTATAACTTTCATGAAGACATCAAAACCAAAATCGATCAAATGCACAAAGTGAATTTTTGGGGTATCCCATATACAGAGAATACCTAGATTTTTGGGTTTTATAATTTTTTGTCATTTTTTAAAATAAATAAAAATATAGAAAAATCAAAGATAAATAAAGACACCTAAATTTTTTTTTGATTTTTATTAATTAAGAAGAAATGTACATAAAATATCAGGTCAAAAACTGCTAAAATACACAATGTACAAAAGAGGCCCAAAACCCAACTTTGACATATGAGCTCCGATTCTTTTGAACTTGGTCTTGTTTTGAAGGTAATTGAATGTACATTAGTTCAAAAGTGAGTAGGATTAAAACAGACACTGGATGGGAAAGATATGGGGCTTTTAGTCTGAGAATCCTGAAACTAGGGTTTGGGTTTTTGGTCCACTCATCAGGGTTAGTAATTATTTTTTATTATTCATTTATTATTGTAGTGATATGTACACAATGGAGGTGGTTTTGGATCATTCGGAGTTAGCATGAAGGAATTAAAAATCCAGGAAGTTAGGCTATTTACATGTCATTTTTAGCTTGGATTTTTGGCTTCTTATTTTGTCCATAAATAATGGATAAAATGCAATTCTTATGAAAACATGCATGAATGCTAATTATGCAGAATAAATGCAAATTTGCTGATGATTTGAGGGAATGGAGCTTAATAAATGAGACTTAGAGTGATGAATCCGAGATTCATCAATCACGGGGGAAGCGGTGGCGGGCCGGTGCGAGGCTGCTGGAGGGCGTACGTCGGAGTGGCAGCCTTGCGAGTGGAGGTGAAGGCCGGGGTTGCCATGAGGGTGAGGACCTGCAAGGGTTAAGATGATGATGGAGCGCGGCATAGCTGGCCAGGCACAAGCGTGGAGGCACTGCTCTAGGCGGCTGTGGAGCTTGGACGGAGGAGATGCTCTCTCGCGGGGTGAGGAGGTGGTTTCTCCTGGAGGGAGGAAGGAGTGGGGCTCCAGCCTGGGAGAGGCCGGAGGCAGAAGTGTGCGATGCGGAGGTGAGAGAGAGATAGAGATATATATAGAGAGAGAGAGAGAAAAGGGGAAGGGAATACATGGGAAAGAGAAGGTGCTCGACGATCGCTCGACCGGAGTAGTAGCAGACCTTGGTGATGGAGTCTGCGACGAGGCTGCAAGGCCTCGGATCTCACCACAGGATGGATCGACCCACTTGACGCTGTCACCGTCGTGGAGGTGGTCGTTCTATTCTCCTGCTTGAAATGACGGATCGTTTGTCGGGTGCATCGGCAGTGGGATTTATAGGAGAGGAGGCGTTACACACACGCGGATGTTACGAGGAGAAGCGGCTGAGTAATGATGGCGGTGGGTAGCGGCTGCGGCGAGGAGGGTGGTGCCGTTACAGGAGGAGGAGCGGTGCAACGACAAGGAAGGAAAGGGGGGACGGAGGAGAGGTCACGCGCACGGCACATGACCTGGGGAGGAGAGAGGAGAGATGGATGTAGGGGTGCCACGTGGCATGCCTTGGGACAGCCACGTGGCACCAACAAAATTTCAAAATTAAAAAGTAAAAGAAAATGGAAAAGAAATAGGATGAGACCTCAGATTAAAAAATTTCCTTCGCTAAAGTTGTTGGTCTCGACGAGGTCTACAACTTTCATGAAGGATCTGGGAGCAAAAGATGTCATCTGTGCGAAGTGGTATTTTTGGTGTTCTCCAATTGGATAGAAAACCGATTTTTCGGAGTTTTGTAATTTTTTGGTTTTTAAAGAGGATAAAAATTAAAAAAATACGATGAAATATAAGAAAATTAATTACATGTTAATTTATATTTTTGGATTTTTAATAAATAATAAAATAGGAAAATAAAATAGAAGTACGAAACACACATTTTTTGTACAAACTCATGACAGACACTCGGACACAGTCAGTTTCTTTGATTTCAATCTTGATTTGGATTTGGATTTTTAAATTGTTTAATAAAAATTTCATCAAAGAACATAAATAAAGAAGAAATAAAATCAAAAGGATTAGTTATGTACATAAAAACTCAGGTCAAAATAGCAAAAAGTTAGAATGCACAAAAGAGGCATAAAACCCAACTTTCACATATGAGCTCTGACTTTTATGAAATTAATCTTGTTTTGAAGGTATTTGATCAGAGTACTTTAAAAGTGAGTAGACCAAGATCGGACACTGTGTGAGGAAGATATGTGCATTTTAGTCCGTCAGATGTGAAATTGGACTTTGAGATTATTTGATACTTATTTGAGCTAGTAATTTTTTGTATTTTTTATTTATTCTTGTTAGTAGTATCTACATAATGTAGGTGATTTGAGGTCAATCGGAGTTAGGATGCATTAATTAAAAACTGTAGAAGTTAGCTGCTTTTTGGATCAATTTACACATGATTTTTAATGCAACTATGCATGATGAAATGCAAATATTATTTATACATGTATGAATGTTAATAATGCTCTATTAATATTAAATGCAAATGATTTGTGGAGAACAGAACCTAATAAATCAAATTTAGCTTGATGAATACGAGATTCATCAGGTAGACAAGTGATTCATGCCAGAGGCAAGATGTCTCTTTCTCTTGGAAGGGTGGGAAAAGTCACTTCCCTTGGAAGGGGGCTATGATGAATAAGTGGAGGATCCCTATTCCTTCTTATTCGCATCGGCTCTAGACGTTGAACCCCAAGCCCAAGCTTGAAAGGAAAAAGTGCAGGGGTAGACAAGTGATTCAGTCCAGAGGCAAGATGCATGTTTCTCTTGGAAGCGTGGGAAAAGTCACTTCCCTTGGTGGGATCATGAGATGAGACTAGACCCTTCATGCCTGCATAAAGGGATTCTCTTTTCTCAATCTCATGTAAAATATTGATAAGGTAGTGAGGGGACCATCTTCAATAGAATTAAAGGAGTCAAGAGAGGGACTTTCTTAGCTCGCTCATCCATTACATTGGAAAAGATTGCTCGATATATTTCACTCACCCTCCTACAATTTCTCCCTTCTTTCTTTACCTTCCGCTTTCAGACTTCCAAAAGAGCGCAAAAACTGGGATTAGCTCGTTTCTATTATATAAATTCAAAAAACAAATGGGATAGCTTTGAGAATCTCCATGAAAATTGTTGTTTATTTAAATGTGATCCCCATTCGGTTATACATTTTCATGAAAACATGCCAAACTTTGCTCGACGTCTCGGTGCTGAAGTAAGAAAAAGCAAAGAAGGCTCAACAAAAAAGTATAAATCGTAGGGTCAGGCGCCCGAACTAGTCTCGTTACACTCAATCCAGGACCATCCTGTATATGAGAATTGGTGTGTGTGGGGGGGGGTGCATGGCACATATCTCTTGCAGGTTTATCCATGAAAGAGGACACATGTCTAATCTAAAAGAGATGAATCCCTAGAAAGCATACATAGTCTGTGCAAATGGGATGGGAAAAGAAGAATCGACTAGATTATATATATTTTGGAGAATCCATGTGATTCGCAATAAGGAGAGCAAGGTCAGGAAGAGAGAGAGAAGTGGTGCAAGAAAAAGGTCAGTCACTTCACAGGTTCTTTAGGTCCATGATCTTTTCCAGATGAAAAATATGAATTTAGTTCAGGAGGGCTCTCTTAAGGAAATAACCCTAATAATAAGTAAGCTTGGCAAGAATCCTATAAATGAAATCCATTACGAAATTCAATTTAAACTCCATTAAAACATGTGCATTTAAAATGATGATCTAATCATATAATCAACTACAAGCAATCCACGAAAAATGCATGATTTACGTGGAAAACTCCGCCAATAAATTTGGGGGAAAATCACATGCATATAGAGGTTATATAATGATGAAAAATTGAAGTACATAGTACAAAACCCTAGAAGGTATGCTCTCTCGTAATCAAGTTGTTAGATGAATCACAATTACCCTAAAAATACATGCACATAGGCGTATACACCAAGAACTGTCTATGGAGTATATTTGCTTCATAATCAATTTGGATCATAAATTTGCTTTTGTATCTACAAAATATGTACTTTCTACTTTAAACTACTTATAGTCATAGAATCATTAGTTGGATTCTTTTTAAAAATATAGATCTTATAGTTCTAACATCTATAACTTTATAATAAATTCAGTAAATAATATCAGCATTGTAATTTTGTATGTGATCATTTACTTTAATAATTATTTTCAATCACGACACTTTCTATCACTACCATCATTGTTCATGGACACTTGTGCGTTATTTCCAACTTTTAAAGTGACTACAAAACAAAACTCGTCATTTAACTTTTTGAAAGTATCTTTTGATCCATTAACCTCACAAAAGCAAATCCGTCGTTAGAAAAAATATAGTATATCAACACAGTTGAATAAAAAGATGTCTATATAGCAAATATTCATTGACCATATTAAAAGGTTGCACACTAAGACGTCCACGTCTATAACAGTAGTCGACCACCTCCCATCAACGAAAAAAGAATAAAAATGAGCGAAAATATAACTACGAAGGAAGATGGAAGGGGGTTCAATAAGACTGATGCTTTGTCCTCAAATACGAGAGAGCTATTCTTATATATTTTTATTTTATTCTCGAGTGCAATCATGTCTATAAGGAATCTATTGGCATCATCTTAGCAACTCCCTAAGTTCATCTTTGTAGTCATCATCTAACCACACAACTTTTGTGTGGGGATACCTATCACATACATCTATAAAATAGATACTGATCACATACAAATAATACTAAAAATATATAGATTGGCTGAAATATACATGTACTGGATGGAAAACATATATGGATGTTGTGTACATTAAAGTGATATACGTATCTTTATCCGTTTTAAAACAGACACGGATACGGATGCCAAATTTGTATAAAATAGACATCCTGATAGATTGAATACGCATATATCTGTATCAGTTTGCATTATTACTTACGAGTCTTTCGAAAGGAGTTGTTCTAACATTCTAGGATAAGGTGAATCAACTTAAAAATCGTCTTTTGGCTTTTGTAGATAACTAACGGACGATGATGACTTTACAAAGTTTCCTTACGCGATCGGGGTTGGAAAAAACCACCCAAGTGAACAAACGTTTTCATACCTTATTCCAACATAAGGATGATTGTCACACTTAGATCGACTGTTCGGGAATCACCCTTCCACCCTCGTATGCAAACAAATGAATACAGATATAAATATAGGTGTCGTCATATCCTTATCTGTTTTTATAAATACGAATATGGATGTGGATATTAAAACAATGTTAACATATCCTTAAAAAAGAGAGATTGAGGTCAAACAGACTGCATATTAGTAATATTAGAAATACGGAATAGAATATCTTAAATAGTTATGTATGGATGCAATGCACATGATATACATATACAAAGAGCTTTTACCCCAGGACCCTAGAATCTTCGTAAATTACCTTCTTTACCTAGCAAACATACTTATTATCCCCTCGACCCCGTAAACTTGCTCCGTCTTACCCCACATACCCTTCCAATAATTTACTTTTACTTGAGTCAATATCTTGAGTTAAGGCACAGTTAATTAAACCCTACCCGAGTTCATCCGCTCTTGAGCGTCGGATTTTTTTATCAAATGACTATACACGAAGATAAACAGATGGTTCTGATCGATACTCCTCAGATGATCTGATGGTGGTTGTAGAGTCTGGAGGAAGACATGTTCTTCCCCAATGTGTGCGAACTCTAGGGATGAAGATCGGTGCCACCTGCAGCCTCTAGCCACCCTCCCCAACAACTCCGGACCTCCAGCCCCCTCCCCAATGCAACTTAGACCTCGTAACCCAGCCCCCACGATGTCCCAATCTCCAATGAGGGATGAGGGCGCGCTAGTCGGCCAAAGATGGAAGGAGCGACGACAAATCTAGTTGTTGGCACGGAGTTGCACGCAACATTAGAGAAGGGGTCATTGATGGCATCCTTGCATGCACGAGGAAGAGGGGACACAGTCCCAGCAGGCTTCTACTAGGTGGATGTTGCCCTTTGTAGCAGAGCTCGCAAAGAAGGAGAAATGACCACATCTTCATGCAGGTGACGGCTGGTCAATAAAGGGGTCCTGGCAATGTCGGCCACAACACCTGCAGGTACTAAGTGAGAGCGGGCAAGTGAGAGGGTGGCGCGTTGTTGTGCACAACATCAGGTCGACCATGGTTGCTAGCCGGTGGTGGTTGTCCATGGTGATTGGTACGGGTCACGACTGAGGAGAAGGCATGCGCGTGCTACTTGATGCAGCATAGAAGGGGGAGGAGGTGTGTGCAACACCCTTCGCAGCAGGAGGTAGATGCTTCACACGGGTCTATGATAAGTGGTCAATACACAAGGAAGAGAGTTCGAGGAAAGGGGGTGATGGAGAAGGGCACAAAATGACGCGTTATTTTTAATAGATTCCATCCACTTTTTGATGGACAAATGGATGGAAGTTAACTACGGAGTTTGAGGAGTAAAGTTAGCAACTTTACGTGGTCGAGGAGATAATAACAATGTTTACAAGATCGAGAGGATAATTTACAAAGCTCATAGGGTTCATGGGATAAAAATCCCATACACTAAATGTGCTTATATTGTAAAACTTATAGCAAATATAGTGAAAGAAAATATAAAATTAAGAGTATATGGCTAAAAATAAATATGAAACTATATATATATATATATATATATATATATGAAAATGGATACACATATACAGATGTTTGCGGATCAAATCGATATCCATATGGGCATCCATCTTAAAACAGTACATATACGCATGCCAAAATCTGTGGCGTATCCGTTTGCATCCCTACTTGAGTCTCGTACTTTCTGTAGCTGGTTTGACATAATAAACATGAAACACAAGATTTCCATATAGGCAGGGATACCATGGGTGAGTTTTTGTCACCTCTGTAAATAGGGGTGTTCAAAAATATCCGGGTCAATGGGTACCCAGCTTGACCCGTTCATTTTGAACTTAAACTCTCGGGGACCCGTTTGAAAATGATGGGTCGGATACCCACAATGTCATGACCCATGCCCCATATAAAAAACCTGACGGGTACCCGCGGGTACCCAGTTGGAGGCTTACACTATAAATTGATTCATAAAAATGCAAATGGTTAGATACAAACATCAATATATATGTTACATTATTCTTATCTATTTTAAAAATATAGAAATGAATGCGGATATAAATATCGGTAAATATGGAAAACATATTGCCAATTCATTAAAAATGAATGTCGGAATTAAACGGATGCAAATTAGAAAGGAAAAATAATATAATCAAAATTGTATAGATAAGATGAAATTTATATGTTTAGGGTGGCTCATATATGTATCCATTTTGAATTCGAAATATACATAGATGTCAAAATTTGAATTAACATATATGATAACGAATCGGATACGATCCAAATCGATATACATACATTCCGGCATCCAAACATGATGATAATGAATACAATTGAATACGAATTGTCCCACCACCCACACGCATGCCCGTGCTCGCGTCCATGCAAATGCCCATGCCCACGTGCGCGCTCTTGCGCCCACGGGCACACACGCACACACATAGTGTGGACGCACACATTGCGATTACCAATTGTGATGATAATTAATACACCCAAGTACAAATAAGAATATATACTTATATATTGTCTGTCATGTTATCCTCCGATTATATATATTTACATCTCTTTATCCGTATTTGATTCATTATGAGGATGAACCTACATGAATGTGTCACCATTGGATCCGTATTCGATGGTATTCCTTCCAGTTGTATGTATTCATATGGTTTACATTATCCACATAGTTGTATACATCCTCATTAATTTATTTATCTACGTTTATTTATCCCTATCTAAATGCATTCCCTACCATTCAGATTTTCATATCCGGCATTATCATTATGAATATGATATAGATACAGATATACATAGTTGGACGTATCGTTTGCATTTTTATATATGCCACCATTCATTAGAATTATCTCTCTTTATCCCCACGGGTACCCGCGGGTACCCGCAAATAGCCAATATCCATTGCCATTAATCGGGTACCCGTTACAATTGGGTACCCGTTGGAATGGGGCGGGTCGACCCGTGATCCAATACTAACGGGGCGGGGCGGGTCACAATCAAATGGGGCAGGTACCCGCCCCATGAACACCCCTAGTGTAAACAGGAGGTAAAAAGCCGAGACCACATACCTTGTTGTCATATTTTTCAAACATTTGTTCCATCATCTTCGTTGAACAAGACCCTAAATTTTGGGCCCTTTTTTTGTTCCACCACAAAATCCTGGTTGTTGTTTTTTTGCTATTTAGCCCTCGTTATTTGGGGATAGACTATTTTACTAACATAGCCATAATATGAACATACCTGAGATATCTTTCTGTGAAGGGCTGATCTTTACCCTATTTTACGGTTGGAAGTCCGCTATGTTTGGTGTTTTTTGGATATAAGAACCTATAGGTGCTTTGACGCCTTTTTGTCTCAGATGAATGTAAGAATGATCATTTTTCGAAAAAAGTAGGGACTACTATTAAATAACTTGATCTTGAGTATTTTTGACAATGGTCAAGGAATCCATTGGGCCAAGCCAAACAAGTTGTGAGGGTTAGTATTCATATTCTTCCAGAACGACTTGATTTAGGGTGGAGGACGTTACAAATGGTATTAAAGAGTATTTCATATGATAGCAGAAAAGACCTCTCAAAAGTTGGAGCCACCCCTGTCAAAAAATAAGAGGAATAAGTTATTCATGAGCGTGCATCCACCATTTTAACTGAGAATAAGTGAGAACCACGTGACAATGACAATAAGGACATTTGCACTTATGAGTGCGCGAGATTATATCCCCCAAACATAGTCTCATATATAACAATCACAAAGTGTGAGAGTGAGCTATAACTAATGGTGATTAGTGCTAAACAATTTAGGATAAAGCAATTTGGATAGTGATCAATGGGTTTAGACGAGCCCAAGCTAAACAAGTTGTGAGGACCAGTATTCCTCCATGACAACAAGCCAAACAGATGCGCCGCCCTCTCTCTCTCAAGCATCTATCTCAACCAATGTACATTGAATCAATAACTTATCGCTATCTCTAGATACAAATTCATGACTTCCGATCGACTCATAGTCAAAACTTCACATTCAATACAACTCTGTCGAGATTATCACTCCCAATTAGGGATGCAAATGTTTACGGGTATATCCGTACCTGATCCGGCATCGTATCCGTTTTATACATATTTTGACATTCGTATCCGTATCCATTTTAAAATGAGTACGGATATGGATATCATTTTGATATCCGTAAACATCCGCATCCGTATCCGTTTATCCTTTTTCGTATATAAATATAGTCATAGATTTATTTTTAACCAAATGAAGATAGGTGAAACTGTTCCCGAACCTTTTCTCCCAAACCCCCGAGTCGATCCGAAGCGGATCCTCTGCAGTAATGCAGAGGTCTGTTGTAGAACCACGACCAGAGCGAGCAATTCAGATTTTGATCTAGTGGTTCGCACAAAAATCCAATTTTTATAAGTCCATCCCATAAAATTTCGTGCAACAGCTCGATCAAGAACGTGCGGCTCCCGCTATTCTACAACTGAGGATCCGCTTGCCGATCCTTTCCGCACTTTGCCCTTCTCCTCCCATGGTGGCGATAGCGAACCCCACGACCTCTCCTTCTCCTCCATCGACTCTCACTCTCCTTGGTAGCAGCATCAACGCACTCCTTGGCTCCCACTCTCCTCCTGCATCGGCGGCGAACCCCTCAACGTCCCCTTCTCTCGCAGTAGTGGCGGCCGCCCTAGCCGAGCCCATCACACAAAAGAGCAACAAGGTCACCACCACTGCAATTAGCCCGGAGAGAAGCCTCGAAATGACAACGAGGGGAATCCAAAGGAGGCGTTCAATATGATGATAAGGCAAATACCGCGAGTTGTGGATGTGCCCATGGGAGTTCCTGCAACGACATGGGCTGTGGGGGGCACCCCAAGTTCGAACCAATTTGCAACTATAGTTATGGCGTTCAAGATGTTGACGGTAGGGATCGTGTGCGAGACGTTATTGAGCAACCATGAGGAGGGGAGCCTCTTGGTCTAGGAGGTGCTGGAACGAAACGAGTCGCGTCGATCGGCGGAAGCATGCAATAATAGATCGTACGACCGAACCGTTACCGAAAACATACATCGCAATCAATGAGCAGAGATAATATCAAATTCAAATAAAATCCATTCCAAATAAGAGTTCCATTATTACAAATCAAACTGGGGTATTCTTAAAAAAACTACTATGAGAATTTAAAATGGCATCTCAACAGTTCCTGTGGACATACAACTATCATCTAAATCTTCACGAATTGAATCATACCACGTCAGGAATCTAGAGGAGTCCGCAGCACGATCCTGAATAAGCAATCAACCTTGTTCTTCACCTGAAATTGGCAAACATAATTTTCCATGAGCTTATTGCCCAGTATGCATCGGGGTCCACGCATGGGAATTCTAACAGTCTTTTAATTTGTTACAAAACATGTACTTGAGTTTTCATGGATGCGCATCATTGCATGCCTAATTGCTCCCATGCATGTCTAAGTTTGATTCCTAACAAGTATAATTTAGATTCTTTCACAGTCAAGGGTATACATATGTAAATTTCATAATAAAATATGGCATACATTTCTTTCATCTAGTAGGGCATGTTCCATACGATTCATAATAAGTACATGTTTCTTTTATCATACAAGTCACTTTACATTGCACTCCCATGACTTTGACTGTTTACTTTTTTAAACCAACTCTCGTACAACATGTAACGATTTATTTTTTTATTAATTTATTTATTGTATAACTCAAGATGGTTTACCTTTGTAAACCATTTTCTTACACAACTTTCATATACTTATTTTGTTATACGCTTTCAACCGCTGGCACTTGCGGTCCATGACATGACATGACATGATAATGTAGCTAAAACTGTAGAGGACTTAGCTTTTGCTTCTGTGGTTCCTTGCAACCATACGTCCCTTGTATTGTCGCCCTTTGGAATAACACGACCCTTTATGATCGTACATGTGACTCTTTTATGAGTTTGTACCTTACATCTTGTTTAAGGTTATCAAATTCTATCCTTTTTATCATAGGAAAAAATCATAATGTACTAAAACATTTCATTGATCAAAATAATAACATTTTATCTTTGTCAATAGTTACATATTTCTTTTAAAATGATATTACAGTAGATGTAAACTGCAACTAAGTCACATGGTCATATAAATCTGACAAGTCGTATAGTGACATACCCGTGACTTGTTCAATATATAGTAATCCAATTGAAACTCTGACATATTTATTATTCACAAAAAATATATTTAGTTTCACCACACTATATAATTTGTATATGCAATTAACTAGTCAGAGACTAAATGTACAATACGTTCTTTCATATATGTATGTAATTTCTTCAATTTATACTTTATACCAAATATTCATCTAATTATTCAATTTGAATATTTTATCTCAAAACAAAAGCCAACACTAACGTATATATAGACATCTTATCTTATAAGGAAAATTGATTCCAATGGCTTATCGGAAAAGAAAGTGTTCATGAAATAAAATCTTTAAATGACAATAATTGTGTTTGTATTTTCAATTTTATTTCAATGTTAATATATTTGCTACACTTTCAATATTATACAATCATGGCTATTTTCAACAAGAGAATGGATCTTGCTTGCTTCAAGATTTTTGGATACCCTTCCAATTGTTGATGGTATTAAACTTAAATTGACATTAGTGCTTTATCACAACTTACTTTTATAGGCAATCACTAAAGATAAAAATCAACAATACAAATAATGTAATTATCAACCATGACACTTCATATTTGCAATGCATGTGTTTAAATATACGATTATAAAGAGAATGGTTTGATAATTAACTATTTTCTTTCTTAATATCAACTCGCATACGAAAGATTGATGTTTAAAATATTCTCATATTGAAAACTAAACCATCATGGTAATATGCCAGTCCATCTCCGTGTTGGTGGATAGCGAATACTTGTTTTTTTTCAAGTTTAGATTCAAGCACACCTTTTAATTTGCGTAGAGTTGACATACCTTATACTAAGATTTGATACATGTTTTAAGGGTCTTATCTCAAATTAAGTCGATATGTATGCATATTATCCTATGAAACGACACATACATTCATATATCGTATCGGATATGATCCTTGTTCATACGTAATCCTAAACAGATACATACCTTATGTCCGACGTGTAACTCTCCCTGACGTGGTCGTCGCGCCTCCTTTCGGTCACGGATCCCTGTTCTCCTCCTCTTCCTCTGACTCGACGTCACCTTCTCCTACGATGAAGAAGGATGTCCGTAAGATCTCTTTCCCTCACTATAACTCTCTTTCTCTCTCCTCCTCTCTTAAATTGCAATGGCAAGTGACCATGAGTAGAGGGAGGGATTTATTGAATTTTTATGCCTCTCAAATGGGAAATTAATGGCCATTACTATCCGTAAATTTTAGAATTAAATCAATATTGATAAATGTGAAAATAAAAGGAAGTTTTGCAGAAAAATTCTAGATGTTACAATATACTACCCTTAAAGAAAATTTCAACCTCGAAATTTCTTATCAAGGGACATACCGAAAGTTGTGTATGCTTCTCCCGCATTTCACTTTCCAGGTCCCAGACAGCCGCCTTCTTCTTATGGTGCTGTCAAAGGACTTTGATCATCGGAACTATACATTGACGAAGTTGATGGTCTCTACGATTGGCGATTCGTATAGGTTTCTCTTCAAAGGTAAAGTTTGGTTGAATGTCGACGACCTCGTGCTCGATCACATGTGAAGGATCAGGAGTGCACCTCCTCATCTTAGATACATGGAATACATCATGTAGCTTCGAGTATTGAGGTGGTAATGCAATACGATATGCCACCTCTCCGATCCGTTGTAGAATCTCAAAAGGTCCTTTGTATCTGGGGGAGAGCTTCCCCTTTTTGCTGAATCGTAAGACGCCTTCGGTTGAAGAGATATTAAGAAAGACATGCTCCCCTACTTTCTGATATGAACAAGTTCCGATCTCAAAATGTGCTTCTCGCCAACGTCACTCCAACATGAGGGTGATCTACAAGGTTTCCCATAAAGTGTTTCATAGGAAGCTATCTTGATGCTCGAATGATAACAATTATTGTAAGCAAACTCCACTAATGGAAGATGCATATCCCAGCTACTTGCAAAATGTAAGGCACATGCTCGCAACAAATCTTCTAGCGTATGGATGGTTCTTTCTGATTTACCATCGGTCTGCGTATGGAAAGAAGTGCTAAACTTCAATTTAGTGGCCATAGCATCCTGAAAACACTTCCATAAGAGAGAGGTAAATTGCATGCCCTGATCGGATATAATTGATTCACGGACACCACGTAGGTTGTCGATTTCATTCACATATAATTCAACTAGTCTGTTTATCGATGATCTAGGTGGATGAGTAGGAAATACACCGATTTGGTCAATCGATCAACAATCATCCATATGATGTCATAACAATGTTTCGTGGTCTTGGGTAGACCAGTGACGAAGTCCATCGTTATGTGCTCCCACTTCCATTCAAGTATCTTCAAGGTTTGAACAGAACTTGATGGTCTCTGATGTGTCGATCTTGATCTGCTAGCATACAAGACATTTTAAAATAAATTCTACGATATCGTTCCTCCTCTTCGACCACCAGAAGTTTCACTAGAGATCCTTGTACATTTTCATTGTACATGGATTGATAGTGCACATCGATTTGTGTGCTTCATCTAGAATCTCCTGCTTGAACTCAATATCACTCGGAACCTAATCTGTTGCGGTACCTTATAGCTCCATCAATTCTGATTGTAAAATCAAAACATTCTTTCTTAGTTGCTTCTATCATTTTAGGAAGATCAGCATTTGTTTTATGTGCTACCATGATCTTCCCAATTATCTCTGGTTGAATATTGAGCGTTGCAAATGATATATTTCTCGATCATCTCAAGAAAGGCTTCCAAACTTCAAAATCCTTCACCATATTCCATTGAAGTTTTAAACTAGCATGTTTACCATCCCATTTTCTGCTTAATGTGTCTACTATGACGTTTGTTTTTCTCGGATGGTAATTGATGGCAAAGTCGTAGTCTTTGGAACTCTAGCCACCGTCACTGTCTCAAATTAAGTTCCTTCTGGGAGAAAATAGATTCGAGGCTCTTATAATAACTGAACACCTCAAACTATTCATTGTAAAGGTGATGACATCATTTTTAGATCAAAGACTACCGTTAACTCCAAATCATGAGTTGGGTAGCTCTATCTTGTGGTTTTAGTTGTCGTGAGGCATAAGCAATGGCTTTTCATTTTGCATAAGAACACACCTGGGTCTAGTGCTTGATACATCTGTATGTACCATAAAATCTCCACTACATGATGGTAAATCCAAGATTGGGGTCGTGGTTAATCTTTGCTTCAAATCTTGAAAATTTTGTTCGCACTTCTCAAACCATACAAACTTGACATCCTTTCAAGTAAGCTTCGTTAATGGTAGTGAGATCCTTAGAAAATTCTAAATAAATCGTCGCTAGTATCCAGCCAAGCCAAGAAAGCTACGGATCTCATAAACATTCTTGAGTTGACTCCAATTCATCATGGCTTCTACTTATGTTGGACCTGTTGGACATGCGAGCCCACGGTGAGCCATTATGCAATAAATGTTATTGCACGTATCATTCCCTGATCTGAAATGAAGAATAAATAATTTGCATAATAGGTCCCTCTGTACAATTAGGGTTATGTACCATGGCCATCTTAATGATCATACAGCTGTTGTTTCATTAAATGAATCATAGAGGCTGGTGCTTGGATGAATATCTAATGGGTTAGATAGAGGACTCATCAAGCACCGTCAAATGATTATTAAGAGATTATCTCCAGCCTGAGTAGGAGATGGCAATCCTTTCTCACATAGGTTTATATCTGACCGACCTCTTGATGCAGGTCCTCTGCATGGGAATAGTGATTCGGAGGTGTCAGATTAGTTAGGTCAATGGGTTGACTTAGCGAGATCGAGATAACCTAAGTCCTATGTTGAATGCTGTCACAGCATAGGCACACATCCTCTGACCGGAGACAGATGTGTTGCTATATGTCTGAGTGTGTACATTTCGCAGACCAGTAGGTTGATGACCTAACCAAGGTCTATATACCGGCGAGCTGGTGTGCATATAAGGGTATATGAGTAATACGATCTCTCAAAGGGATCATACAGGTTCACTTGTGAACCGGAAGACATGAGCTCACTTATGAGGTATTGGGACCGATAAATCTATGCATGGTCGTCGTGCTTTGGAAGCATGACAAGAATATGAAGGTATGATATATGCTTTGGGAAAGCATATGATCGATACCAAATCCCAATGACCAAGATTGAGAAACTTGGTGATCAAACCCTGAAGAAGACAGTATACAATAGATCTCTATCTTTAGGTTGATCATTGGTCTTCCAGTATGCAGGATGTGCAGGTATTGGGAATACCTGAGGGTGATGTGATCATAAACGATTGTATAACCATGACGCTTCCAGTCCGAGGGAGTGATGAAACAGGTCTGGATTTTAGTGACTCCTCTCAAGAGAGAAGTAACTTGATCTTAGTCCAAGTGTTGGACATTGATCTGAATGTGATTCAGATGCAATGAGAAGATTAAGTATACGGACTTGATTTAATCAAGAATCCATGAGAGGTCCGTTAAATCTGGATTTGAGATGAGATCTCAACATCCAAGTCACTATACGTGGAACAGTACAATCACCCTGTCCTTATCTCCAAGTATCTACGGAGAAGGCACATTATTCTTGAAGGAGTTCAAGAATAATTCCTATGATGAATTTAGTATCCAAGCAAGAAGGTTTTGATAATTAAATGAGATTTATTTATCAAAGTATAATATGAATAAGATTCATATTGTGAGAATGTGTCCAAGATAATTAAATGAGATTTAATTATCAAGTATAATATGAATAAGATTCATATTGTGAAATGATTATCCAAGATAACTAAATAGGATTTAATTATCAAGGATAAGCATATCATGGATAGTGCTATCCAGAATATCTGTGTATATTATAAATGGGATTTATAATATATCAGAGAGAGAGAAATATTGTAAATAGCATTTGTTAATTATTAATGTGGATTGGATCCACATTAGTTAATTAGCTAGAAATGTAATTTACAAATTAGTTTGGGATGTGAATATGATTCACATATTTTTTCAATGGCATGATTGAAATATTCACAAATTAATTTGGAATTAATTTGGTGGATATTATTGCAATAATAGTTGTTGCAATTAATTAAGAAATAACAGATAAAATAAAAGGAGACAAAATACCACCAAATTATAAGGTGGCGTCACCTATGACTTAGTCATAGGTGACGCCCCCTATAATTTAGGGTGGTTTGTTGTCTCTCCTTTTTTTGTTATCATATTATCTCTTAGTAATTTATTCATGTTAATTAAATTGTGTTGATAATAATTCAATATATATTTAATTTAATATAAATTAATGTTGTTGGTTTTTAACCAACAACAATCATAGCCGTTGTATGGCTCTTGGATTACAATGACTGTTGGATCCATGAGAGCCATGGATTGAGATCCATTGGATCCCAAACTAATATATAAAGAGGGTAGCCTTAGCCCTTGATAGATACACCAAGTGGATGCCTACTCTACTTCTCTCTCTCCCTCTCATTCTCGTGCTATCTCTCTCTCCCTCTCCATAGGGTGGTCGACCACCATTGTTGAGAAAGGAGAGAAGTTCTCGCCTTCGCCTTCGACGACTCGAGGATCTCCTTCTTCTTCGTGGCTACTCGCTATAGAGGAAGACGACGGATTTCGCTTGACGAAATCAGGGGATCTATTGCTTAGATCTTCATCGAAGATTGCGGGAGGAACGCGACTCATCATCGTGCCTGCAAGTGCGTTCTTCGTGGATCGGACTTGAGACAGGAGGATCTCTTGTTTGGGATCTCGCGATCACAACCACGCTTAAAAGGTATTCCTTATACTTTATGGTTTGATGAAATGATCCGAGAAGTGTTCTCGTGATCATGTGGTTTCATCGTTTGATTTAAAAATTTTAAATTCCGCTGCACCTTGCGACTAGTACGACTAATCGCCCCGATCGTATTCGATGCGATCTTCACGCTTCCGTGATGCGCTTGAGGATTTTCAATATCCTTCAAGTGGTATCAGAGCCAGGTCGAAAAAGGTTTTGGATATGATCCATGAACCATGGACGACTTGGGTTTGAAATGGTCGCGAAAGTTTTGGCGCATTTGGATTTTTGCAACTCTGTCTAATTGATTTTTTCGGCACTGTTTAAATTGTTTAAACACAAAATATTCAATCGGATTTTGTTCCTCATTAAACAAGGAAACCATGGGATTTGAGTTTACTAAATTTGGATTTAATTTGCTCAAGATATGGCCTTTTGACTATGCATGTATTCACTGTTGCGGGAACAGCGAAATTGAACGTGATTAATTTGTTAATTACGGTTTTGATATGCCTTGAAATCATGAATTATCACTTGGGTTCTGTTGTAAATCAAGTTGGCAATCTTAGGGCACTACTTTTACGAATTTTGGATTTAAATTGATCAAGATAAGTTAATTTTAGTGATAAGGGGTCACTGCTGGAAATTGACAATTTTTGATCATGAACCTTGTGATAGTCATTCAAATAAATGTTGATGAAAATTAATTGTTAATTTTCTGAAATTGGTTATTGATAAATATTTGTGAAATGTTTAAAGATGATAATCAATTCCTTGAATGACATCCCACTAAACCATAATGATAAGATAGTTGATCTTGATCATTGGTTATTTTGAAATCATCAACAAACATTGTTTTCATGCAAAACTCTAGGACATCCTACAATTGTTGTAGGACAACTTTTACATGCAAAACCTCTTTCTTGAATAGGATTGGGGATTTGTTTAGCAAATCTCCTTATAATATAATCAAAAATATTTTGATATATATTATATGGTATAATTTCGATTGAAAGACCGATGAGCATCTCAAAGTACATGATGATCTATCTGGTATTATCCTTTCCTGAGGTGGATATGGTGTCTAGTCGGAGATCGCTGGGGTAGCGAGTTGCAACGTATGTGGTCCGTCCCACTCTCGCCGGTACTGGCCATGACAACGGGTATGGATTGGATAATGCCGGAGAAATCAAAGTATATTTCTAATTATTAAAATTCGAAATAATACGTACTTTGAGATTATACCTATTCAAGTAAAGAATTCAAAGTTTGTTGATTGATAATAGGATTGATAGTTAATTTAATGTGATTAAATTAATTATATCTTATTTAAACACTCTATTAAGAATAGATGTGTATTTCCCTTGGAAGACTTAATTATGTGAATATGATTCACGATATTTAATTATTTCAATTTGAATAAGAGGTGGTGAATCACATAAGTGACATCCATGGTCTCCCGTCAAGGCAAAGAATTTCGTCATCAAAAGTTGTATATAGGAGACGCCTGTCCGAAGTGACAGATCCTATATACAATTATTTGGATCGGGTTCTTTGCTTCTCAAAAGAGTAAGGCCGTATAAGTAGTGACCCCAATATCGGGTCCTCATATTATTGGGGAGATATTGGATTGCGTATAGCGAGTTTTAAGCCTATTGACAGTTGGTTTAATTAGCAATCAACATCATCTTAGGGGTGGTGGGCCCGGGTGTTAAAGACCGAATTGGGAAATGCAAATTGGACTTGCAAAGCGGAATGTGTTCCCGCTTCTCTTTATTTGAGTCACAGGTTCTCATATTATTGGGATGTGATAAAGATAGAGAGGAGATCCCAGATCTTGCTTGAGATATAGCGGTAAGTATATCTCTTACTTTGAAAGACGATTAGGGAATAATCTTTCATAGTAGACATAACAAGACAAATTTGATTTAAAATTCCTAAATCAAAGTAAAATATGTATATATAATACATATACCCTTATGCAAATTTCTTATTTATGATAATCCTTCATAAAATCCACACAATGTTATACTCAATAATAACAAGTAAAATATCATGGATTGGACTCACGATCCAGATATAGTACTTGCAATTGGACACATAATGTATGTGGTTACAATGTGCAAGTTTCCTCAACATAATAAGGAATGACAATTAAATAAGACAATAAGACATCATCTTAGGGTTTGTATGTCTCTATAGTCTTGATCTTTCATCGAGTGTACTTTGGAAGTGACATGTCATGATGATCGTAGTTGTCAAATAATCCTTATAAAATCTAAGAAGATGTTTTGGCATACATATGTGCTCTAGACATTTAATCATGAATGACATTGTTCTCTACATTATGCAGAGTGGTGGCTCGAAAGAGATGATGTATTCAAAATATTTGAATACCTACCTGAACCAATGTTTTAGGAGTCTAGATGGATGTAGACATGATGAGTGTCATCATTCTACTGTCTATACTCTAGTCATTCATGAAGCTTCATAATATTCACATTGTATGAATTTAATGATGTATGTATAAATGTTGAAATGCTCTTACATTGAAATCTTTTGAATTTAACATAAGAGATCCTTAGTCTTGAACAATGGTTGTTTATAGATGAAAAGAGGACAGTGGAAGCGTGGGTCGGACCCATGTGAGAAGGAAAGTCAAAGAGTTGATTATACTTATGTGACTTCCATATGACATCCAAAGAGTTGGATGAATGCCTATACTGCAATAACTTGATGTGTTGATAGTATGACTATCAAGTCTGTCTAGAATCCTTAGAGAAGGACTCAGATAGTGCATCATAATAATCTATATCTACATTTGATCCTTGAAATTGACTTTCTTATTTGATAAGATAAAGTCTGATAATTGTATCTCGATCTTCTAACAATACTTGCAATGTTTGCACATGTTTTAGAAGACTGGAAAAAATTGATCTTAAGGTTTATAGTTATCCACATAGACATTGATGCAATTGTTGCAACAATCTCTGTTGGATTGATATACTTCTTAATTTCAGTGGGAGAGCCTTAGTCTTAGAGAATGTCTCTATGACCTAAATATTAGAATACGCTCATTGTTTGTTTCTAAATATTGGAAATAAATATGAATTCTAGAATAAACCTATCATAAAGAGTTATGATGGATAATATTTCAGATAATAATCTAGCATATGGTGGACTCTACTAAATTAGAAATTTAATGAATGGTTCATTGAGATTTCTAATACTGAAAGTTAAACCTTATAAGATCAATAGGAGGATAAAGATCATTTGACAATGATTTAGCATCAAGTTTTGGACATATGCCTGTTGATTTGATCAATAGACAAGTAAGAGATGAAACTTTAGAATGTCTAAAAATTCAAATCTTACATACTTATGAATATTGTATTCGAAGTAAAATGTCCAATACACCCTTCTTTTGGGAAAGGTGTAAAATGTCAAGGTATTCGAGATCTCATATATATTGATGTTTGTGAGTCATCTATATCGTAGTAAACATTATGGATATGTGATATCTATCGATGATTATGTATGATATATGAGATTTCTTCTCTTCACATGAGAAACCTTTGAAATGTTCAAAGATTTCGTAATTTTGGTTTAGAACCAAAGTTTGAAGGAAGATTAAATGAATTTGATCTAACCAAGGTAGCAAGTACCTATTAAATGAATTTAAAGAATATGTTATTGAGATATGAATATCATTTCTATCTCAATGCTCCTGACACACCTAAACTCAATGGAGTTGTAGGAAGATACAATTAGATCATGTGTGACATGATTTGATCAATGATGAATTTTACCATAATTATCCCTCAGTTTCTAGGTATATATGTGTAGTAGAGACTACAATATATATATCCTTAATAAGGTTCCATGCATGTAAGCTGGAATCTAGCATTTGAGAGTACTACTTCATTAGGAAAATAAAGGATGGTACTGGATACCTACTTTATGACCTTGAGATTCTTAAAATATCTCATCTTTGAGAATATGATTCTTATAGGATGACTCTCTTGAGAATCAAGATGAAAATGAAGTAAAAGAACTCGTTTAATATTGAGAAGATAATGAGGCTCCAGAAATCGGAAACTAAAAGGGACAATTAAAGATGAAACACTAATACTTCTTCAAATGAGTTTGAAGATGTATTCCATGTGTCAGTTAAGTCTGACAATGATCGGATTTCATGTGATGAAGCTCCTGAGGATCATGACATGGAAAGATGAATATTAGCAATAAAGGTCTAAGGTAGACTTCATATACAAGTGTTGTATATGGACCCTCGAGGATCCACCTATAAGGGTTAGACCCATTAAGGTGTAAATGGATCTCCAATAGAAAGAGGGAACCTGAAGAGAAGGTAGAGACCTTCAAAGCACGGTTCGTAGCCATGAGCTACACACCGAAGAGAAGACATCAATTGCGATGTGGCTTGCTTTTCAGTGATCATGCTTAAACCCATCAAGCTATTGCTAACCCTAGCTACACAATTTGACTATGACATCTTCAAGATGTGAGTCAAGATTGTATTCCTCTATGAATACCTCTTTGAGGATATTCACATGAAGTAGCCCCAGGGCTTCATGGTTGAGGAATGCAAGATGTGTTGGCTAAAGAACTTCATCTTTGGACTCAAATAAGCTTATTGTCGTTGGAACATAAGATTTGATGAAATTATAATTGTTATAATTTTAAATAGAATCTTGATGAACCATGTGAAGCTTAGTGGGAGTGCCATTGTGTTTATCGTGATAAATGTAGATAATATCCTAATCATTTAGAATGATATAAGGATGAAAATAAGTGTTTTATGACCTGGCTATTCCATACCTTGAGATATAATCTCAAAAGATGCCTCTTGGATCTTAGTTCTGAAGGTGTTCAGAAGCAAAGAAAAGAGGGTATTGGGACTGTCACATTTGTAGTACACCTTGGACATGTTCCATTTTCTGGAAATTCCAAGAAAGACTTTCTTACCTTAAGATTTGGTACTGACCTATCTAAAGGGATAACACCTCAAAGAGTTGAGGATGTGAATGCTAAAAACTGGTTTCCCTTTTGTGCATCAGTTACGAGAAGCTAAAGTATGCTAAATATGTACAAAAGCCATATATCTGCCATGAAGTGGGAGTAGTAAACTGTTACTAATCCTACTATGGAGATAGAACACTTAATTGCAGTAATAACAATATCTTCAAAGATGACAAGGCTTTAGAGATAGTGATCTCTAAGTCTTATCTTCAAGAAATTAAGACTTTTAGATGGAGATCTAAAAGGTCTTAACTGCGAATACCTTAGGAGATAGAGATCTCCAGGGATAAGGGCATTCTGATAAGGATAATAGAAATTACATACTGGTTATAATAATATTTCTTTGAGTTGTAGTATCAAGGATACTATGACTGACAAGATTGAGTATGGTTGCATTAGATGCAACATGTGCATTAGATGCGAGCATTGTTACTGGGGATGTGCAAGTGACGTAAAAGGACTTGGCGTAGTCTCGCGGGAACAGAGTGACTGAGCAGCTTACCTAGCTATTTTCTAAATAGTCTATGATTGTCACATGAGAGTGGGTTTAAATGATTAGCCCATTAATGGCTCTTTGGGCTAGTGGGAGATTGTTGGACATGCGAGCCCACGACGAACCATCATGTAATAAATGTTATTGCACGTATCATTCCCTGATTTGAAATGAAGAATAAATAATTTGCATAATAGGTCCCTTTGTACAATTAGGGTTATGTACCATGGCCATCTTAATGATCATACAGCTGTTGATTCATTAAATGAATCATAGAGGCTAGTGCTTGGATGAATATCTAATGGGTTAGATAGAGAACTCATCAAATACCGTCAAATGATTATTAAGAGATGATCTCCAGCCTGAGTAGGAGATGGCAATCCTTTCTCACATAGGTTTATATCTGACCGACCTCTTGATGCAGGTCCTCTGCATGGGAATAGTGATTCGGAGGTGTCAGATTAGTTAGGTCAATGGGTTTACTTAGTGATGAATCTGTGATTCATCACATCAAAAGTCAAAAATAGAGCCTTGTTCCCGAGAAAATAGAGGCATAATTCCTTTTATCTTGCATACATAACACTCATGCATGCATTCATAATTCATGCATTTTAGCAGCTCATCTGCATTTAAATAAGAAGCCAGAAATCCCCTGTAAAATTCTTCTTCATCAAATAACTTCCTCTCTATAATATATGTATATATTCATTAATAATATAGAGAAGAATGCCAAAAACCACCCTTGTAAAATAGCCCAATTGTCCTGAGAGTCCTTGTACATTAAAACACACATAAAGCCCGCATACAAACCCATAATTAGGTCTACTCACTCTTAGAATACTACATATGAAAAGACCTTTAAAATGAGACTAATTTCATTGCAATTGGAGCTTGTATGAGAAACTTGGGTTTTTGGGTCATGTTGTATACTACATATGTATATTTATGTACCTTTCTATTTATGTACCATATTTGACCTCATCTCCGTCTTTGGTCAACATGAAACTTGTAGATCTCACCAAGATCTACAACTTTCATGTTTTGAGTTTTTCCAAATTCGGCCTCCTCTTCTCTCTACACGTGTCTTCCCTTCCAGCCATTCACAGCAGGCCACGTGGCGCCCTCTGATTGCGCCACGCGGCCCGCTGCCCTTTGTCTTATCCGCCCGCGCCCCCCACCGTTGGATCGAGCTTCAGATCCAACGGTCCCTCTGTGACCACATGCGCGCACTCCTTCAGCCGTCCGATTGTCTCCTACTCCTCATCACCACCATCCGTTAGCGCCGCGCCCACATGACGACACGTGGCGCGCTATGCGCCCTTCGATCGCAACCTGGACTCTCCATCTCAACCGCAGCCGCTGCCTATCCCCTCAGCCGTTCGATCATTCCCCCACTCTTCATCCCATCCGTGGGATCGCGCTTCGACCTCGTCCCGCCACGTGGTGGCTCCACGACCCTCAGATCGCCTCCCCTTGATCTAATCACACCCGCTCACCACGATCTAATCTCCACCGTTGGATCACACGATCCAACGGAGGAGACTTCGTCCCCTACCTCGGGCACCCCCTCTCTCCCACGATCTCCGCCTTGCGGGAGGGGCTGCCCCTTCCTATTCTTGGCCGCACTCCAGCCACCTTCTTCGACCACCATCACCCCCACGACACACCCCACTCATCCATCTCCCTCGCCAGCTCCCTCGCACGCCACCATCTCCGCCACACTCGCCCCACGACAGCCATGAACTTCGCCCCATCACCAGCTCTGCCGAGACTTCCATCCTATAAATACTCGCCCTCCGGCCACCTTCATCCGCATCCGCCACTCCAAGAGAAACCCCCGAGCTCAGAGCTCTCAATTGGTGACAGCAATTGGCCGTCTCTTCGAGCGAAGACCGGCGTCTTCTCCGGCGAGATCCTCAGCCCACCGCCGTGTCGCAGCCACTCCTCCGAGCAGCTGCACGAGCTCGGGGCTTTACCGACCTCTTGAGCGACGACCTGGAACTCCCAGCGGAGCTCCAATTCCCAGGTAACTCCCTCCATCGATCTCCGATCTTCTTCTTCTTTTTCTTGCTTTTTCTCTGCTTTTATTCGCTGTCATTGATCACCCTCGCACCTTCCAACCACCTTGGCGAGCTTCGCGTCAAAGCTCCGATCCTCGCTGACCCCTCAACGCTCTCCGACGACGCATACCACCCTCCTCCGACTAGCAGCTCCGCCTTTTGGCCGGAGCTTACCCGCCAGACCATCGCACTCCACCGTAGGCCTCGCCGCTCACTCACCTCACCTCCACGAACACCTGCACGCCTCGGCTATCCATCTAACCCTTCGCAGGTCCTCAATCTTTCATTGGCCGGAGCCTCGCCGGAGCTCCCTTCGAGCTTCATCGCCGCAGAGCTCCAACACTCCTCCAGTCATCCAGAGACCACCGGAGGCTCCGCCTTTCACTTCCGCTTCTTCCGAGCTAGGTGGGAGCTGACGGAGCTCATCACCGGAGCTTGGCCATCGAGGCGGAGCTCGGCCCCCTTCACCGGAGCACAGCCATCTCCTCCGCAGGCGGCGGAGGCCCGTTGAAGGAGAAGAAGCAGCAGCCGTTCGATCCTCTGATCGAACGGACCCCGCCTCGCCACGCGTCTCTTCGCCGCCCTCGTCCTCGACCGTCGATTACACCTCGGATCGGACGCCTCACCAGCCGCCACGCGTCTTCATCGACAACCCTTGGATCCATCGTGATCCAAGGGCCTCCAGTCCGCCACGTCGCACTATCCGAGCCTCGGCCTCCCAAGCCTAGGCTCGGGTAACCCGAAGCTGCTCCGAGGCTAGCCCGAGCCTCCAGAAGACCCGAGCCTCGACCCGAACCTCCGAAGGCCTCCGAACCTAGGCCGCCCCACGTGAGGAGCACGTGCGGCCTGGGATATTTGCACCGACGCCCCTGGAGCTTTCACAAATTGCGAAGAGGTCCCTGTGAAGCAGACATCACGTGAGGAGCACGTGGTTCGTGGAGAAATTGCATTCAAGTCCTGCATAGTATAGGTAATTGCATTTTAGTCCCTGTCAGCACGTTTACTTATTGAAATTTTATTTTCCAGTATTGCATTTATACCCTTGTGTTTGCACGTGTCCATAGCATGCATTTTTCATCATTTTGACATTCTAAAAATTGCAAGTTGTTGAGAATTGTGTCCTCTATCTTTTTGTACACGTGCCTAATTTTTGTTGGCTTAATTGAATTATCAATGAATTAATTGGTTCATTTGTGACATATTTTGCCCAGTGATGCCTTTTGATTTTTAATTAAATATCAGTGCCTTCAAAAATCACCAAAAATTCACAGTAGCTTAAGGACACCATTTTCAACACTCCATAAAAATTTCATGTCAATTGCACGCATAACGAGGCCTCAATAAATAGTTTAGTGATTTTCTTTAATTAATTTTAATTAATTCATTTCACAACAAATTTAAGTTCTGTCAATTTTCCTAGGTCCCTGATCATTAGACCTTCCTAGGATAATTTTGGTTCTTGGAGAAATTGTGGTTTGATATTTGTTAAAAATTAAACACTGAAAATCACTCTGTCTGTTTAGTTAATTCACAGAAAATTTATTTTGAGTCGAAAAATTCCAAAAAAATTAGTGTAGGTCATTTTCATCATAAATAATCTTCTGGCCAATTTTCATTATTTTTGGACTTCGTTTGACACATCAATTCAATTTGACTTTAAATTGGCTAAGAATTGTCTGCATATGTCTGCATAGGAATTAAAAATACCAAAAAAATTGTTCTCCGAATATCAAACACTTGTAAATTGTTGTAATCAACCTAAGGAGACAGTTGCCTCCCTGAGATCGACCTTGGACTTCACCAAGTAAAAAAATATCACCGCTTAAAATTGACCAACATCTGACTTAAGTGGTTTTTGATCAACCTCCCGCATCCGACTGCAACGAACACTTAAAATTAATTTGGACCATTAATTTGACCGAATTAACTAAGGGTGCGGGAGCGCTCATCAAAATGGCGCCGTTGCCGGGGAGGCACGGCTTAGGTTAATTTGTAGCATATTTTTGAGTGTTTGATCTTCTAATCCCCGGGTAGTCTGACCCCCGGTTTTTCTTGTGATTATTTCTCTCATTTATTTCCTTTGCATTATTTGTGTCACTCTCTGACTTTCATTTAATTCTTGTGCGAGGACCGCGAGGAGTCGGCGACGCTTCAAGGACTTAGCATTTAGATTGTGTGGAGAGAAAGAGAGGCATTGTATTCTTTTTAATTATTTTTCTTTTGCATTATTTCCAGCGGTTCCCGTTTGGGATCTCGCGCGTGTAAATATAGTGGAAAACCGTGTCCCGTGTGCTGTGTGGTTGATTGGTAATTTAGCTTGCACTAGCGGCTCCTCGAGCCACTCTAGGACTTGTTTGTGCTCGTAATCTATAGGACCACACAACACACTTAATAGACGCACCTAGACCGCAGGACTTAGTTCAAAGTAAATTGTTCTTCACGTTAATAGAACTGCCTGTCTAGGAGCGGCTTTCATCGCTTGCATTTGCATGTAGGGTAGAGTTTTCAATTCTGTATAGCATCCTGCATCAAGAAGCGAAGGACCACTGTAAGTATTCTCTACTTGGCATACGCATCATAGATTTCAACTTGCATCGGCTTTTCTCGATTTCCCCCCTCTGATTTTCTCACTTAATTAAAAAGGAAATTGGGACTGTCCGATAGGCGTGCTTTGTGGTGATTAATTACAGTGATAACCTAATTTTAAAACTGGGACTGCTAACAGTATTGACCATAAAAGGGAATAAAAGCTGAAAATTGTTTGCGGGAGACTAATCCCCGACCTTGTTTCAGGCTGAGTGAGGGTACCTGAGTGTGTGTGAACACCCTAAGGTAGAGCCCAAATCCCCGTCTTCCATATCACGTTCTAACTGATCCTAGCAAATATCACGAGCCGAATATTTTCAGACTCTTTGACTAGTACCAAGTAGCCTCCGCCTGTCTCAGGTAGATAGGGGCGAAATTGCGGTACTTCGCGACAAGTTGCTAGTAACCCTCCGGGGCGAAGTTCCAGCCTTGTCAGCCTCCGCCTGCTTGCAGGTAGATAGGGGCATGGTCACTGAGTCCATCGGCTTGGGATAGGAGCGAAGAAAGGAAGGAGCGGCGGTATCTTAGACGACAGGATAGACAGGGAAGACGCATCCGGCTCTGAGCCGACTTCCCTCTAGGCCGCGTAATCCTTGCTAGATTTGCTTGAAAATCACACTTAAAAACTACAAAGATAAATTGGACTCAACTTTGAGTCCTTCACTGTGTTGAGTGTGAATCCAGGGTCTTGGATTGATTTTGTGCTTGCTTCAGGTAGGAGTAAAATCCTATCTTCTTCTTGCTTCACCAAGATGAGTAACTGGGGAGATCTCGACACACCGTTCACTAATCTCTCTATGAATCCCCCAAGTAACTCGTCTTTTCCGGTCCGAGCGCACCTTGGAACACCCAGGACTCATGACCCTCGTGAGTCCTGGTTCCCTCCTGCTCAGGGTGGTTACTCTCAAACCAACCCTTGTATCTCCTCTGAGATTACCGAGGAAGATCATTGCCTCGGTTATCCCTTCCTTGATTCAACCTCTAACACCGACCTTATTTTCCAATCCCCAGAAGTAGAGGAAGAAATGCCACCAAAGATGCCGCCTGATGAGGACCAGATGAGACAGATTCTAAGACGCCTTGCTGAAGCTGAACAGAAAAATGCTGATCTCACTGCACGAATGGGGCGAATAATAGTAGCTGAAGGGATCGACCGACCAATGGTCGATACCTATAACCCGGCGGAGAACGAAATCCAGAATTGGCTAGCACCTGCAGTTCCCGACCAGGCATTCGAGCTGAAGCCCCACTTCCTTAGCCTGCTGCCGAAGTTCAACGGAAACCTAAGCGAAGAGCCGTACACTTTCCTCCGTGACTTCGAACTAGTTTGCAATAATCTGAGTCATCCCAATGTTGGCCAAGATTATATCCGGCTGAAAGCCACCCCGTTTGCCTTAGGAGATAAGGCTGCACATTGGCTGAAAAACCTAGGGGTGGTATGTACTACCTGGATGCAGTTCAAGGACCTCTTCTTGAAGAAGTTCTACCCACTCAGTAGAACCAATCAGATGCGAACGAAGATTGCCAGCTTCGCCCAAGGACCCTGCGAACCGTTCCACGAGGCGTGGGACAGGTTCAATGACTTAGTACAGAAATGCCCATGCCACGGCATTTCTAAGGCGATCTTAGTCCAGACCTTGTTCTGCGGCCTAACCCCAGAGATGCAGGGGTTAGTCAGCGCCGCCTGCGGAGGAAGCTACCTGAACAAGAACGAGCACGCCGTATGGAAAATTCTAGAGCAGATGGCAGAAACCGGCAGGTCGCAGGCCACAAGGGCCTATCAGTCGTCTCCCTCGATTCTATCCAATGAGACGACTAGAAGGACTGTTGCAGATCTGACAGAGGACCTCATTCCCAGCATGGGGATGATTGCAGACAAGCTTACTATGGTCGAGCAGATCCACAAGAGAGTCGCGGAGATGGAGTCTCTTTCGAGCCTTCCCAAAAAGGTGGAGGAACTCTCTGAAAAGGTAGCCAAGATTAAGCTACCCACCCCTTCTGCACCACCTGTACCTGTACATCGAGTCCATCTTGTACAGGAACAGGCACCGGGGTCTCAGAGCAGCTGGGATCAGACTTACACCCAGCAGAACCATCATGCATCCCCACCAGTGGAGACAGAGTACGAGGAGCCTCCGCCCGTTTACAAGATCAACGGGCTCTGGTATAGCCGTGACCCACTAGTCAGGCAAATCGAGATGGGGAAGGACCAGGCACACCGCCCAACCCCAGTTTACCAGGAGACCAGGCCCGTCACAATCCCGCGATATCAGTCCAGGCCAGAACAGGGGTACCAGCCGCAGCAGCGCACCTACCAGCAGGGGCCAGCACCGCCCCATCAGCAGCAGTACCGGCACGGCCAGCAGGGCCAGTTCAGGACCGCATCCACTCAGCAGCCAGCCCAGCCCACCAAATTGGAGTCCCTCACCTTGGCGATCCAGACCCTGTCTGATAGGGTCCAGCAGATGCAGAACGATTACCTGGACATGAGAACCGACATCAATCGGGTCTCTCGTGCTCAGGACCAACAAATGGCGCCAAGAACTCCAATTCCCGCACAGGTTCAGGCCAACCCAAATAGCATACATCAAGGCCAGAACCGACCCCGAGATCAGGTATACTATTCAGATAATTATTTATCTGAACATGAGATCCCTTCGTATGATAATGTTAACCATATGTCCCTCAGGAGTGGAAGGACCGTGATCATACCTGATCGGGCACGGGCACAACAGGAAGGAACCTCCGAAATTCAACCTGAGGAGAATTCGGAGGAGGAAGAGGAGGAGCACCACCGTCACCGTCAGCAGAAGAAGAGGACATCTGAGTCCTCGAAGCACCAGCCCCGCAGTCATCCCGAGTCCAACGACACCGATGAGCCCGCACCTCCATCTGAGGAGGACCAGCCAGAAGAAGCGGAAGAAGCATCACCGGTTTCGCCCAAGCATTTTCCCTTTCGTCAGAGTCAGAGTCAGAGTCTGTATAAAAGTCCGAGTCAGAGTCTTGTTCAGAACTCAGTTTCAGCAGCTAATGAAGATATTTCAGTTCCAGAACCTGAGTTAATAATCCCTTTCCCCCAAGCTCTCAAGGGTGGGAAGAAGAAAAACAAAAAAATCCAAAAAGATGACCCTGAGATGGCTGAGTTTTGTAACAAACATATCAAGGTCACAATACCCTTTGACAAGTTCGTGGAAATGACCCCTGCATTCCAAAAATACCTTAAGGTGAGATGCACACCTACTAGGGTTAGCAGGAAAACCAAAAGCCGTGTTGAGAAACACGTCCTGTCAGTAGCCACAACTTGTGCAATAAAGAACTCGTTTCCTCGGAAACGAAGAGACATGGGTGCACACTATGTAGTGAGTCATGTTGATGACATCGCGTTTGCACGCACTCTCCTGGACAATGGTTCCTCGATCAACTTGATGCCCACAGCCCTTTATGAGCGGCTCAATCTCGGACCTCTTAGGAAATCTAGAGCTATTCTTCAGTTTGCAGACAAATCCACTAAGAAGTCCCAAGGAGAGTTAAGGAACATTGTGATCAAAGTCGAGGGGCAGGAATACATGGTGGACTTTACTGTCCTCGATATGGAAACCCCTCGTAATTGGAAAGATTCCCAGATCATTTTGGGTAGGCCCTTCCTCAGAACAGCAGGGGCCCTATTCGATTATAAGAATGGGAGAATTCAGTTCCAAACTCCAGGCGGAGATGAGGAATTAGAGATGAAGCAGACGAGATGGCAGAGACCAGACTCCGAATCCAGCACCGAGTACTCTTCTCTCGAAACAGACCGTGAACATGTAGACTTAGTTGGGCCATGGAGACAGAACCCAGCCAGCACCGATGTGTCCATCTCCTTTGAAGATGATCCAGTGCATGAGTCAGTCTGCGAGATCCTCAGGAACGAGTACAGCTCTGAGCCTGCATCGCCCTACATCTTCGATGACACAGAGGCCCAAGTGGGCCTGTCAGTCCTTACATCCTTAGGACAATCAGAAGATGAGGATGACGAGTCGGACGAGGCGTTTGCCGATTGCATGGAGACCTTTGACGATCCGACTCCAGAGCCGAGCTTGGTGGCAGCCGCTGCAGAACAGGATCCAGCCACGTCCAACACCGAACCAGATCGGATTGAGCCAGACTTCTTAGACGATTATACCATCCCCGAGCTCAAACCTTTACCCACAACTCTGAAATACGCCTTCCTTGCGGGCCAGGACAAGAAATTTCCGGTCATTATCAGTTCGCAATTGACCGAGGAGCAGGAGTCTCGCTTGCTAGAGATCCTGGAGAAGAACCGCAAGGCAATAGGTTGGAGCATTTCCGATCTCCACGGGATAAATCCCGCTCTGTGTTCGCACCATATATACTTGGAGAACGAAGCCAAACCCTCTCGTGAATTCCAACGTCGGTTGAATCCAAATCTACGAGAGGTTGTGAAGAAAGAGATAGAAAAATGGTGCGACGCGGGTTTCATTTACCCAATCTCCGATTCTAAGTGGGTGGCCCCAATCCATGTTGTCCCGAAAAAGTCGGGAATTCAGACGACCACCAATGAGGACGGAGAGGAGATCGTGACAAGAGTACCCACGTCGTGGCGCGTCTGTGTGGATTACAGACGCCTGAATGCCGCGACGAAAAAGGATCATTTCCCCCTGCCATTTATTGATCAGATTTTAGAAAGACTAGCGGGGAAAGAATTCTTTTGTTTTCTTGATGGGTTCTCGGGCTACAATCAAGTAGCCATAGCTCCGGAGGACCAGGAAAAAACCACGTTCACATGCCCCTTTGGTACCTATGCTTTCAGGCGCATGCCTTTTGGGCTATGCAATGCTCCAGGTACTTTCCAAAGGTGCATGATTGCTGTATTCGCCGAAATGGTCGGCGAATTCCTGGAAGTCTTCATGGATGACTTCTCGGTCCACGGCGACTCCTTTGATTCCTGCCTTAGGAATCTGGACCGAGTCCTCAAAAGATGTTGTGAGGTCAATCTGGTGCTCTCCTGGGAGAAAAGTCACTTTATGGTGACGGAGGGCATAGTGTTGGGGCATGTCATCTCCAAGAGAGGAATGGAGGTTGACCCTGCCAAGGTGGACGTGATCAGACGACTCCAGCCACCAACCAACGTACGGCAGTTGCGGTCGTTCCTCGGGCATGTCGGATTTTATCGGAGATTTATAAAGGATTTTTCTAAGATTGCCCGACCGCTAACTGAGCTTTTAGGCAAAGACGCGGAGTTTATTGTCGATCACAAGTGTCTTGAGGCCTTTAAGCGGTTACAAGGAATGATCATGGACGCACCCATCTTACAAGCCCCAGATTGGTCTCTCCCTTTTGAGATCATGACGGACGCCTCAGATTATGCTGTTGGGGCTGTATTGGGACAAAGAAGAGATGGCGTCCCGTTTGCAATTCACTACGCAAGCAAAGTGCTTGATTCTGCTCAGCGTAACTATACAGTTACCGAAAAGGAAATGCTTGCGGTAGTGTTTGCCTTGGACAAATTCAGATCTCATTTAATCGGATCCAAGGTAACTGTGTTCACAGACCACACGGCACTACGATATTTAATGGAGAAGAAGGACGCGAAGGCGCGTCTTCTTCGTTGGATTTTACTTCTCCAGGAGTTTGATTTGGACATCCGTGATAAACCTGGAAAGAAGAACGTAGTAGCCGATCATCTCTCTCGTCTCGAAGATCTTAATACTTCCGAGGTTTCCCCGATTCGAGACTCCTTCCCTGACGAGTCGATTTTTGTTATCGACTCACTCCCATGGTATGCCAATATCGTGAACTATCTTGTCTCCAAGAAAGTTCCCGAGGATTGGCCCAAGAGCCAAATTGACCGATTAAAGTCGGACGCTAGACACTACCATTGGGAGGATCCGATCCTTTTCTTTGAAGGACCGGATTGTGTCTGGAGACGTTGTATTCCTCAGGAGGAATACCAGAGTGTCCTTTCTTTATGCCATAGCTTAGAGGCAGGAGGACACCACTCCGGGAAGAGGACCGCATGGAAGGTACTTCAATGTGGCTTTTACTGGCCGAGTCTGTTTCGCGATGCCACCGCCTTCGCGAAGTCGTGCCCAGTTTGCCAGAGGATGGGAGGAACCGTTGGTTCCAAGGATGAAATGCCAATGCAGCCGGTCATCATTTGTGATGTCTTTGACGCCTGGGGCATCGATTTCATGGGCCCATTCCCTGTCAGCCACGGGTTTGAATACATCCTCCTTGCGGTTGACTATCTGTCCAGATGGGTGGAGGCTATCCCGACCCGAGCCGCAGACAGCAGGACTGTCTGTAAATTTATCAGAGAGCACATAATCTCTAGGTTCGGGATCCCCAAAATGATGATATCAGATGGGGGTAGCCACTTTGTGAATCGGGAGGTGAAGAAACTCCTGAAGGACTACGGCATCGAACACCGTGTCGCTAGTCCTTACCACCCACAAACCAATGGTATGGCTGAGGTGTCGAATAGGGAGGTGAAAACCATATTGCAAAAGCTCGTCCGCCCAGACAGGAAGGACTGGTCTCAGATCTTGGATCAAGTCCTCTGGGCGTATAGGACGGCTTACAAGACTCCGTTAGGCACCTCCCCATTCCGAATGGTATTCGGAAAGCCGTGCCATTTGCCCGCAGAGTTAGTGCACAAATCAGAATGGGCAATAAAGAAGGTCAACTGGAACACACACCTAGGCCAGAAACAGAGAGACATGGATCTGAATGAGCTTGTGGAAGTCAGAAACCGAGCATACGACAACAGTGTGGTGTACAAGGACAAGGTGAAGCGTTGGCACGATAGATATATCAGACGAAAGACCTTTGTTCCTGGGCAGAAGGTATGGTTGTTCAATGCCAGGCTGAAGACTTTCCAAGGCAAACTAAAGTCTAAGTGGACGGGACCATTCGTTGTCCGAACGGTGCATGATAGTGGATGTGTCGAGATCTCAGATCTCGCAGATGACGCACCAACATTCCTAGTAAATGGGCAGCTGTTGAAGCACTTCGTCGAATCCAATGAACAGTTAGTCCACGTGGAGGAGATTGTATTCATATGCGAGACAGATACAGCAGAAACATCTCAAGCCGCGTATGAGACCTTGCAGCAATGAACTCCAGCCATCAGCAGCATCTTCCAAAGATTCAGACCGACTCAGCTGTATATATATCATTCTTCCTGTATATCCTATCCTTACCTTCACGATTCTAGTAGCCCGTCCCCACATCATCGAATCATTATCTCGGACTGTACTTAGGATGACCAGATCCTAAGTATAGGGGGAAGGGGTCACCCGAGTCGATTCACTGTACATTCTTCAGATCACATTGGTCCTTATACTCATTTCCTACCGATACTTAGGCTGACCTAAGCCTAAGAATAGGGGGGACCGATGCCCGCACTGATACTCCTCCATTTCTCCTCTTAACCTCGTCCGCCCCATTGCTGATCTTCTTCTACACTTAGGCTGCCAGAGCCTAAGTATAGGGGGGCGAGACGACTTCTATACTTACTATTTCTTTTTGGCTCTCCTACGCTTAGCACGAGCTATGTCTTTTCCTCGCTCTTTGTGCTCTGAGGACATAGCACACGCTAAGTATAGGGGGGCGTGTATATATTACATATATACTTTACCCATAGCTCGTACTTTCACGTACTGTTGTATATATTTTGCAATAATTACGGGTGGGTAAAAATCGAAAAAAAAAAAAAAACTTTTTGTACACTTGTATAATATGTACTATATGTATAATACTTGTATAAAAAGTTGTAAAATTCTTGTAAAACATACTTTTGTAAATAATTGTTGTATACCAGAAAAATAAAACAAAAATAAAGGCTTCTTATTTACTCTTGCATATCATCCCTGCATAAAAAAATAATAATAATAAAAAGAGTCCTGCATTTTCATAGCATGACATCTCATCTCATCTGCATATTTCTGCATATGCAAAGTGAAAAGCTAGTGGGTTCTGAACCAAGTTATGAGTAGATATTGAGGATGGACTTGATTTGACCTTAATCCACCTAATTTCAGAGGAACCTTATAGGAACTGGAGTTAAGATTTCTCAGGTCAAGAGACTTAATTCTTTGAGTCCACAAGTCTATGTTCACATGTCATCTTGACTAGTCTAAGTAGAATATCTCGTGCATACGCAGGATTCTTTTAGATAATGACCTAACTTGGACAAACACTATGCACGTAGCTCTTCATTGATGAGGTGGTAAGGAGGTAGTTTCCTTTGACTTGGGGTAGCATATGAGGGTAGTACTTCTAGGCGGAACCTCTCTTCTTCTTATAGTGAAGGAAGTGCGTCTCAACTTGGTCTAGTGGTGATGAAGGCTAAGGACGGGATGCTGTGGGTTGCAATAATGCTTCAAAAGAGGGATAGTCTACTGGCTCAAGAGGAAAAACTCCTGATGTATATGCTGCACCTTGAATATAGTTCCAAAAAAAAAAAAAATGCAAGAAAGAACTCCAAAAAAATCAGACAGGTCCAAGAAAAAGAATAATACCTGTCGGAGTATGTATATTAGCAAGGAAAATGCAGCTGGATGACTTGGCTACACTGGTCAGGCATCCCGGGATAGGTGGCTACACTGGCCACCGTCCATTCTTTTCTCTACCCCCTCCTCTTGGGTTGGTCGCACTTGAACTTAGAAGGGAATACCCCGCTCCTCGAGGAAAGAGTTACTGGACCAGGTTATTGAGTTACCTTGTTAGAGGAGGCTGGTTCCGAACCATTTCTGATGTGGAGAGCTACATCTCACTTACACAGTACAAGTAAGAATCATAGTCATCAGAAATTTGCGTTTGAGGAATTATTCTGACCTGACTGTTAAGGCGTCTTGAATAGAAGACTTGTGGAACTTGAAGTCTGTTAGGTCTTAAGTTCAGATCCAAATAAGGTTCCGCTACACAATTAATCCAAAGGTCGAGTCAAGCTCCATTTTCAACTTTTGTTCATGACCTTGGTATGGAACCCAAAATCATTTCACTCTTGCATTTCATTTAGTTGCTCGGGGACGAGCAAGGTTTAAGTATAGGGGGTTGATGAATCTGTGATTCATCACATCAAAAGTCAAAAATAGAGCCTTGTTCCCGAGAAAATAGAGGCATAATTCCTTTTATCTTGCATACATAACACTCATGCATGCATTCATAATTCATGCATTTTAGCAGCTCATCTGCATTTAAATAAGAAGCCAGAAATCCCCTGTAAAATTCTTCTTCATCAAATAACTTCCTCTCTATAATATATGTATATATTCATTAATAATATAGAGAAGAATGCCAAAAACCACCCTTGTAAAATAGCCCAATTGTCCTGAGAGTCCTTGTACATTAAAACACACATAAAGCCCGCATACAAACCCATAATTAGGTCTACTCACTCTTAGAATACTACATATGAAAAGACCTTTAAAATGAGACTAATTTCATTGCAATTGGAGCTTGTATGAGAAACTTGGGTTTTTGGGTCATGTTGTATACTACATATGTATATTTATGTACCTTTCTATTTATGTACCATATTTGACCTCATCTCCGTCTTTGGTCAACATGAAACTTGTAGATCTCACCAAGATCTACAACTTTCATGTTTTGAGTTTTTCCAAATTCGGCCTCCTCTTCTCTCTACACGTGTCTTCCCTTCCAGCCATTCACAGCAGGCCACGTGGCGCCCTCTGATTGCGCCACGCGGCCCGCTGCCCTTTGTCTTATCCGCCCGCGCCCCCCACCGTTGGATCGAGCTTCAGATCCAACGGTCCCTCTGTGACCACATGCGCGCACTCCTTCAGCCGTCCGATTGTCTCCTACTCCTCATCACCACCATCCGTTAGCGCCGCGCCCACATGACGACACGTGGCGCGCTATGCGCCCTTCGATCGCAACCTGGACTCTCCATCTCAACCGCAGCCGCTGCCTATCCCCTCAGCCGTTCGATCATTCCCCCACTCTTCATCCCATCCGTGGGATCGCGCTTCGACCTCGTCCCGCCACGTGGTGGCTCCACGACCCTCAGATCGCCTCCCCTTGATCTAATCACACCCGCTCACCACGATCTAATCTCCACCGTTGGATCACACGATCCAACGGAGGAGACTTCGTCCCCTACCTCGGGCACCCCCTCTCTCCCACGATCTCCGCCTTGCGGGAGGGGCTGCCCCTTCCTATTCTTGGCCGCACTCCAGCCACCTTCTTCGACCACCATCACCCCCACGACACACCCCACTCATCCATCTCCCTCGCCATCTCCCTCGCACGCCACCATCTCCGCCACACTCGCCCCACGACAGCCATGAACTTCGCCCCATCACCAGCTCTGCCGAGACTTCCATCCTATAAATACTCGCCCTCCGGCCACCTTCATCCGCATCCGCCACTCCAAGAGAAACCCCCGAGCTCAGAGCTCTCAATTGGTGACAGCAATTGGCCGTCTCTTCGAGCGAAGACCGGCGTCTTCTCCGGCGAGATCCTCGGCCCACCGCCGTGTCGCAGCCACTCCTCCGAGCAGCTGCACGAGCTCGGGGCTTTACCGACCTCTTGAGCGACGACCTGGAACTCCCAGCGGAGCTCCAATTCCCAGGTAACTCCCTCCATCGATCTCCGATCTTCTTCTTCTTTTTCTTGCTTTTTCTCTGCTTTTATTCGCTGTCATTGATCACCCTCGCACCTTCCAACCACCTTGGCGAGCTTCGCGTCAAAGCTCCGATCCTCGCTGACCCCTCAACGCTCTCCGACGACGCATACCACCCTCCTCCGACTAGCAGCTCCGCCTTTTGGCCGGAGCTTACCCGCCAGACCATCGCACTCCACCGTAGGCCTCGCCGCTCACTCACCTCACCTCCACGAACACCTGCACGCCTCGGCTATCCATCTAACCCTTCGCAGGTCCTCAATCTTTCATTGGCCGGAGCCTCGCCGGAGCTCCCTTCGAGCTTCATCGCCGCAGAGCTCCAACACTCCTCCAGTCATCCAGAGACCACCGGAGGCTCCGCCTTTCACTTCCGCTTCTTCCGAGCTAGGTGGGAGCTGACGGAGCTCATCACCGGAGCTTGGCCATCGAGGCGGAGCTCGGCCCCCTTCACCGGAGCACAGCCATCTCCTCCGCAGGCGGCGGAGGCCCGTTGAAGGAGAAGAAGCAGCAGCCGTTCGATCCTCTGATCGAACGGACCCCGCCTCGCCACGCGTCTCTTCGCCGCCCTCGTCCTCGACCGTCGATTACACCTCGGATCGGACGCCTCACCAGCCGCCACGCGTCTTCATCGACAACCCTTGGATCCATCGTGATCCAAGGGCCTCCAGTCCGCCACGTCGCACTATCCGAGCCTCGGCCTCCCAAGCCTAGGCTCGGGTAACCCGAAGCTGCTCCGAGGCTAGCCCGAGCCTCCAGAAGACCCGAGCCTCGACCCGAACCTCCGAAGGCCTCCGAACCTAGGCCGCCCCACGTGAGGAGCACGTGCGGCCTGGGATATTTGCACCGACGCCCCTGGAGCTTTCACAAATTGCGAAGAGGTCCCTGTGAAGCAGACATCACGTGAGGAGCACGTGGTTCGTGGAGAAATTGCATTCAAGTCCTGCATAGTATAGGTAATTGCATTTTAGTCCCTGTCAGCACGTTTACTTATTGAAATTTTATTTTCCAGTATTGCATTTATACCCTTGTGTTTGCACGTGTCCATAGCATGCATTTTTCATCATTTTGACATTCTAAAAATTGCAAGTTGTTGAGAATTGTGTCCTCTATCTTTTTGTACACGTGCCTAATTTTTGTTGGCTTAATTGAATTATCAATGAATTAATTGGTTCATTTGTGACATATTTTGCCCAGTGATGCCTTTTGATTTTTAATTAAATATCAGTGCCTTCAAAAATCACCAAAAATTCACAGTAGCTTAAGGACACCATTTTCAACACTCCATAAAAATTTCATGTCAATTGCACGCATAACGAGGCCTCAATAAATAGTTTAGTGATTTTCTTTAATTAATTTTAATTAATTCATTTCACAACAAATTTAAGTTCTGTCAATTTTCCTAGGTCCCTGATCATTAGACCTTCCTAGGATAATTTTGGTTCTTGGAGAAATTGTGGTTTGATATTTGTTAAAAATTAAACACTGAAAATCACTCTGTCTGTTTAGTTAATTCACAGAAAATTTATTTTGAGTCGAAAAATTCCAAAAAAATTAGTGTAGGTCATTTTCATCATAAATAATCTTCTGGCCAATTTTCATTATTTTTGGACTTCGTTTGACACATCAATTCAATTTGACTTTAAATTGGCTAAGAATTGTCTGCATATGTCTGCATAGGAATTAAAAATACCAAAAAAATTGTTCTCCGAATATCAAACACTTGTAAATTGTTGTAATCAACCTAAGGAGACAGTTGCCTCCCTGAGATCGACCTTGGACTTCACCAAGTAAAAAAATATCACCGCTTAAAATTGACCAACATCTGACTTAAGTGGTTTTTGATCAACCTCCCGCATCCGACTACAACGAACACTTAAAATTAATTTGGACCATTAATTTGACCGAATTAACTAAGGGTGCGGGAGCGCTCATCACTTAGCGAGATCGAGATAACCTAAGTCCTATGTTGAATGCTGTCACAGCATAGGCACACATCCTCTGACCGGAGACAGATGTGTTGCTACATGTCTGAGTGTGTACATTTGGCAGACCAGTAGGTTGATGACCTAACCAAGGTCTATATACCGGCGAGCTGGTGTGCATATAAGGGCATATGAGTAATACGATCTCTCAAAGGGATCATACAGGTTCACTTGTGAACCGGAAGGCATGAGCTCACTCATGAGGTATTGGGACCGATCAAATTCCATGCATGGTCGTCGTGCTTTGGAAGCATGACAAGAATTTGAAGGTACGATATATGCTTCGGGAAAGCATATGATCGATACCAAATCCCAATGACCAAGATTGAGAAACTCGGTTATCAAACCCTGAAGAAGACAATATAAAATAGATCTTCATCTTCAGGTTGATCATTGGTCTTCCAGTATGCAGGATGTGCAGGTATTGGGAATACCTTAGGGTGATGTGATCATAAACGATTATATAACCATGACGCTTCCAGTCCGAGGGAGTGATGAAACAGGTATGGATTTTAGTGACTCCTCTCAAGAGAGAAGTAACTTGATCTTAGTCCAAGTGTTGGACATTGATCTGAATGTGATTCAGATGCAATGAGAAGATTGAGTATACGGACTTGATTCAATCAAGCATCCATGAGAGGTCCATTAGATCTGGATTTGAGATGAGATCACAACATCCAAGTCACTATACGTGGAACAGTACAATCACCCTGTCTTTATCTCCAAGTATCTACGGAGAAGTCACATTATTCTTGAAGGAGTTCAAGAATAATTCCTATGATGAATTTAGTATCCAAGCAAGAAGGTTTTGATAATTAAATGAGATTTATTTATCAAAGTATAATATGAATAAGATTCATATTGTGAGAATGTGTCCAAGATAATTAAATGAGATTTAATTATCAAGTATAATATGAATAAGATTCATATTGTGAGAATGATTATCCAAGATAATTAAATAGGATTTAATTATCAAGGATAAGCAGATCATGGATAGTGCTATCCAGAATATCTGTGTATATTATAAATGGGATTTATAATATATCAGAGAGAGAGAAATATTGTAAATAGCATTTGTTAATTATTAATGTGGATTGGATCCACATTAGTTAATTAACTAGAAATGTAATTTACAAATTAGTTTGGGATGTGAATATGATTCACATATTTTTTCAATGGCATGATTGAAATATTCACAAATTAACTTGGAATTAATTTGGTGGATATTATTGCAATAATAGTTGTTGTAATTAATTAAGAAATAATGAGATAAAATAAAAGGAGACAAAATACCACCAAATTATAAGGTGGCGTCACCTATGACTTAGTCATAGGTGACGGCCTCTATAATTTATGGTGGTTTGTTGTCTCTCCTTTTTTTGTTATCATATTATCTCTCAGTAATTAATTCATGTTATTGTGTTGATAATAATTCAATATATATTTAATTTAATATAAATTAATATTGTTGGTTTTTAACCAACAACAATCATAGCTGTTGGATGGCTCTTGGATTACAATGACCGTTGGATCCATGAGAGCTATGGATTAAGATCCATTGGATCCCGAACTAATATATAAAGAGGGTAGCCTTAGCCCTTGATAGATACACCAAGTAGATGCCTATTCTACTTCTCTCTCTCCATCTCATTCTCGTGCTATCTCTCTCCCCCTCTCCATAGGGTGGTCGACCACCATTGTTGAGAAAGGAGAGAAGTTCTCGCCTTCGCCTTCGACGACTCGAGGATCTCCTTCTTCTTCGTGGCTACTCGCTATAGAGGAAGACGACGGATTTCGCATGATGAAATAAGGGGATCTATTGCTTGGATCTTCGTCGAGGATTGCGGGAGGAACGCGACTCATCACCGTGCCCGCAAGTGCGTTCTTCGTGGATCGGACTTGAGACAGGAGGATCTCTTGTTTGGGATCTCGCGATCACAACCACGCTTCAAAGGTATTCCTTATACTTTGTGGTTTGATGAAACGATCCGAGAAGTGTTCTCGTGATCATGTGGTTTCATCGTTTGATTTAAAAATTTTAAATTCCGCTGCACCTTGCGACTAGTACGACTAATCGCCCCGATCGTATTCGATGCGATCGTCACGCTTCCGTGATGCGCTTGAGGATTCTCAATATCCTTCAAGTGGTATCAGAGCCAGGTCGAAAAAGGTTTTGGATATGATCCATGAACCATGGACGACTTGGGTTTGAAATGGTCGCGAAAGTTTTGGCGCATTTGAATTTTCGCAACTCTATCTAATTGTTTTTTTCGGCACTGTTTAAATTATTTAAACACGAAATATTAAATTGGATTTTGTTCCCCATTAAACAAGGAAACTATAGGATTTGAGTTTACTAAATTTGGATTTAATTTGCTCAAGATATGGTCTTTTGAATATGCATGTATTCACTGTTGCGGGAACAACGAAATTGAACGTGATTAATTTGTTAATTACGGTTTTGATATGCCTCGAAATGCATGATTTATCACTAGGGTTCTGTTGTAAATCAAGTTGGCAATCTTAGGGCACTAATTTTGCGAATTTTGGATTTAAATTGATCAAGATAAGTTAATTTTAGTGATAAGGGGTCACTGCTGGAAATTGACATTTTTTATCATGAACTTTGTGATAGTCATTCAAATAAATGTTGATGAAAATTAATTGTTAATTTTCTGAAATTGGTTATTGATAAATATTTGTGAAATGTTTAAATATGATAATCAATTCCTTGAATGGCATCCCACTAAACCATAATGATAAGATGGTTGATCTTGATCATTGGTTATTTTGAAATCATTAACAAACATTGTTTTCATGCAAAACCCTAGGACATCCTACAATAATTGTAGGAGAACTTTTACATGCAAAATCTCTTTCTTGAATAGGATTGGGGATTTGTTTAGCAAATCTCCTTATAGTATAATGAAAAATATTTTGATGTATATTATATGGTATAATTTCAGTTGAAAGACCGATGAGCATCTCAAAGTACATGATGATCTATCTGGCATTATCCTTTCCTGAGGTGGATATGGTGTCTAGTCGGAGATCGCTGGGGTAGCGGGTTGCAACATATGTGGTCCGTCCCACTCTCGCCGGTACTGGCCATGACAGCGGGTAGGGATTGGATAATGCCGGAGAAATCAAAATGTATTTCTAATTATTAAAATTTGAAATAATACGTACTTTGAGATTATACCTATTATTCAAGTAAAGAATTCAAAGTTTGTTGATTGATAATAGGATTGTTAGTTAATTTAATGTGATTAAATTAATTATATCCTATTTAAACACTCTATTAAGAATAGATGTGTATTTCCCTTGGAAGAATTAATTATGTGAATATTATTCACGATAATTAATTATTTCAATTTGAATAAGAGGTGGTGAATCACATAAGTGACATCCATGGTCTCCCGTCAAGGCAAAGAATTTCGTCACCAAAAGTTGTATATAGGAGACGCCTGCCCGAAGTGACAGATCCTATATACAATTATTTGGATCAGGTCCTTTGCTTCTCAAAAGAGTAAGGCTGTATACGTAGTGACCCCAATATCGGGTCCTCATATTATTGGGGCGATATTGGATTGCGTATAGCGAGTTTTAAGCATGTTGACGGTTGGTTCAATTAGCAACGGGTCAACATCATCTTAGGGGTAGTGGGCCCTGGTGTTAAAGACCGAATTGGGAAATGCAAGTTGGACTTGCAAAGCGGAATGTGTTCCTGCTTCTCTTGATTTGAGTCACAGGTTCTCATATTATTGGGATGTGATAAAGATAGAGAGGAGATCCCAGATCTTGCTTGAGATATAGCGGTAAGTATATCTCTTACTTTGAAAGACGATTAGCGAATAATCTTTCATAGTAGACATAACAAGACAAATTTGATTTAAAATTCCTAAATCAAAGTAAAATATGTATATATAATACATATACCCTTATGCAAATTTCTTATTTATGATAATCCTTCATAAAATCCACACAATGTTATACTCAATAATAACAAGTAAAATATCATGGATTGGACTCACGATCCAGATATAGTACTTGCAATTGGACACATAATGTATGTGGTTACAATGTGCAAGTTTCCTCAACATAATAAGGAATGACAATTAAATAAGACAATAAGACATCATCTTAGGGTTTGTATGTCTCTATAGTCTTGATCTTTCATCGAGTGTACTTTGGAAGTGACATGTCATGATGATCGTAGTTGTCAAATAATCCTTATAAAATCTAAGAAGATGTTTTGGCATACATATGTGCTCTAGACATTTAATCATGAATGACATTGTTCTCTACATTATGCAGAGTGGTGGCTCGAAAGAGATGATGTATTCAAAATATTTGAATACCTACCTGAACCAATGTTTTAGGAGTCTAGATGGATGTAGACATGATGAGTGTCATCATTCTACTGTCTATACTCTAGTCATTCATGAAGCTTCATAATATTCACATTGTATGAATTTAATGATGTATGTATAAATGTTGAAATGCTCTTACATTGAAATCTTTTGAATTTAACATAAGAGATCCTTAGTCTTGAACAATGGTTGTTTATAGATGAAAAGAGGACAGTGGAAGCGTGGGTCGGACCCATGTGAGAAGGAAAGTCAAAGAGTTGATTATACTTATGTGACTTCCATATGACATCCAAAGAGTTGGATGAATGCCTATACTGCAATAACTTGATGTGTTGATAGTATGACTATCAAGTCTGTCTAGAATCCTTAGAGAAGGACTCAGATAGTGCATCGTAATAATCTATATCTACATTTGGTCATTGAAATTGACTTTCTTATTTGATAAGATAGAGTCTGATAATTGCATCTCAATCTTCTAACAACACTTGCAATGTGTTACACATGTTTTAGAAGACTGGAAAAATTTGATCTTAAGATTTATAGTTATCCACATGGACATTGATGCAATTGTTGCAACAATCTCTGTTGGATTGATATACTTCTTAATTTCAGTGGGAGAGCCTCAGTCTTAGAGAATGTCTCTATGACCTAAATATTAGAATACGCTCATTGTTTGTTTCTAAATATTGGAAATAAACATGAATTCTGGAATAAACCTATCATAAAGAGTTATGATGGATATATTTCAGATAATAATCTAGCATATGGTGGACTCTACTAAATTAGAAATTTAGTGAATGGTTCATTGAGATTTCTAATACTGAAAGTTAAACCTTATAAGATCAATAGGAGGATAAAGATCATTTGGCGATGATTTAGCATCAAGTTTTGGACATATGCCTGTTGATTTGATCAATAGACAAGTAAGAGATGAAACTTTAGAATGTCTAAAAATTAAAATCTTACATACTTATGAATATTGTATTCAAAGTAAAATGTCCAATACACCCTTCTTTTGGGAAAGGTGTAAGATGTCAAGGTATTCGAGATCTCATACATATTGATGTTTGTGAGTCATCTATATCGTAATAAACATTATGGATATGTGATATCTATTGATAATTATGTATGATATATGATAATTCTTCTCTTCACATGAGAAACCTTTGAAATGTTCAAAGATTTCGTAATTTTGATTTAGAACAAAAGTTTGAAGGAAGATTAAATGAATTTGATCTAACCAAGGTAGCAAGTACCTATAGATGAATTCAAAGAATATGTTATGGAGATATGAATATCATTTCTATCTCAATCCTCCTGACACACCTAAACTCAATGGAGTTCTAGGAAGATACAATTAGATCATGTGTGACATGATTTGATCAATGATGAATTTTAGCATAATTATCCCTTAGTTTCTAGGTATATATGTGTAGTAGAGACTACAATATATATCCTTAATGAGGTTCCATGCATGTAAGCTAGAATCTAGCACTTGAGAGTACTACTTCATTAGGAAAATAAAGGATGGTATTAATTACCTACTTTATGACCTTGAGATTTTTAAAATATCTCATCTTTGAGAATATGATTCTTATAGGATGACTCTCTTGAGAATCAAGATGAAAATGAAGTAAAAGAACTCATTTAATATTGAGAAGATAATGAGGCTCCAGAAATCGGAAACTAAAAGGGACATTTAAAGATGAAACACTAATACTTCTTCAAATGAGTTTGAAGATGTATTCCATGTGTCAGTTAAGTCTGACAATGATCGGACTTCATGTGATGAAGCTCCTGAGGATCATGACATGGAAAGATGGATATTAGCAATAAAAGTCTAAGGTAGACTTCATATACAAGTGTTGTATATGGAACCTCGATGATCCACCTATAAGGGTTAGACCCATTAAGGTGTAAATGGATCTTCAATAGAAAGAGGGAACCTGATGAGAAGGTAGAGACCTTCAAAGCACGGTTCGTAGCCATGAGCTACACACCGAAGAGAAGACATCGATTGCGATGTGGCTTGCTTTTCAGTGATCATGCTTAAACCCATCAAGATATTGCTAACCCTAGCTACACAATTTGACTATGGCATCTTCAAGATGTGAGTCAAGATTGTATTCCTCTATGAATACCTCTTTGAGGATATTCACATGAAGTAGCCCCATGGCTTCATGGTTGAGGAATGCAAGATGTGCTGGCTAAAGAACTCCATCTTTGGACTCAAATAAGCTTATTGTCGTTGGAACATAAGATTTGTTGAAATTATAATTGTTATAATTTCAAATAGAATCTTGATGAACCATGTGAAGTTTAGTGGGAGTGCCATTGTGTTCATCGTGCTAAATGTAGATAATATCCTAATCATTTGGAATGATATAAGGATGATAATAAGTGTTTTATGACCTGGCTATTCCATACCTTGAGATATGATCTCAAAAGATGCCTCTTGGATCTTAGTTCTGAAGGTGTTCAGAAGCAAAGAAAAGAGGGTATTGGGACTGTCACATTTGTAGTACACCTTGGACATGTTCCATTTTCTGGAAATTCCAAGAAAGACTTTCTTACCTTAAGATTTGGTACTGACCTATCTAAAGGGATAATACCTCAAAGAGTTGAGGAAGTGAATGCTAAAAACTGGTTTCCCTTTTGTGCATCTGTTACGAGAAGCTGAAAGTATGCTAAATGTGTACAAAAGCCAGATATCTGCCATGCAGTGGAAGTAGTAAATTGTTACTAATCCTACTATGGAGATAGAACACTTAATTGCAGTAATAACAATATCTTCAAAGATGACAAGGCTTTAGAGATAGTGATCTCTAAGTCTTATCTTCAAGAAATTAAGACTTTTAGATGGAGATCTAAAAGGTCTTAACTGTGAATACCTTAGGAGATAGAGATCTCCAGGGATAAGGGCATTCGGATAAGGATAATAGAAATTACATACTGGTTATAATAATATTTCTTTGAGTTGTAGTATCAAGGATACTATGACTGACAAGATTGAGCATTGGTTGCATTAGATGCAACATGTGCATTAGATGCGAGCACTGTTACTGGGGATATGCAAGTGTCGTAAAAGGACTTGGCGTAGTCTCGCGGGAAAAGAGTGACTGATCAGCTTACCTAGCTATTTTCTAAATAGCCTATGATTATCACATGAGAGTGGGTTTAAATGGTTAGCCCATTAATGGCTCTTTGGGCTAGTGGGAGATTGTTGGACATGCGATCCCACGACGAACTATTATGCAATAAATGCTATTGCACGTATCATTCCCTGATCTGAAATGAAGAATAAATAATTTGCATAATAGGTCCCTCTGTATAATTAGGGTTATGTACCATGGCCATCTTAATGATCATACAGCTGTTGATTCATTAAATGAATCATAGAGGCTGGTGCTTGGATGAATATCTAATGGGTTAGATAGAGGACTCATCAAACACCGTCAAATGATTATTAAGAGATGATCTCCAGCCTGAGTAGGAGATGGCAAACCTTTCTCACATAGGTTGATATCTGACTGACCTCTTGATGCAGGTTCTCTGCATGGGAATAGTGATTCGGAGGTGTCAGATTAGTTAGGTCAATGGGTTTACTTAGCGAGATCGAGATAACCTAAGTCCTATGTTGAATGCTGTCACAGCATAGGCACACATCCTCTGACCGGAGACAGATGTGTTGCTACATGTCTGAGTGTGTACATTTGGCAGACCAGTAGGTTGATGACCTAACCAAGGTCTATATACCGGCGAGCTGGTGTGCATATAAGGGCATATGAGTAATACGATCTCTCAAAGGGATCATACATGTTCACTTGTGAACCGGAAGACATGAGCTCACTCATGAGGTATTGGGACCGATCAAATTCCATGCATGGTCGTCGTGCTTTGGATGCATGACAAGAATTTGAAGGTATGATATATGCTTTGGGAAAGCATATGATCGATACCAAATCCCAATGACCAAGATTGAGAAACTTGGTGATCAAACCCTGAAGAAGACAGTATAAAATAGATCTTCATCTTCAGGTTGATCATTGGTCTTCCAGTATGCAGGATGTGCAGGTATTGGGAATACCTGAGGGTGATGTGATCATAAACGATTGTATAACCATGACGTTTCCAGTCCGAGGGAGTGATGAAACAGGTCTGGATTTTAGTGACTCCTCTCAAGAGAGAAGTAACTTGATCTTAGTCCAAGTGTTGGACATTGATCTGAATGTGATTCAGATGCAATGAGAAGATTAAGTATACGGACTTGATTTAATCAAACATCTATGAGAGGTCCGTTAGATCTGGATTTGAGATGAGATCTCAACATCCAAGTCACTATACGTGGAACAGTACAATCACCCTGTCCTTATCTCCAAGTATCTACGGAGAAGGCACATTATTCTTGAAGGAGTTCAAGAATAATTCCTATGATGAATTTAGTATCCAAGCAAGAAGATTTTGATAATTAAATGAGATTTATTTATCAAAGTATAATATGAATAAGATTCATATTGTGAGAATGTGTCCAAGATAATTAATTGAGATTTACTTATCAAGTATAATATGAATAAGATTCATATTGTGACAATGATTATCCAAGATAATTAAATAGGATTTAATTATCAAGGATAAGCAGATCATGGATAGTGCTATCCAGAATATCTGTGTATATTATAAATGGGATTTATAATATATCAGAGAGAGAGAAATATTGTAAATAGCATTTGTTAATTATTAATGTGGATTGGATCCACATTAGTTAATTAACTAGAAATGTAATTTACAAATTAGTTTGGGATGTGAATATGATTCACATATTTTTTCAATGGCATGATTGAAATATTCACAAATTAATTCGGAATTAATTTGGTGGATATTATTGCAATAATAGTTGTTGCAATTAATTAAGAAATAATGAGATAAAATAAAAGGAGACAAAATACCACCAAATTATAAGGTGGCGTCACCTATGACTTAGTTGTTATTACGCCCCCTATAATTTAGGGTGGTTTGTTGTCTCTTCTTTTTTTGTTATCAAATTATCTCTTATTAATTAATTTATGTTAATTAAATTGTGTTGATAATAATTCAACATATATTTAATTTAATATAAATTAATGTTGTTGGTTTTTAACCAACAACAATCATAGCCGTTGGATGACTCTTGGATTACAATGACCGTTGGATCCATGAGAGCCATGGATTGAGATCCATTGGATCCCAAACTAATATATAAAGAGGGTAGCCTTAGCCCTTGATAGATACACCAAGTAGATGCCTACTCTACTTCTCTCTCTCCCTCTCATTCTCGTGTTATCTCTCTCTCCCTCTCCATAGAGTGGCCGACCACCATTGTTGAGAAAGGAGAGAAGTTCTCGCCTTCGCCTTCGACGACTCGAGGATCTCCTTCTTCTTCATGGCTACTCGCTATAGAGGAAGACGACGGATTTCGCTTGACGAAATCAGGGGATCTATTGCTTGGATCTTCATCGAGGATTGCAGGAGGAACGCGACTCATCATCGTGCCCGCAAGTGCGTTCTTCGTGGATCGGACTTGAGACAGGAGGATCTCTTGTTTGGGATCTCGCGATCACAACCACGCTTCAAAGGTATTCCTTATACTTTGTGGTTTGATGAAACGATCCGAGAAGTATTCTCGTGATCATGTGGTTTCATCGTTTGATTTAAAAATTTTAAATTCCGATGCACCTTGCGACTAGTACAACTAGTCGCCCCGATCGTATTCGATGCGATCGTCACGCTTCCGTGATGCGCTTGAGGATTCTCAATATCCTTCAGGACCTACCTGAATGCCATCATTAGATACCACGTGAACAAGGAATGCGACTCTATCAAACTAAAAATCAAAATTGGAGAATTTTGCATAAAGCTGGTGTTGTCTTGGGGTTTTGAATATAATCTACAAATGTATTTGATGTTGCTCAGGGTCAGATGAATGTATCAAAATATCATCCCCAAACACAATGACGAACTTGTCAAGGTGTTCTAGAAATACCTTATTCATTAGCTCCATAAAGGATGCATGAGTGTTAATAAGACCAAACGACATTATCAAGAATACATAATGGCCATACCTTGTTCTGAAAGCTATCTTTGGTATATCATCCTCTTTTATTTGAAGTTGATGATAACCCGTACGCTGGTCATTTTTTTGAGAAAATTATCGCTCCTTGTAATCGATCGAATAAGTCATTGATGTGAGGTAACTGATATCTATTATTCACGATCACTTTGTTTAGACCTCGATAATCAATGCAAAGTATAAGAAACCCAACTTTCTTTTTCACAAAAATGACAGTGCTCCCCACGAGAAACATTGGGACACAAAAATCCCTTATCCAGATGTTCTTGTAACTGCTTCTTTAACTCCTCAAGTTCTGCAGGTGTCATTCTGTACGGAGCTTTGGAAATCGATACCCGTTCCTGGGATAACAACGATTGAGAAATCAATCTCTCTACGAGGAGGTAATCCAGGAAGATCGTCCGAGAAGACATCGGTAAAATCTCTGACCACATCTAAATCTTCAAGATGTGTCTGTGATGATTCAAGGCTAATTATACTAGATAGGTATGCGGTGCAACTCTCCGCTAGTAGTTGGCTTTGCACGCAAGGATGAGATAACCAATATCCCATTCTTAAAGGTGTCTCGAATGACTAGCTCCTCATGACTTGGTCTACTAAAAGCCACCTTATTTTCTCGACAATAAACCGATGCATGATTCTCCTATAATCAATCCATGCCCAAGATGACATCATAGGTCGTGATAGACAACAAGATCAAATTAGCAGCGAGGGTGTCTTCTCTTATCAAAATGGGCACGTCCTTTAAGTACACACCGGCTGTAATAATATCACCCATTGGTAAAGAGGCTGTAAATGTGTATGGAAGCTCAATGGCTTCCAGCATTAGTCTTCTTGCAAAAGCTTCCAAAGTAAAAGAATGTGTAGTGTAAGAATCGAAAAAGCATTCGAAATAAAAGAATGTGTAGTGCCACAATCGAAAAGAACATGACATAAATACTTTGTAAATAGGAGAGTACCTTATGCTGTTGTGTTGGCAACTTCAGCATCTTTAGAGGTAATAGCGAAGACTCTTCATGCTATCTTCTTCAGCTGCTCAAACGACTTCTTCTAATCCTTGAAATCCTTCTTACAATCTTTCATGAAGTGACCTTTTTCTCCACACTTAAAGCAAGTAGTGGTCAACTCGTAGCATTCTCCTAGATGCCTTCTGCCAAAAATGCGGACACACCTCATATGTGTACTTCATGTTGGTCGGAGCATCATCAGTCCTCGTCTTCTTAACATTTGCTACAACATGATGCCTCTTATCATCGTAGCTTAGCTTGTGAGGACGCTTCTGAGGGTTCACTTGTTGCATCCTCCGATATGTTGCATCAAATTCTACAGTGCTGCGATAGAGTCGAGGGACCTCTAGTGAGTATTGTATGACTCAAACAAGAATTCAAGACTTCAACAAAATCCCTAGCTCGTTGTTTTTCACTTGTGTTTCAGTTCGTGAAACTTTGCAACATATTCTTGGACCATCATATTTCTATGACGAAGAACTATGAACTCCTGTCGTTTAGCATCCATAGCATGTTTGAGGATGTAACGCTCAGTAAAGAAATCCCCAAAGTCACCCCAACTAGTGACTAGAGTCTTTGAAAAGTGAATTCCCTTGTAGGATGTCCACCACTCCTTTGCATTGTCTCGCAGATGGAACGCCTCAAAAATAACTTTCTTTTCCTCCGGACATTTAGTCGCCTCAAATGCTATTTCTATCTCTCGTAGCCAATGTTCAGCCTTTTTCGGATCATGCTCTCCCTTGAAAGTGGGTGGATCATGCTGGATGAAGGTCTTTAAACTCAATCCACCAGAGTTGGACGCATGGCTCTTCCGTTGCTGGGACATCAGTGTCATTCACTGCAGCATCTGCTTCTGCATATCCATAACAATCTCTTGACTCGTCGATGATTCGTGGTCTCCATTGGATTCAGGTGCACGATGAGGACTCATCTGATTCAAAAATTGACAAGGTCAATGAGTTGTGATTCTAGTTCTATATACATAGATCTTAGGTCACTAAAGATTATGGATATCTTATACCTAAGGAACTCTACCTCTGATACCATTTGTAATAGAGCGAGTCGCACCGACTGACGGAAGCATGCAATAATAGATTGCACGATCAAACCATTACGAAAAACATACATGGCAATCAATAAGTAGAGATAATATTAATTTCAAACAAAGTCCACTCCAAATAAGAGTTCAATTATTACAACTCTAACTGGGGTATTCTTGAAAAAACTTCTCCAAGAATTTAAAATAGCATCTCAATAGTTCTCGTGGGCATACAAATATCATCTAAATCTTCATGAGTTGAATCATACCACATCAGGAATCTCGAGGAGTCCGTAGCACGATCCTGAATAAGCAATCAACCTTATTCTTCACCTGAAATTGTAATGTATTTTTTCACGAGCCTATCGTCTAGTATGCATCGGGGTCCATACATGGGAATTCTAACAACTTTTAATATGTTATAGAGTATGTATTTGAGTTTTCATGGATGCACATTATTGAGTGTCTAATTGCCCCATACATGTCTAAGTTCGATTCCTAACGTGTATAATTTGGATTCTTTCATAACGAAGGGTATACATATGTAAATTTCACAATAAAATATGGCATACATTTCTTTCATATAGTAGGGCATGTTTCATACGATTCATAATAAGTACGTGTTTCTTTTATCATACAAATCACTTTACATTGTAGCCCATACGACTTCGATGGTTTACTTTTCTTAACTCAATTCTTGTACAACATGTACTGGTTTATTCTTTATTAAATCATTTATTGTATAACTCATGACGGTCTACCTTTATAAACTATTTTCTTACACGACTTTCATATACATATCTTGTTATATGTTTTCAACCGTTGGCACTTGTGATCCATGGCATGAGATGACAATATAGCTAAAAATGTAGAGGACTTAGCTTTTACCTTTGTGGTCCATGCAACCATACTCCCCTTGCGTCGTCGTCCTTTGGGCTAACACGACCCCCTGCGGTCGTCCATGTGACTCTTTATGAGTTTGTACCTTACATATTGTTTAAGGTTATCAAATTCTATCCTTTTAGATTGGGAAAAAAGCATAATGTACTAAAACATTTCTTTGACCAAAATAATATCATTTTATCTTTGTCATTAGTTACATATTTCTTTTAAAATGATATTACAGTAGATGTAAACTGCAACTAAGCCACATGGTCATATAAATATGACAAGTTACAGAGTGACATACCCGTGACTTGTTCTATATATAGTAATCCAATTGAAACTCCAACATATTTATTATTCATAAAAAATATATCTAGTCTCATTGCATTATATAATTTGTATATGCAAATAACTAGTCAGGGACTAAATGTATAATTTGTTCTTTCATATATGTATGCATTTTATCCAATTATACTTTATACCTCGTCTTCATCTTGTTATTCAATTTGAAATTTTATCTCAAAATAAAAGCCAACACTAATGTATATATAGATATCTTATCCTATAAGGAAAATTGATTCCAATGGCTTCATCGGGAAGGAAAGTGTTTGTGAAATAAAATCTTTAAATGGCAATAATTGTGTTTGTATTGTCTATTTTATTTCTATGTTAATATATGTGCTACACTTCTAATATTATACAATCATGGCTATTTTCAACAAGAGAACGGATCTTGCTTGCTTCAAGATTTTGGATACCCTTCTAATTGTTGATGGTAAAACTTAAATTGACATTAATGCTAAACCCTCCCAACTTACTTTTTATACGTAATTACTAAATATACAAATCAACCATATAAACAATGTAACTACCAGCTACGACACTTCAGATTTGCAATGCATGCGTTTAAATATACAATTATAAAGAGAATGGTTTGATAATTAACTATTTTATTTCTTAATTCCATAAGTATATCAACTCACATACAGAAGATTGATGTTTAAAATATTCTCATATTGAAAACTGAACCATCATGGTAATATGCCAGTCCACCTCCGTGTTGGTGGATAGTGAATACTTGTTTTTTTTTCAAGTTTAGATTCAAGCACACCATTTAATTTGCGTAGAGTTGGCATACCTTATACTAAGATTTGATACATGTTTCTAAGGGTTTTATATAAAATCAAGTCGATACGCATGCGTATTATCCTATGAAACAACACATACATTCCTAGATCATATCAGATATGATCCTTATTCATACATAATCCTAAACCGATACATACCTTATGTCTGACGCATAACTCTCCCTGATGTGGTCATCACGCCTCCTTCCAGTCACAGATCCCCGTTCTCCTCCTCCGACTCGATGTCGCCTTCTCCTATGATGAAGAATGATACCCAGTAAGATATCTTTCCTCTCTCTAACTCTCTCTCTCTCCTCCTCTCTCAAATTACAATGACAAGTGACGTGAGTAGCGGGGAGGGATTTATTTATTTTTTATGCCTCTCAAATGAAAAATCAATGGACATTACTCGCCATAAATTTTAGAATTAAATCAATATTGATAAATGTGGAAACAAAAGGAACTTTTGTTTGAAAAATTTTAACCATTACGGGTGCAGTGGAATTGGCTGCCGTCGTGATAAGGGGATGAGAATGAGAAGAACGAGGCTCATGGAGTGCAATGCTTGACATCGAATGCGAATGGGCAGTCATGGGGTTAATAAATTTTAACTGTGCTTACACCTATACACATTTACATGTAGAGTTATAATAAATTTTAACTCCACATTGTTGGATATTCATTGCATATATTTATTGTGGGTTAATTGTTGATCGATTCAGGATCTTTTGTTGGTCGCCTCAGCGACATTGTGATCCCGCCTTGTGCAGATCACTCTAGACCGATAGAAGATCCCTGTTATCAAATGGCGCCGTTGCCGGGGAGGCAACGGATTTTGTATGATTTTGTGAGCGTATTTGTCTATTTATTCAATTGTTTGCTCATGTCCTTCATTTATTTATTGGTGTGATTTTTATTTTTATTTAATGATATTGATTGACTGCTCTGACCATCTCTTTCTTTTTGTCTTTGATGTGAGGGACCGCTAAGCGAAGGAGGACCTCCTAGGAGGACCTATGCACCCAAGCGAGGCGGTGTTGGCTCTTCTATGCCAAGCCAACAGGAGAGAGCATCGATAGCAGATGAAGGAGAATTTTTGAAGACAGTCTCTATTTCATGAATTTTATTTCCTTTATCTTATTATGTATATTTATGTGAGAGAGTGACCCTTAGAATTTTGTAATAATACAGGACTCTCACAGGTGCACTCCGACTCCCGAGGTCCATTGCCCGAGGGATTGTTCCCTTGGGGGCCTCGATGATTTTTGACGCTTTTCTTTTATTTTATTTTTATTATTTTGTGTGTGAATGAGCCTTAGCATTAGGATTTGCTTGCTCGTAGAGTTAGGTCCAAACACCCTAATATTTGCATGTACCTATAGTTCGCTTTGGACCTAGATCAAACTCTAAACAGCCGCTCATTTATCTCTTAGCCTTTGTGCCACAGCGAGCCCCGCAAAGCGCTTTCTCCTAAGCTCAAGTGTGTTGGGCATAGAGGAGGGGTGAGCCAAGACCGGACTTTTTGAGGCCAAAGATGAATGAGCGACTTGTGGTGCTTCACGATAATAGCAATTTCTGAACCTAGGGCGATTTCTTCGGTTTGCATTTGCATATAGCATAGGTTTCAAATTCCGTTTTGCATCCCGCATGGAGAGAGCTGGGAGGCACTGTAAGTCTTCTTACTTAGCATGCATCATCGATTTCTGACTTGCATGGCTTTTCCGATCTTCTCCCTCTGTTTTTTCCAACCTAGGATGCTTAATGGAAATTGAAACCTCGATAGGCACGTGCATTGAAAATACCCAAAAAAAAAGTGATAACTTAAATAAAATCGGGACTGTGAACTCTATTTGACCTAAAAATAAAACATAATGGACTTCCTTGTCTTGGGGAGAGCAACCCCCTCATTGGATGCGTTTTAAACTGCTCACGTACACACTAAGGAGTAGAGCCCAAATCCAATTAAGCCTCCTAAGTGATTGTACAATTTTTGTGATTCTCACCTAACTCTAAAAATGAAAAGATAAATGACCGTCACCTGATGGTCTTCACTGTGTTGAGTAGGTGAATCAGGGGTTTTGCCTTGTGTATTGATTGTGACTTAGAGTGCGTTATGTTTTCATTCATTATTAGAGTAATCGGTCCCACCGTGTGAGTCATGCATTTTCTATCTTTGAGTCTCTCTATCTCTCTTATACTTATATCTCTTCATTTTGCATCGAGTCATGATATTGGCGCTTGAGCTCAATCATTCTTCGCCAAGTCCTTTGTTTCCCGCTTCTTCACCATCTTCTATGTATCCATCGTACCATCTTCTCTGGTTCGAGGAGAGACCGCTCTTCGGACCGCAATTTTGACGGTGTTCCCGCCTTGTGTGGAACACCCAATTTTGTCTATGTCTCGATCTTTCTCGCCCGCCCTCCTCGTACCCTCTGTATCACTCTTCTACCACCCACGGTATTGGCACGCCCGCTCAATCAGCTTCTCCACCCCATTGCGTTACCCTTCTTACCCATCTTCCTTGTGTCCCCCGTATCATCTCTCCCTTTACCCGGGAATGTTGTGCATATTGATGAGGCCTGCATCGAGGACTCTTTATACATATTATTTTTGTGAGCCGGGCCCATGATGTTGAGGTTGCTGAGATCGACTTGGTGGATTTATCTTTGATACGTGCATATGGATTTCTTGAGGATTTTTGCTGATGCACAGAGCATAGGTGTGATGCATTATTGAGGAATTATAGTTCTCGCACACCGGATTAAGGATGTGATGTGATGCGATGACTCGATGAAGATTTCATGAGCATTGATTGATCCACCTCTTTGAGGTTCCACCCATCTTGGTTTTGAGGAATGACTGATTATTCTAATTTGGACTTCTTGATAAGGGTGTGCGAATCCTACATGATCTCTCATTTTCTTGATTGACCCATCCTTAATCTCCTGACTCTATGATCCACCCTGGCACTTAGAGGATTCCTGACTATTTTTTTTGTGTGCCATCTCAGCTGACTGGATTGACCCAAGGGATGTTTGGTGAATGACATGATTATTCACTCCCTTGCTTGATCTTATGCCCTCCTATGGATTGAATGATTTATTGCTCTCGAGGACCTGAGATGATTTGCCAGCATTCCCATAACCTACATTGATATAGCTCGCATTGCTCCCTGAGGACTATCTGCGGGAGAATGCGACAATTTCTAGGACTGCGGTTTCATTCACTGCTTGGGTCGCCATTATGATGGGACCTGAAACCGAGTCAGATGATATGTTTGATTGGCCTACCCTTGTGATTGTGTACCTGACCTGTCGGTACACGGGGCCAATGTACTTGACTCATCTGAGTCCGCTCGCCTTGACGGTCCTCGTAAGGTTGAGCTCCTGATATCTGTTGTTTTCACGCCTAGCTGGAAGTGCACTCCCCGAGGGTTATCTGCGGGACGCTGTCACACTTTCTTGATTTGTCGGTCTCTTCTGCTGGTAGCCGATCTGTCGCCTACCGAGACCGTCTCTGTGGTCCGTCTGATGGACCCGGCTCCTTTGAGCCCTTCTCTCCCCTTGACGACCCTCGCAAGGTAGAGACACATTCTGACTATTCTTTGCCTAGATCGCAGCACCCTCCGAGGATTATCTGCGAGAGACTGTGACACTCTCTTTACGCTCGGTTCCCACTTCTGATTGTGTCTCCTTTCTGTTGGAGCACGGAGCCGAGTACTCTGACTATTCTCTGACTTTTCTCACCTTGAGGACCCTCGCAAGAGTGAGCCACATATTGTGTTGTTCAGTGTATTCTTTTGACATTCAGATTATATCACCACCGTACATCACACTGTCTCATATGCTTTATTTCCGATCTATCTGAGACCATGATTAACCGGAGGAGTATGTACTGCTCTTTCTTCCTCCCGGTCTTACGGTATCGGCTATATTCTCCCATGATGACCATATGAGCCGTTCATCTGCTTCATGCTACCGGACCGGATATCTTTACTTTCTGACCTGTTGTCCCCGGTAGCTGACACCCACTTGACTGTATATCAGGGTGTCTTTTCACCTTCTGACTGCGTCCTCGTTCTCACAGGGAGACGACGACGAGAGCACGGTAGTCGCTTACCAGATATCGTCCTGTACTTCACTAGTTTCTTCACCACTTGTATATATGTGTGCCTTTTTCATTCTTTCTCCCGCATGTTATGTGTGCCCCAGATCTATCGCCATATCTTTGTGCCTACACGTAGGACGTACCTTGTCCTAAGTGTAGGGGGGCACACACCGAGTTGTTCTTTCCTTACACATTTTCGTCACTCCTGTTCTTGCCTACTTAGGGATATCTCACCCCAAGTATAGGGGGAGTGATGCGTATATTCTCCACGATCTTTTCATCTACCTGTATATATCCATCTTTTCTTCTTTTCTTCTTTTCTTCTTTTCCTTTTCTATCTTCTGTATCTAAATAAAAGGTGTCACCCCTTTGTGTCAGTTTTCTGTACTTAGGACGTACTTTGTCCTAAGAATAGTGGGGTGCACCCCTGATTTGTTAAAACTTTGATTTGTTTATTCCCACCCTTGACCCTCCCTGCTTTGTGTACAGTCTGCTATACTTAGGATTATTTGATCCTAAGTATAGGAGGGACGGTCAACTTCTCATTCGTTCAACTCTTATTTATTTATTCTTTGGACTTGTCTATACTCAGTACGAGTTATGTCTTCTCTTTTCTTTTCGATCTATGAGGACATAGCTCAAGCTAAGTATAGGGGGGTCGTATATACTATGTATATACTTTAGCCATAACTCGTACTTTCGTAATAATATGGCTAATAATTCTTTAAATTCGTTAAAAATCCTTAATAAAAAGATGGGATTATTCCTCAAATTCTTTTTGTATATACTGATTAATAAATCAGGTGAAAACGTTTTTTGCAAAATGTTTGAAAAATAGTTTGAAAAGTATTGTGAACATTTAGTGAAAACTATTTTGAAAACGTTTTGTTACATGTTTTCAACCTGTGTAAAGATGTGTGGTTTGTAAATATTTATTTTCTTTGTGTGAAATAAAATGTTTGAAAAATGATTTGCAAATGGTTTGAAAAATGGTTGCAAAAATATTTTGAAAAATCTATATATACTGTTTTGAAAAACCTTTGCAAAATGATTTTCAAATGTGTGTACATGTTGTAAAAATGTTTGTAAAAATTATTTTGGACTATAGTTTTCAAAAATTGTTTGAATAACTTGTGTCAAATAAATTTGAGGAATAGTCACATATAATAATAACTAATATAATATATATATCTTATCAATAAAAATAATAAAAATAAACACAATTCTTTAATAAGTGTACATATATGCTTATAAATAAAAACTAAATTGTAAATTCTTAATTCTTGTAAAATAAAGCGGCACGCCCGTGTAAATAGTTGTACATATTTTCTACTGTGAGTGTCAAAATTCTTTTATTTGCAAAAATTCTTTGTGTAAAAATTCTTCTCTTTGTTTTCAAATTCTTTGAAAAATTGCATTATTCTTTGCATATTTGTAAATAGCATTTGCATTGCATTCATATTCTTTGATTGAGCTTGATAATTGAACTAGTCCAATAAAGTCGAAGATTGGAGCTTGGTTAGACCTTACCGCACCTAATTGCACTGGAACCTTATGGGAACTAGGTTTAAGGTACTTCAGGTCGATTCAGACTTAATTCTTTGAGAAATCAGGGCTGGGTTCAAGTCACCTCAGTGGACTAACTAGAACTTTTCGAAACACACGTATGACTCTTGTCGGCCGTGACCTAACTTGGACACTTGCACTTTTCACTTGGCTCAACTCAGTTGGAGTGGTGAGGGGGTTGGATTTGCCAGTCTGAGACGCACACGGGTGGAAACATTCGTCCTCGTCTAGGGAGGGAAGTGCACCCCAACCTGGTCCAGTAGCCATGAGGTCTAACGATAGGAGAGTGTGGGTTGCAATAATGCTTCAAAAGAGGGATAGTCTTCTGGCTCAAGAGGAAAAACTCCTTATGTAAATGCTGCTGTGAATAGTATGTTGAAAAAAAAATGATGAAACTCCAAAAAAAATGGACAGGCTTGTAAACAAAAAAATAAAAATGCCTGCCGGAGTATGTATATATGTTGTATAGAAAATAAGCAAGCTTGAGCATCAAAGTTATACCATGTGAGCCTGCAGCTGGATGACTTGACTACACTGGTCTTGCATCCCAGGATAGGTAGCTACACTGGCTACCGTCCATTCTTTTCTCTACCCCCTCCTCTTGAGTTGGATGCCACTTGAACTTAGAAGGAAATACCCCGCTCCTCGAGGAAAGAGCTGTTGGATTAAGGGAATCATTGGGTTGTCATTCTGGAGAAGTCAGTCTCTTTGTCATCTCAGTTGGGGAGAGACACTATCACTTACACTGTACAAGTCAGCTTCATAGTCATAAGGGTTTGCGTATGATATAGGCTAGTTCTGACCTGGCTATTGAGGTGATTTGAACCGAGTTCTGTGACTATCAAAGCCTGTTGTATTTTAAAGCTGGTTCCCGACTAGGTTCCACACACATTTTCACACCAAGGTCTAACTTCAGTTCCAAACCTTGATTTTGTAAAGATAAGTTTAATAATCATGATCAATTCTATTTATTCTTTACATTCTTTATTTTTGCTTTTTCTTTTCTTCTTATTCTTTGTTCTTTTTGTACTTATTGCATAAGTATTTGCTAGGGACTAGCAAAGGCAAGTATAGGGGGGTGATGAATCTCCATTTCATCACCTTTATTCTATCATTTTGGCCTTAAAAACCCAGCAAATGCATGTAAATAGCATTTATTTGTACATAATAGCATTCATTATTCTTTGTGTTAATTGGGTATAAAATAAGGTTTTTAATGCCAAAATTATAGAATAAAGAGAAGAAAAGAAAAAGGAATAAAATATTGCAAATATTTTATGACCCTAACCCCGAGACCAAGGCCAGCATGGACTTGGTCGACAAGGAATAAAGTAGGGGGAGATGAGGGCCAATAATACAATGAAAATTTCATTTATTAATTCATTTATTTATGCATTTTTGGCACCTATTTTGTTCATATTTATTTATTCATCAAATAAAGAAACTTTGTTCATAAAAGTTGTAGATAATAATATAAATAAAAATACAAAATTGAGTTTGTGCAAAAATAATATTCAGTGTACATTTTATACACATAATAAAAAGCAAAAATCTCAACTTCACAGACCCATATCTTGCAAGTAAAAACTCCAAATCACCCAAACTCACCTTTAATTGTATATAGCATTTCATAAACTATTTTATAAAATTGGTTTCATAATTTTTGGAGTCCATCTGTGGAAGTTAGGTTTTTGGCCCTTCTTGTACATAATGCCTGATTAAAATATTCATTTTATTCAATATTCATTATTTTTATAAATTCATATTTTTAGAATCTTGAAAATAATGTCTATAATACACGTGCATAATAAAAGTAAGAGAAACTAAAAAGAATTTGTGAAATAAAATAAGTCTATGTATCACACAGGCAAAATACCTATGCTAAGAATGTATATAAATAAAAGGGATTTTTATTCTTTGATTCTTTATTCATTTATATTTGTGTAATAATGTATATATTATATATATCTTATTAAAAATACAACTCCATAGTAAAAACACATAAAATCCATTATATAAATAAAATGTATATAATATATAGGTAAAATACCTACAAGTATACCTACATATACGCAAACACATTTATTTAAATATATAAATAAACTCATAAAAATCAAATAAAAATATATTTATACTCACAAAAATAAGTTATAAATTTATAAAATAAGAAAATACAATAATAAAAGAAAATAAACAAAAGAAAAATAAATGTATATAAATATACTTATAAATACCATATTTTAATAAAACCGTAATAAAATAATTCAAAAAAAATAAATAAAAATCATAAATAAATACTACATTAATTTATGAACATTTTTTATTTTATAAGTAAACTCTAAATAATTCATTTAATACGTTAAATAAATAGGTCAAGATAGGTCTGACGTGGACCAATCAGGAGCTAGGGAAAGTTGACCTCCGGTCAACTCCCCCTGCGCCTCTGACTAACCCGTCAGACCTGTCGCGTCCCCACTTTTCATGCCTTTTTCCAGCTCGCCTTGTCCATCATTCGGCAACAATCACTTCTCAAGATTTATTCTCTGATCATCCCTGATCCCCGCCGATCATGTAGATCCTGTGTACATAGTTCGTATCGCCGGCTGCGGCCTGGTCAATAAGGGTGCCCCGTTTGTGCTTAAATAAGGAACCTCCCTCTCCTCTTCAATTTTGGTCAGCTTTTCAGCCAATCCCTTCCCAGAATTCGGTCCCGGCGATGCTCCTGGTGACAGGAGGAGCTCGCCAGCACTTTTAATCGATCGGAGAGGCGGAGGTTGCACCCATGGTGGCGCTCCGGCAGCCACCCTGCTCCCTGGAGTTCCTCCAGGTATAAGAGCTGCACGTTTATCTTTTTAGGTATATTTTTATATCAGCATTTCATTTCCGTCATTTAGTTTGCATTTTGATTCGTAGGTTAGCGTAATTTAGTTGTTTCGTAGTTCGCCGGAGCTCCGCTCCGGCGAGCTTTTCACCGTGTTCCCGACCAGTTCCCGACTCGCTTTCGCCCTCATTTCACTCCCCACCACTTTCTCCACCTTCCAGTCCATCCCTACCAACCGGAGCCCCCTTGGTTCCGCGAATCGATGCTTGCCTCAGCCGCTTCGCCGGAGCATCGTCACCCCCGTCATTTTCATGCTCTCAGCTTCAAACCCCGGGTCGAGGAGAACGGCCTCGAGCCCCTCTATGTTTCTGTGCAGGTTAGGTGCCTTGAAAAGCACCAGGAGACGATTCCCAAGCCGGCGGAGGTACCTGGAGCCTCGCTTCTTCTTCGAGCTCGTGGCGGCGCTCCAGGGTCCCTCCGACCGATCCAAGACCTCCAGCATGAAGAAGACCCTGCCAGGAAGCTTTGTGGACCTTCAGGAGCGGTGAAGATCGGCGGGAGAGCGAGATCCGAGCGGAGGAAGCTCGCCTAGGCGAGCGTTCGTCCCTGTTCTTCCACGTGTGCTCCCCGCCGTTAGATGAAGAACGAAGGCCCAGATAGAAGGAGAGTCGTCCGATGGAGCGAAGCAGCGACCGTCAGATCACGTGAGTGATCTAATCCTAGCGCTCCATCGGCGAATCGTCATCGGCACACGTGGAGGCGCCACGTGTCAAGTGAACGAAGATCAGCCGTCGGATGAAGCGCCTCTTTTGGGGGTAAATTGCAAAAACCATCCCCCGCCTTTTTGTATTTAATTTTTAATTCTGTAAATATTTTAGCACGTTATAAATAAATTGTAAATTTTGCAGATAGGATCCTGACTTAATTGTATTTGCATTTAGGTCCTTCCACGCCTCACGTGCAGTCCCGCGTGAGGCGCGTGAAATTTTGCATGTATACCCTGGCGGTTTTTGAATATCATAATTTGATTCCGAAACTTTAAATAAATGTTTATTTCTGTTGTATTTTTGCATTGAAGCCCCTGGAACTTATTTTATTTGCAAAAATACCCCTGCCAGGCTGTTTTATTTTTGTCTCTTTATCTATTTATTAAAAATACCTAGATGGCTTCTAAAAATCCACAAAAATTAGGATAGGTGCTCTATGCCATGCTTGTTCACGCTCATATTTTAGTTTGCATTTTTTGCATTTTTCCTAATTATTAAAAATGGAATGGAAGCCATTTTTGTACTGTCTAAATTAGAAAATACAAAAAAAATTAGAAAATGATTTTGAAAAATTCCAAAAAAATTATATATGATATATTTATATATATATTGAGTCCAGAAAATGAGAAACCCTAAAAATATGAAAAAGAAAATTAAAAAATCAGAAAGCTCCAAAATCCAACAAAAAAATAGAAAAATCTTTAAAAAACCCCAAAAACATAATTTTCTCTTTTATAACTATCTATATATCATTATTAATGTATTAAAATTAATTTGGGAATTTTTGGAGTTTGTTTTGTATTTTTAAAACCCAAATTATATACGGCTATTTAATTAGTCCTATATTGTGGACATTTTTGAATTTAAAAATACATAAAAAGTAGAAATATTTCAGAAAAATAACAAAAAAAATTAGAAAAATACTAAAAAGCAAAAATTGTAACTATATATAATTTAAGTATATATATATTATAGTACTCCTCTCTCTCTTCTTACATATATATATCTCTTTATATATACGTCTTATATATATCTATATATATCTATTTATATTATATAATTAAAAATATTAAAAGAAAATATAAAAAAATATATAAAAAATATAAAAGCAAAATAAAAAAAATTATAAAAACAAAAATATAAGAAAATTACAAAACCCAAAACCCACAAAAACAATAAAAGGACATGAACAAATTGATTGAATAATTGAATGATACATTGCATACAACCATTCGCCTCCCAGTGTTCGACCTCTACCTCTGCTTACACCTATACACATTTACATGTAGAGTTATAATAAATTTTAACTCCACATTGTTGGATATTCATTGCATATATTTATTGTGGGTTAATTGTTGATCGATTCGGGATCTTTTGTTGGTCGCCTCAGCGACATTGTGATCCCGCCTTGTGCGGATCACTCTAGACCGATAGAAGATCCCTGTAATCAAATGGCGCCGTTGCCGGGGAGGCAACGGATTTTGTATGATTTTGTGAGCGTATTTGTCTATTTATTCAATTGTTTGCTCATGTCCTTCATTTATTTATTGGTGTGATTTTTATTTTTATTTAATGATATTGATTGACTGCTCTGACCGTCTCTTTCTTTTTGTCTTTGATGTGAGGGACCGCTAAGCGAAGGAGGACCTCCTAGGAGGACCTATGCACCCAAGCGAGGCGGTGTTGGCTCTTCTATGCCAAGCCAACAGGAGAGAGCATCGATAGCAGATGAAGGAGAATTTTTGAAGACAGTCTCTATTTCATGAATTTTATTTCCTTTATCTTATTATGTATATTTATGTGAGAGAGTGACCCTTAGAATTTTGTAATAATACAGGACTCTCACAGGTGCACTCCGACTCCCGAGGTCCATTGCCCGAGGGATTGTTCCCTTGGGGGCCTCGATGATTTTTGACGCTTTTCTTTTATTTTATTTTTATTATTTTGTGTGTGAATGAGCCTTAGCATTAGGATTTGCTTGCTCGTAGAGTTAGGTCCAAACACCCTAATATTTGCATGTACATATAGTTCGCTTTGGACCTAGATCAAACTCTAAACAGCCGCTCATTTATCTCTTAGCCTTTGTGCCACAGCGAGCCCCGCAAAGCGCTTTCTCCTAAGCTCAAGTGTGTTGGGCACAGAGGAGGGGTGAGCCAAGACCGGACTTTTTGAGGCCAAAGATGAATGAGCGACTTGTGGTGCTTCACGATAATAGCAATTTCTGAACCTAGGGCGATTTCTTCGGTTTGCATTTGCATATAGCATAGGTTTCAAATTCTGTTTTGCATCCCGCATGGAGAGAGCTGGGAGGCACTGTAAGTCTTCTTACTTAGCATGCATCATCGATTTCTGACTTGCATGGCTTTTCCGATCTTCTCCCTCTGTTTTTGCCAACCTAGGATGCTTAATGGAAATTGAAACCTCGATAGGCACGTGCATTGAAAATACCCAAAAAAAAAGTGATAACTTAAATAAAATCGGGACTGTGAATTCTATTTGACCTAAAAATAAAACATAATGGACTTCCTTGTCTTGGGGAGAGCAACCCCCTCATTGGATGCGTTTTAAACTGCTCACGTACACACTAAGGAGTAGAGCCCAAATCCAATTAAGCCTCCTAAGTGATTGTACAATTTTTGTGATTCTCACCTAACTCTAAAAATGAAAAGATAAATGACCGTCACCTGATGGTCTTCACTGTGTTGAGTAGGTGAATCAGGGGTTTTGCCTTGTGTATTGATTGTGACTTAGAGTGCGTTATGTTTTCATTCATTATTAGAGTAATCGGTCCCATCGTGTGAGTCATGCATTTTCTATCTTTGAGTCTCTCTATCTCTCTTATACTTATATCTCTTCATTTTGCATCGAGTCATGATATTGGCGCTTGAGCTCAATCATTCTTCGCCAAGTCCTTTGTTTCCCGCTTCTTCACCATCTTCTATGTATCCATCGTACCATCTTCTCTGGTTCGAGGAGAGACCGCTCTTCGGACCGCAATTTTGACGGTGTTCCCGCCTTGTGTGGAACACCCAATTTTGTCTATGTCTCGATCTTTCTCGCCCGCCCTCCTCGTACCCTCTGTATCACTCTTCTACCACCCACGGTATTGGCACGCCCGCTCAATCAGCTTCTCCACCCCATTGCGTTACCCTTCTTACCCATCTTCCTTGTGTCCCCCGTATCATCTCTCCCTTTACCCGGGAATGTTGTGCATATTGATGAGGCCTGCATCGAGGACTCTTTATACATATTATTTGTGTGAGCCGGGCCCATGATGTTGAGGTTGCTGAGATCGACTTGGTGGATTTATCTTTGATACGTGCATATGGATTTCTTGAGGATTTTTGCTGATGCACAGAGCATAGGTGTGATGCATTATTGAGGAATTATAGTTCTCGCACACCGGATTAAGGATGTGATGTGATGCGATGACTCGATGAAGATTTCATGAGCATTGATTGATCCACCTCTTTGAGGTTCCACCCATCTTGGTTTTGAGGAATGACTGATTATTCTAATTTGGACTTCTTGATAAGGGTGTGCGAATCCTACATGATCTCTCATTTTCTTGATTGACCCATCCTTAATCTCCTGACTCTATGATCCACCCTGGCACTTAGAGGATTCCTGACTATTTTTTTTGTGTGCCATCTCAGCTGACTGGATTGACCCAAGGGATGTTTGGTGAATGACATGATTATTCACTCCCTTGCTTGATCTTATGCCCTCCTATGGATTGAATGATTTATTGCTCTCGAGGACCTGAGATGATTTGCCAGCATTCCCATAACCTACATTGATATAGCTCGCATTGCTCCCCGAGGACTATCTGCGGGAGAATGCGACAATTTCTAGGACTGCGGTTTCATTCACTGCTTGGGTCGCCATTATGATGGGACCTGAAACCGAGTCAGATGATATGTTTGATTGGCCTACCCTTGTGATTGTGTACCTGACCTGTCGGTACACGGGGCCAATGTACTTGACTCATCTGAGTCCGCTCGCCTTGACGGTCCTCGCAAGGTTGAGCTCCTGATATCTGCTGTTTTCACGCCTAGCTGGCAGTGCACTCCCCGAGGGTTATCTGCGGGACGCTGTCACACTTTCTTGATTTGTCGGTCTCTTCTGCTGGTAGCCGATCTGTCGCCTACCGAGACCGTCTCTGTGGTCCGTCTGATGGACCCGGCTCCTTTGAGCCCTTCTCTCCCCTTGACGACCCTCGCAAGGTAGAGACACATTCTGACTATTCTTTGCCTAGATCGCAGCACCCTCCGAGGATTATCTGCGAGAGACTGTGACACTCTCTTTACGCTCGGTTCCCACTTCTGATTGTGTCTCCTTTCTGTTGGAGCACGGAGCCGAGTACTCTGACTATTCTCTGACTTTTCTCACCTTGAGGACCCTCGCAAGAGTGAGCCACATATTGTGTTGTTCAGTGTATTCTTTTGACATTCAGATTATATCACCACCGTACATCACACTGTCTCATATGCTTTATTTCCGATCTATCTGAGACCATGATTAACCGGAGGAGTATGTACTGCTCTTTCTTCCTCCCGGTCTTACGGTATCGGCTATATTCTCCCATGATGACCATATGAGCCGTTCATCTGCTTCATGCTACCGGACCGGATATCTTTACTTTCTGACCTGTTGTCCCCGGTAGCTGACACCCACTTGACTGTATATCAGGGTGTCTTTTCACCTTCTGACTGCGTCCTCGTTCTCACAGGGAGACGACGACGAGAGCACGGTAGTCGCTTACCAGATATCGTCCTGTACTTCACTAGTTTCTTCACCACTTGTATATATGTGTGCCTTTTTCATTCTTTCTCCCGCATGTTATGTGTGCCCCAGATCTATCGCCATATCTTTGTGCCTACACGTAGGACGTACCTTGTCCTAAGTGTAGGGGGGCACACACCGAGTTGTTCTTTCCTTACACATTTTCGTCACTCCTGTTCTTGCCTACTTAGGGATATCTCACCCCAAGTATAGGGGGAGTGATGCGTATATTCTCCACGATCTTTTCATCTACCTGTATATATCCATCTTTTCTTCTTTTCTTCTTTTCTTCTTTTCCTTTTCTATCTTCTGTATCTAAATAAAAGGTGTCACCCCTTTGTGTCAGTTTTCTGTACTTAGGACGTACTTTGTCCTAAGAATAGTGGGGTGCACCCCTGATTTGTTAAAACTTTGATTTGTTTATTCCCACCCTTGACCCTCCCTGCTTTGTGTACAGTCTGCTATACTTAGGATTATTTGATCCTAAGTATAGGAGGGACGGTCAACTTCTCATTCGTTCAACTCTTATTTATTTATTCTTTGGACTTGTCTATACTCAGTACGAGTTATGTCTTCTCTTTTCTTTTCGATCTATGAGGACATAGCTCAAGCTAAGTATAGGGGGGTCGTATATACTATGTATATACTTTAGCCATAACTCGTACTTTCGTAATAATATGGCTAATAATTCTTTAAATTCGTTAAAAATCCTTAATAAAAAGATGGGATTATTCCTCAAATTCTTTTTGTATATACTGATTAATAAATCAGGTGAAAACGTTTTTTGCAAAATGTTTGAAAAATAGTTTGAAAAGTATTGTGAACATTTAGTGAAAACTATTTTGAAAACGTTTTGTTACATGTTTTCAACCTGTGTAAAGATGTGTGGTTTGTAAATATTTATTTTCTTTGTGTGAAATAAAATGTTTGAAAAATGATTTGCAAATGGTTTGAAAAATGGTTGCAAAAATATTTTGAAAAATCTATATATACTGTTTTGAAAAACCTTTGCAAAATGATTTTCAAATGTGTGTACATGTTGTAAAAATGTTTGTAAAAATTATTTTGGACTATAGTTTTCAAAAATTGTTTGAATAACTTGTGTCAAATAAATTTGAGGAATAGTCACATATAATAATAACTAATATAATATATATATCTTATCAATAAAAATAATAAAAATAAACACAATTCTTTAATAAGTGTACATATATGCTTATAAATAAAAACTAAATTGTAAATTCTTAATTCTTGTAAAATAAAGCGGCACGCCCGTGTAAATAGTTGTACATATTTTCTACTGTGAGTGTCAAAATTCTTTTATTTGCAAAAATTCTTTGTGTAAAAATTCTTCTCTTTGTTTTCAAATTCTTTGAAAAATTGCATTATTCTTTGCATATTTGTAAATAGCATTTGCATTGCATTCATATTCTTTGATTGAGCTTGATAATTGAACTAGTCCAATAAAGTCGAAGATTGGAGCTTGGTTAGACCTTACCGCACCTAATTGCACTGGAACCTTATGGGAACTAGGTTTAAGGTACTTCAGGTCGATTCAGACTTAATTCTTTGAGAAATCAAGGCTGGGTTCAAGTCACCTCAGTGGACTAACTAGAACTTTTCGAAACACACGTATGACTCTTGTCGGCCGTGACCTAACTTGGACACTTGCACTTTTCACTTGGCTCAACTCAGTTGGAGTGGTGAGGGGGTTGGATTTGCTAGTCTGAGACGCACACGGGTGGAAACATTCGTCCTCGTCTAGGGAGGGAAGTGCACCCCAACCTGGTCCAGTAGCCATGAGGTCTAACGACAGGAGAGTGTGGGTTGCAATAATGCTTCAAAAGAGGGATAGTCTTCTGGCTCAAGAGGAAAAACTCCTTATGTAAATGCTGCTGTGAATAGTATGTTGAAAAAAAATGATGAAACTCCAAAAAAAATGGACAGGCTTGTAAACAAAAAAATAAAAATGCATGCCGGAGTATGTATATATGTTGTATAGAAAATAAGCAAGCTTGAGCATCAAAGTTATACCATGTGAGCCTGCAGCTGGATGACTTGACTACACTGGTCTTGCATCCCAGGATAGGTAGCTACACTGGCTACCGTCCATTCTTTTCTCTACCCCCTCCTCTTGAGTTGGATGCCACTTGAACTTAGAAGGAAATACCCCGCTCCTCGAGGAAAGAGCTGTTGGATTAAGGGAATCATTGGGTTGTCATTCTGGAGAAGTCAGTCTCTTTGTCATCTCAGTTGGGGAGAGCCACTATCACTTACACTGTACAAGTCAGCTTCATAGTCATAAGGGTTTGCGTATGATATAGGCTAGTTCTGACCTGGCTATTGAGGTGATTTGAACCGAGTTCTGTGACTATCAAAGGCTGTTGTATTTTAAAGCTGGTTCCCGACTAGGTTCCACACACATTTTCACACCAAGGTCTAACTTCAGTTCCAAACCTTGATTTTGTAAAGATAAGTTTAATAATCATGATCAATTCTATTTATTCTTTACATTCTTTATTTTTGCTTTTTCTTTTCTTCTTATTCTTTGTTCTTTTTGTACTTATTGCATAAGTATTTGCTAGGGACTAGCAAAGGCAAGTATAGGGGGGTGATGAATCTCCATTTCATCACCTTTATTCTATCATTTTGGCCTTAAAAACCCCAGCAAATGCATGTAAATAGCATTTATTTGTACATAATAGCATTCATTATTCTTTGTGTTAATTGGGTATAAAATAAGGTTTTTAATGCCAAAATTATAGAATAAAGAGAAGAAAAGAAAAAGGAATAAAATATTGCAAATATTTTATGACCCTAACCCCGAGACCAAGGCCAGCATGGACTTGGTCGACAAGGAATAAAGTAGGGGGAGATAAGGGCCAATAATACAATGAAAATTTCATTTATTAATTCATTTATTTATGCATTTTTGGCAGCTATTTTGTACATATTTATTTATTCATCAAATAAAGAAACTTTGTTCATAAAAGTTGTAGATAATAATAGAAATAAAAATACAAAATTGAGTTTGTGCAAAAATAATATTAAGTGTACATTTTATACACATAATAAAAAGCAAAAATCTCAACTTCACAGACCCATATCTTGCAAGTAAAAACTCCAAATCACCCAAACTCACCTTTAATTGTATATAGCATTTCATAAACTATTTTATAAAATTAGTTTCATAATTTTTGGAGTCCATCTGTGGAAGTTAGGTTTTTGGCCCTTCTTATACATAATGCCTGATTAAAATATTCATTTTATTCAATATTCATTATTTTTATAAATTCATATTTTTAGAATCTTGAAAATAATGTCTATAATACATGTGCATAATAAAAGTAAGAGAAACTAAAAAGAATTTGTGAAATAAAATAAGTCTATGTATCACACAGGCAAAATACCTATGCTTAGAATGTATATAAATAAAAGGGATTTTTATTCTTTGATTCTTTATTCATTTATATTTGTGTAATAATGTATATATTATATATATCTTATTAAAAATACAACTCCATAGTAAAAACACATAAAATCCATTATATAAATAAAATGTATATAATATATAGGTAAAATACCTACAAGTATACCTACATATACGCAAACACATTTATTTAAATATATAAATAAACTCATAAAAATCAAATAAAAATATATTTATACTCACAAAAATAAGTTATAAATTTATAAAATAAGAAAATACAATAATAAAAGAAAATAAACAAAAGAAAAATAAATGTATATAAATATACTTATAAATACCATATTTTAATAAAACCGTAATAAAATAATTCAAAAAAATAAATAAAAATCATAAATAAATACTACATTAATTTATGAACATTTTTTATTTTATAAGTAAACTCTAAATAATTCATTTAATACGTTAAATAAATAGGTCAAGATAGGTCTGACGTGGACCAATCAGGAGCTAGGGAAAGTTGACCTCCGGTCAACTCCCCCTGCGCCTCTGACTAACCCGTCAGACCTGTCGCGTCCCCACTTTTCATGCCTTTTTCCAGCTCGCCTTGTCCATCATTCGGCAACAATCACTTCTCAAGATTTATTCTCTGATCATCCCTGATCCCCGCCGATCATGTAGATCCTGTGTACATAGTTCGTATCGCCGGCTGCGGCCTGGTCAATAAGGGTGCCCCGTTTGTGCTTAAATAAGGAACCTCCCTCTCCTCTTCAATTTTGGTCAGCTTTTCAGCCAATCCCTTCCCAGAATTCGGTCCCGGCGATGCTCCTGGTGACAGGAGGAGCTCGCCAGCACTTTGAATCGGTCGGAGAGGCGGAGGTTGCACCCATGGTGGCGCTCCAGCAGCCACCCTGCTCCCTGGAGTTCCTCCAGGTATAAGAGCTGCACGTTTATCTTTTTAGGTATATTTTTATATCAGCATTTCATTTCCGTCATTTAGTTTGCATTTTGATTCGTAGGTTAGCGTAATTTAGTTGTTTCGTAGTTCGCCAGAGCTCCGCTCCGGCGAGCTTTTCATCGTGTTCCCGACCAGTTCCCGACTCGCTTTCGCCCTCATTTCACTCCCCACCACTTTCTCCACCTTCCAGTCCATCCCTACCAAGCGGAGCCCCCTTGGTTCCGCGAATCGATGCTCGCCTCAGCCGCTTCGCCGGAGCATCGTCACCCCCGTCATTTTCATGCTCTCAGCTTCAAACCCCGGGTCGAGGAGAACGGCCTCGAGCCCCTCTATGTTTCTGTGCAGGTTAAGTGCCTTGAAAAGCACCAGGAGACGATTCCCAAGCCGGCGGAGGTACCTGGAGCCTCGCTTCTTCTTCGAGCTCGTGGCGGCGCTCCAGGGTCCCTCCGACCGATCCAAGACCTCCAGCATGAAGAAGACCCTGCCAGGAAGCTTTGTGGACCTTCAGGAGCGGTGAAGATCGGCGGGAGAGCGAGATCCGAGCGGAGGAAGCTCGCCCAGGCGAGCGTTTGTCCCTGTTCTTCCACGTGTGCTCCCCGCCGTTAGATGAAGAACGAAGGCCCAGATAGAAGGAGAGCCGTCCGATGGAGCGAAGCAGCGACCGTCAGATCACGTGAGTGATCTAATCCTAGCGCTCCATCGGCGAATCGTCATCGGCACACGTGGAGGCGCCACGTGTCAAGTGAACGAAGATCAGCCGTCGGATGAAGCGCCTCTTTTGGGGGTAAATTGCAAAAACCATCCCCCGCCTTTTTGTATTTAATTTTTAATTCTGTAAATATTTTAGCACATTATAAATAAATTGTAAATTTTGCAGATAGGATCCTGACTTAATTGTATTTGCATTTAGGTCCTTCCACGCCTCACGTGCAGTCCCACGTGAGGCGCGTGAAATTTTGCAAGTATACCCCGGCGGTTTTTGAATATTGTAATTTGATTCCGAAACTTTAAATAAATGTTTATTTCTGTTGTATTTTTGCATTGAAGCCCCTGGAACTTATTTTATTTGCAAAAATACCCCTGCCAAGCTGTTTTATTTTTGTCTCTTTATCTTTTTATTAAAAATACCTAGATGGCTTCTAAAAATCCACAAAAATTAGGATAGGTGCTCTATGCCATGCTTGTTCACGCTCATATTTTAGTTTGCATTTTTTGCATTTTTCCTAATTATTAAAAATGGAATGGAAGCCATTTTTGTACTGTCTAAATTAGAAAATACAAAAAAAATTAGAAAATGATTTTGAAAAATTCCAAAAAAATTATATATGATATATTTATATATATATTGAGTCCAGAAAATGAGAAACCCTAAAAATATGAAAAAGAAAATTAAAAAATCAGAAAGCTCCAAAATCCAACAAAAAAATAGAAAAATCTTTAAAAAAACCCCAAAAACATAATTTTCTCTTTTATAACTATCTATATATCATTATTAATGTATTAAAATTAATTTGGGAATTTTTGGAGTTTGTTTTGTATTTTTAAAACCCAAATTATATACGGCTATTTAATTAGTCCTATATTGTGGACATTTTTGAATTTAAAAATACATAAAAAGTAGAAATATTTCAGAAAAATAACAAAAAAATTAGAAAAATACTAAAAAGCAAAAATTGTAACTATATATAATTTAAGTATATATATATTATAGTACTCCTCTCTCTCTTCTTACATATATATATCTCTTTATATATACGTCTTATATATATATATATATATATATATTTATATTATATAATTAAAAATATTAAAAGAAAATATAAAAAAAATATATAAAAAATATAAAAGCAAAATAAAAAAAATTATAAAAACAAAAATATAAGAAAATTACAAAACCCAAAACCCACAAAAACAATAAAAGGACATGAACAAATTGATTGAATAATTGAATGATACATTGCATACAACCATTCGCCTCCCAGTGTTCGACCTCTACCTGTGCTTACACCTATACACATTTACATGTAGAGTTATAATAAATTTTAACTCCACATTGTTGGATATTCGTTGCATATATTTATTGTGGGTTAATTGTTGATCGATTCGGGATCTTTTGTTGGTCGCCTCAGCGACATTGTGATCCCGCCTTGTGCGGATCACTCTAGACCGATAGAAGATCCCTGTTATCAAATGGCGCCGTTGCCGGGGAGTTAACGGATTTTGTATGATTTTGTGAGCGTATTTGTCTATTTATTCAATTGTTTGCTCATGTCCTTCATTTATTTATTGGTGTGATTTTTATTTTTATTTAATGATATTGATTGACTGCTCTGACCATCTCTTTCTTTTTGTCTTTGATGTGAGGGACCGCTAAGCGAAGGAGGACCTCCTAGGAGGACCTATGCACCCAAGCGAGGCGGTGTTGGCTCTTCTATGCCAAGCCAACAGGAGAGAGCATCGATAGCAGATGAAGGAGAATTTTTGAAGACAGTCTCTATTTCATGAATTTTATTTCCTTTATCTTATTATGTATATTTATGTGAGAGAGTGACCCTTAGAATTTTGTAATAATACAGGACTCTCACAGGTGCACTCCGACTCCCGAGGTCCATTGCCCGAGGGATTGTTCCCTTGGGGGCCTCGATGATTTTTGACGCTTTTCTTTTATTTTATTTTTATTATTTTGTGTGTGAATGAGCCTTAGCATTAGGATTTGCTTGCTCGTAGAGTTAGGTCCAAACACCCTAATATTTGCATGTACATATAGTTCGCTTTGGACCTAGATCAAACTCTAAACAGCCGCTCATTTATCTCTTAGCCTTTGTGCCACAGCGAGCCCCGCAAAGCGCTTTCTCCTAAGCTCAAGTGTGTTGGGCACAGAGGAGGGGTGAGCCAAGACCGGACTTTTTGAGGCCAAAGATGAATGAGCGACTTGTGGTGCTTCACGATAATAGCAATTTCTGAACCTAGGGCGATTTCTTCGGTTTGCATTTGCATATAGCATAGGTTTCAAATTCTGTTTTGCATCCCGCATGGAGAGAGCTGGGAGGCACTGTAAGTCTTCTTACTTAGCATGCATCATCGATTTCTGACTTGCATGGCTTTTCCGATCTTCTCCCTCTGTTTTTGCCAACCTAGGATGCTTAATGGAAATTGAAACCTCGATAGGCACGTGCATTGAAAATACCCAAAAAAAAGTGATAACTTAAATAAAATCGGGACTGTGAACTCTATTTGACCTAAAAATAAAACATAATGGACTTCCTTGTCTTGGGGAGAGCAACCCCCTCATTGGATGCGTTTTAAACTGCTCACGTACACACTAAGGAGTAGAGCCCAAATCCAATTAAGCCTCCTAAGTGATTGTACAATTTTTGTGATTCTCACCTAACTCTAAAAATGAAAAGATAAATGACCGTCACCTGATGGTCTTCACTGTGTTGAGTAGGTGAATCAGGGGTTTTGCCTTGTGTATTGATTGTGACTTAGAGTGCGTTATGTTTTCATTCATTATTAGAGTAATCGATCCCACCGTGTGAGTCATGCATTTTCTATCTTTGAGTCTCTCTATCTCTCTTATACTTATATCTCTTCATTTTGCATCGAGTCATGATATTGGCGCTTGAGCTCAATCATTCTTCGCCAAGTCCTTTGTTTCCCGCTTCTTCACCATCTTCTATGTATCCATCGTACCATCTTCTCTGGTTCGAGGAGAGACCGCTCTTCGGACCGCAATTTTGACGGTGTTCCCGCCTTGTGTGGAACACCCAATTTTGTCTATGTCTCGATCTTTCTCGCCCGCCCTCCTCGTACCCTCTGTATCACTCTTCTACCACCCACGGTATTGGCACGCCCGCTCAATCAGCTTCTCCACCCCATTGTGTTACCCTTCTTACCCATCTTCCTTGTGTCCCCCGTATCATCTCTCCCTTTACCCGGGAATGTTGTGCATATTGATGAGGCCTGCATCGAGGACTCTTTATACATATTATTTGTGTGAGCCGGGCCCATGATGTTGAGGTTGCTGAGATCGACTTGGTGGATTTATCTTTGATACGTGCATATGGATTTCTTGAGGATTTTTGCTGATGCACAGAGCATAGGTGTGATGCATTATTGAGGAATTATAGTTCTCGCACACCGGATTAAGGATGTGATGTGATGCGATGACTCGATGAAGATTTCATGAGCATTGATTGATCCACCTCTTTGAGGTTCCACCCATCTTGGTTTTGAGGAATGACTGATTATTCTAATTTGGACTTCTTGATAAGGGTGTGCGAATCCTACATGATCTCTCATTTTCTTGATTGACCCATCCTTAATCTCCTGACTCTATGATCCACCCTGGCACTTAGAGGATTCCTGACTATTTTTTTTGTGTGCCATCTCAGCTGACTGGATTGACCCAAGGGATGTTTGGTGAATGACATGATTATTCACTCCCTTGCTTGATCTTATGCCCTCCTATGGATTGAATGATTTATTGCTCTCGAGGACCTGAGATGATTTGCCAGCATTCCCATAACCTACATTGATATAGCTCGCATTGCTCCCTGAGGACTATCTGCGGGAGAATGCGACAATTTCTAGGACTGTGGTTTCATTCACTGCTTGGGTCGCCATTATGATGGGACCTAAAACCGAGTCAGATGATATGTTTGATTGGCCTACCCTTGTGATTGTGTACCTGACCTGTCGGTACACGGGGCCAATGTACTTGACTCATCTGAGTCCGCTCGCCTTGACGGTCCTCGCAAGGTTGAGCTCCTGATATCTGCTGTTTTCACGCCTAGCTGGCAGTGCACTCCCCGAGGGTTATCTGCGGGACGCTGTCACACTTTCTTGATTTGTCGGTCTCTTCTGCTGGTAGCCGATCTGTCGCCTACCGAGACCGTCTCTGTGGTCCGTCTGATGGACCCGGCTCCTTTGAGCCCTTCTCTCCCCTTGACGACCCTCGCAAGGTAGAGACACATTCTGACTATTCTTTGCCTAGATCGCAGCACTCTCCGAGGATTATCTGCGAGAGACTGTGACACTCTCTTTACGCTCGGTTCCCACTTCTGATTGTGTCTCCTTTCTGTTGGAGCACGGAGCCGAGTACTCTGACTATTCTCTGACTTTTCTCACCTTGAGGACCCTCGCAAGAGTGAGCCACATATTGTGTTGTTCGGTGTATTCTTTTGACATTCAGATTATATCACCACCGTACATCACACTGTCTCATATGCTTTATTTCCGATCTATCTGAGACCATGATTAACCGGAGGAGTCTGTACTGCTCTTTCTTCCTCCCGGTCTTACGGTATCGGCTATATTCTCCCATGATGACCATATGAGCCGTTCATCTGCTTCATGCTACCGGACCGGATATCTTTACTTTCTGACCTGTTGTCCCCGGTAGCTGACACCCACTTGACTGTATATCAGGGTGTCTTTTCACCTTCTGACTGCGTCCTCGTTCTCATAGGGAGACGACGACGAGAGCACGGTAGTCGCTTACCAGATATCGTCCTGTACTTCACTAGTTTCTTCACCACTTGTATATATGTGTGCCTTTTTCATTCTTTCTCCCGCATGTTATGTGTGCCCCAGATCTATCGCCATATCTTTGTGCCTACACGTAGGACGTACCTTGTCCAAAGTGTAGGGGGGCACACACCGAGTTGTTCTTTCCTTACACATTTTCGTCACTCCTGTTCTTGCCTACTTAGGGATATCTCACCCCAAGTATAGGGGGAGTGATGCGTATATTCTCCACGATCTTTTCATCTACCTGTATATATCCATCTTTTCTTCTTTTCTTCTTTTCTTCTTTTCCTTTTCTATCTTCTGTATCTAAATAAAAGGTGTCACCCCTTTGTGTCAGTTTTCTGTACTTAGGACGTACTTTGTCCTAAGAATAGTGGGGTGCACCCCTGATTTGTTAAAACTTTGATTTGTTTATTCCCACCCTTGACCCTCCCTGCTTTGTGTACAGTCTGCTATACTTAGGATTATTTGATCCTAAGTATAGGAGGGACGGTCAACTTCTCATTCGTTCAACTCTTATTTATTTATTCTTTGGACTTGTCTATACTCAGTACGAGTTATGTCTTCTCTTTTCTTTTCGATCTATGAGGACATAGCTCAAGCTAAGTATAGGGGGGCCGTATATACTATGTATATACTTTAGCCATAACTCGTACTTTCGTAATAATATGGCTAATAATTCTTTAAATTCGTTAAAAATCCTTAATAAAAAGATGGGATTATTCCTCAAATTCTTTTTGTATATACTGATTAATAAATCAGGTGAAAACGTTTTTTGCAAAATGTTTGAAAAATAGTTTGAAAAGTATTGTGAACATTTAGTGAAAACTATTTTGAAAACGTTTTGTTACATGTTTTCAACCTGTGTAAAGATGTGTGGTTTGTAAATATTTATTTTCTTTGTGTGAAATAAAATGTTTGAAAAATGATTTGCAAAATTTGCAAATGGTTTGAAAAATGGTTGCAAAAATATTTTGAAAAATCTATATATACTGTTTTGAAAAACCTTTGCAAAATGATTTTCAAATGTGTGTACATGTTGTAAAAATGTTTGTAAAAATTATTTTGTACTATAGTTTTCAAAAATTGTTTGAATAACTTGTGTCAAATAAATTTGAGGAATAGTCACATATAATAATAACTAATATAATATATATATCTTATCAATAAAAATAATAAAAATAAACACAATTCTTTAATAAGTGTACATATATGCTTATAAATAAAAACTAAATTGTAAATTCTTAATTCTTGTAAAATAAAGCGGCACGCCCGTGTAAATAGTTGTACATATTTTCTACTGTGAGTGTCAAAATTCTTTTATTTGCAAAAATTCTTTGTGTAAAAATTCTTCTCTTTGTTTTCAAATTCTTTGAAAAATTGCATTATTCTTTGCATATTTGTAAATAGCATTTGCATTGCATTCATATTCTTTGATTGAGCTTGATAATTGAACTAGTCCAATAAAGTCGAAGATTGGTGCTTGGTTAGACCTTACCGCACCTAATTGCACTGGAACCTTATGGGAACTAGGTTTAAGGTACTTCAGGTCGATTCAGACTTAATTCTTTGAGAAATCAAGGCTGGGTTCAAGTCACCTCAGTGGACTAACTAGAACTTTTCGAAACACACGTATGACTCTTGTCGGCCGTGACCTAACTTGGACACTTGCACTTTTCACTTGGCTCAACTCAGTTGAAGTGGTGAGGGGGTTGGATTTGCCAGTCTGAGACGCACACGGGTGGAAACATTCGTCCTCGTCTAGGGAGGGAAGTGCACCCCAACCTGGTCCAGTAGCCATGAGGTCTAACGACAGGAGAGTGTGGGTTGCAATAATGCTTCAAAAGAGGGATAGTCTTCTGGCTCAAGAGGAAAAACTCCTTATGTAAATGCTGCTGTGAATAGTATGTTGAAAAAAAAATGATGAAACTCCAAAAAAAATGGACAGGCTTGTAAACAAAAAAATAAAAATGCCTGCCGGAGTATGTATATATGTTGTATAGAAAATAAGCAAGCTTGAGCATCAAAGTTATACCATGTGAGCCTGCAGCTGGATGACTTGACTACATTGGTCTTGCATCCCAGGATAGGTAGCTACACTGGCTACCGTCCATTCTTTTCTCTACCCCCTCCTCTTGAGTTGGATGCCACTTGAACTTAGAAGGAAATACCCCGCTCCTCGAGGAAAGAGCTGTTGGATTAAGGGAATCATTGGGTTGTCATTCTGGAGAAGTCAGTCTCTTTGTCATCTCAGTTGGGGAGAGCCACTATCACTTACACTGTGCAAGTCAGCTTCATAGTCATAAGGGTTTGCGTATGATATAGGCTAGTTCTGACCTGGCTATTGAGGTGATTTGAACCGAGTTCTGTGACTATCAAAGGCTGTTGTATTTTAAAGCTGGTTCCCGACTAGGTTCCACACACATTTTCACACCAAGGTCTAACTTCAGTTCCAAACCTTGATTTTGTAAAGATAAGTTTAATAATCATGATCAATTCTATTTATTCTTTACATTCTTTATTTTTGCTTTTTCTTTTCTTCTTATTCTTTGTTCTTTTTGTACTTATTGCATAAGTATTTGCTAGGGACTAGCAAAGGCAAGTATAGGGGGGTGATGAATCTCCATTTCATCACCTTTATTCTATCATTTTGGCCTTAAAAACCCCAGCAAATGCATGTAAATAGCATTTATTTGTACATAATAGCATTCATTATTCTTTGTGTTAATTGGGTATAAAATAAGGTTTTTAATGCCAAAATTATAGAATAAAGAGAAGAAAAGAAAAAGGAATAAAATATTGCAAATATTTTATGACCCTAACCCCGAGACCAAGGCCAGCATGGACTTGGTCGACAAGGAATAAAGTAGGGGGAGATAAGGGCCAATAATACAATGAAAATTTCATTTATTAATTCATTTATTTATGCATTTTTGGCACCTATTTTGTACATATTTATTTATTCATCAAATAAAGAAACTTTGTTCATAAAAGTTGTAGATAATAATATAAATAAAAATACAAAATTGAGTTTGTGCAAAAATAATATTCAGTGTACATTTTATACACATAATAAAAAGCAAAAATCTCAACTTCACAGACCCATATCTTGCAAGTAAAAACTCCAAATCACCCAAACTCACCTTTAATTGTATATAGCATTTCATAAACTATTTTATAAAATTGGTTTCATAATTTTTGGAGTCCATCTGTGGAAGTTAGGTTTTTGGCCCTTCTTGTACATAATGCCTGATTAAAATATTCATTTTATTCAATATTCGTTATTTTTATAAATTCATATTTTTAGAATCTTGAAAATAATGTCTATAATACATGTGCATAATAAAAGTAAGAGAAACTAAAAAGAATTTGTGAAATAAAATAAGTCTATGTATCACACAGGCAAAATACCTATGCTAAGAATGTATATAAATAAAAGGGATTTTTATTCTTTGATTCTTTATTCATTTATATTTGTGTAATAATGTATATATTATATATATCTTATTAAAAATACAACTCCATAGTAAAAACACATAAAATCCATTATATAAATAAAATGTATATAATATATAGGTAAAATACCTACAAGTATACCTACATATACGCAAACACATTTATTTAAATATATAAATAAACTCATAAAAATCAAATAAAAATATATTTATACTCACAAAAATAAGTTATAAATTTATAAAATAAGAAAATACAATAATAAAAGAAAATAAACAAAAGAAAAATAAATGTATATAAATATACTTATAAATACCATATTTTAATAAAACCGTAATAAAATAATTCAAAAAAATAAATAAAAATCATAAATAAATACTACATTAATTTATGAACATTTTTATTTTATAAGTAAACTCTAAATAATTCATTTAATACGTTAAATAAATAGGTCAAGATAGGTCTGACGTGGACCAATCAAGAGCTAGGGAAAGTTGACCTCTGGTCAACTCCCCCTGCGCCTCTGACTAACCCGTCAGACCTGTCGCGTCCCCACTTTTCATGCCTTTTTCCAGCTCGCCTTGTCCATCATTCGGCAACAATCACTTCTCAAGATTTATTCTCTGATCATCCCTGATCCCCGCCGATCATGTAGATCATGTGTACATAGTTCGTATCGCCGGCTGCGGCCTGGTCAATAAGGGTGCCCCGTTTGTGCTTAAATAAGGAACCTCCCCCTCCTCTTCAATTTTGGTCAGCTTTTCAGCCAATCCCTTCCCAGAATTCGGTCCCGGCGATGCTCCTGGTGACAGGAGGAGCTCGCCAGCACTTTGAATCGATCGGAGAGGCGGAGGTTGCACCCATGGTGGCGCTCCGGCAGCCACCCTGCTCCCTGGAGTTCCTCCAGGTATAAGAGCTGCGCGTTTATCTTTTTAGGTAGATTTTTATATCAGCATTTCATTTCCATCATTTAGTTTGCATTTTGATTCGTAGGTTCGCGTAATTTAGTTGTTTCGTAGTTCGCCGGAGCTCCGCTCCGGCGAGCTTTTCACCGTGTTCCCGACCAGTTCCCGACTCGCTTTCGCCCTCATTTCACTCCCCACCACTTTCTCCACCTTCCAGTCCATCCCTACCAACCGGAGCCCCCTTGGTTCCGCGAATCGATGCTCGCCTCAGCCGCTTCGCCGGAGCATCGTCACCCCCGTCATTTTCATGCTCTCAGCTTCAAACCCCGGGTCGAGGAGAACGGCCTCGAGCCCCTCTATGTTTCTGTGCAGGTTAGGTGCCTTGAAAAGCACCAGGAGACGATTCCCAAGCCGGCGGAGGTACCTGGAGCCTCGCTTCTTCTTCGGGCTCGTGGCGGCGCTCCAGGGTCCCTCCGACCGATCCAAGACCTCCAGCATGAAGAAGACCCTGCCAGGAAGCTTTGTGGACCTTCAGGAGCGGTGAAGATCGGCGGGAGAGCGAGATCCGAGCGGAGGAAGCTCGCCCAGGCGAGCGTTCGTCCCTGTTCTTCCACGTGTGCTCCCCGCCGTTAGATGAAGAACGAAGGCCCAGATAGAAGGAGAGCCGTCCAATGGAGCGAAGCAGCGACCGTCAGATCACGTGAGTGATTTAATCCTAGCGCTCCATCGGCGAATCGTCATCGGCACACGTGGAGGCGCCACGTGTCAAGTGAACGAAGATCAGCCGTCGGATGAAGCGCCTCTTTTGGGGGTAAATTGCAAAAACCATCCCCCGCCTTTTTGTATTTAATTTTTAATTCTGTAAATATTTTAGCACGTTATAAATAAATTATAAATTTTGCAGATAGGACCCTGACTTAATTGTATTTGCATTTAGGTCCTTCCACGCCTCACGTGCAGTCCCACGTGAGGCGCGTGAAATTTTGCATGTATACCCTGGCGGTTTTTGAATATTGTAATTTGATTCCGAAACTTTAAATAAATGTTTATTTCTATTGTATTTTTGCATTGAAGCCCCTGGAACTTATTTTATTTGCAAAAATACCCCTGCCAGGCTGTTTTATTTTTGTCTCTTTATCTATTTATTAAAAATACCTAGATGGCTTCTAAAAATCCACAAAAATCAGGATAGGTGCTCTATGCCATGCTTGTTCACGCTCATATTTTAGTTTGCATTTTTTGCATTTTTCCTAATTATTAAAAATGGAATGGAAGCCATTTTTGTACTATCTAAATTAGAAAATACAAAAAAATTAGAAAATGATTTTGAAAAATTCCAAAAAAATTATATATGATATATTTATATATATATTGAGTCCAAAAAATGAAAAACCCTAAAAATATGAAAAAGAAAATTAAAAAATCAGAAAGCTCAAAAATCCAACAAAAAAATAGAAAAATCTTTAAAAAAACCCAAAAACATATTTTTCTCTTTTATAACTATCTATATATCATTATTAATGTATTAAAATTAATTTGGGAATTTTTGGAGTTTGTTTTGTATTTTTAAAACCCAAATTATATACGGCTATTTAATTAGTCCTATATTGTGGACATTTTTGAATTTAAAAATACATAAAAAGTAGAAATATTTCAGAAAAATAACAAAAAAAATTAGAAAAATACTAAAAAGCAAAAATTGTAACTATATATAATTTAAGTATATATATATATTATAGTACTCCTCTCTCTCTACTTACATATATATATCTCTTTATATATACGTCTTATATATATATATATATTTATATTATATAATTAAAAATATTAAAAGAAAATATAAAAAAATATAAAAAAATATAAAAGCAAAATAAAAAAAATTATAAAAACAAAAATATAAGAAAATTACAAAACCCAAAACCCACAAAAACAATAAAAGGACATGAACAAATTGATTGAATAATTGAATGATACATTGCATACAACCATTCGCCTCCCAGTGTTCGACCTCTACCTGTGCTTACACCTATACACATTTACATGTAGAGTTATAATAAATTTTAACTCCACATTGTTGGATATTCATTGCATATATTTATTGTGGGTTAATTGTTGATCGATTCGGGATCTTTTGTTGGTCGCCTCAGCGACATTGTGATCCCGCCTTGTGCGGATCACTCTAGACCGATAGAAGATCCCTGTTATCAGGCTATGATATATACTAGTTTTTGAATAACATCTGATAAGTTAGAGACTAATTGTTCAAACATTAGTTCAGATCTTCATTTATTAAATACATAAAAAATACAAGAAGTTTCAGCATCATCTTGGTGTCTACAAGACTGAATGGGCACCCAGTTGCTCAATCTATCCAACCTACACATGGTTGGACTTTGGACAAATAGCATGCCATGTAATTTGATATGGCTCGATCTACTCGTCGGTTTGTCAACCTTGACATATCATAAACATGTGCCATATTAAATGGTTCAGCCTACGGATTTCATTATGAATTATTGTTACCAATATACTAAATTACTATTTCATTGTCATGTTTACCTTGTTAGCATTCCACTTTACTAATTTTTGAATGGTCATTTTATTAAGATGTACGCATATATGTACATTATATTCGGCTTTCTCAGTACTGATCTGACCAGTAAATTCATCCCGATCTGATTTTTTCCAGATCAATGGGAATGATGATGTCATGTTGACATCATTGTCAGTTGATCGGTTTGAATCGATAGTCCAGCCCGATATCAGACCAGACCGAAAAAATACATGTTCAACATTCAATCAAAATTTTAAAACCTTGGTTTGGGTGCTTATTCTATATTCTTATATGATCAAAAGATTGGGTTCAAGAGAAAAGGTTTAGTTGAGACTTCGACGGATTAAGGTGCTCAGGGAAGAGATTATTTCATTCAAATTAGAGAGGAAGGCCTTTTATGGTTATACCTTTTGTCTATGCAGACGGGGATGTGGGCAAGGAGGAAGGGGGCTATGATGAACAAGTGGAGGAACCCTATTCCTTCTTTTTCGCATCGGCTCTGGACGTTGAACCCCAAGCCCAAGCTTGAAAGGAAAAGGTGTAGCAATAGACAAGTGATTCAGGCCATAGGAAAGAAGTCTCTTTCTCTTGGAAGGGTGGGAAAAGTCACTTCCCTTAGAAGGGGACTGTGATGAACAAGTGGAGGAACCCTATCCCTTCTTATTCGCAACGGCCCTGGACGTTGAACCCCAAGCCCAAGCTTGAAAGGAAAAAAGTGCAAGGGTAGTGATGAACTCAAAAATCTGCCTCTCTAATAAATAGGAATTGTAGTGTAGGAGGCGAAAATCGGTCGATCAAAAACCACAATCTTTAAATGTTGTGGAGTATTTTTAACTTGATAAGTGCACCAAGGTCGAACACAGGGAACAGTAATTTTTAGTTGCGTGATTTTAAATTAGTTTAAATACTTAATTAATTGCTAATTAATTTTAGTGTCGAAGAATAAAATGTAATGAAATGAGATGCAAAAAAATAAACAGAGAAACCAATTCAGCACAGGATCTGTGATTTTATAAGATTCAATTCTCAAATAAAATGTTGATCATTATCCTCGAAGTGAAATCACAGATTGAATAATTTCAAGATATATCCAAATTAATTCTATTGCATCAGATACACAGATCAATTGATAATGATCTAGAAGTAGAATATTCAGCCTCAGAATTTTTGTGATTTAATCCCTCAAATAATCATCAATAGTATTACAGGAATAAATCTTAAATAATCCCCTGTAAAGATTGAATCCTCAAATAACGATCTAGAATAAGCAGATTAGGATTAATCCAATCGAAATCCTCAAATAAATCCCTGTAAAATAAACCATTAATTTCCTAATAAAATGAGACAAATATATGTCAATTATTAGCTTGCATAGATCAAAATGCTTCTTAAATAAGAATAATCTAGAAATGATCTCAGATCTGTCCACACATTAAGCAAAGTGATAGAGCATGAATCAAGCTGCAAAATGACATATTATATGCTAAAATCAAAGTTCAGATGCAAAAGATATGCCAAATTGAAATGGCAGGGACTAAAATGGAAATAAAATAATTATTTTTCCTTCAAACAGGTCCCTGGAGGACTTATCTGCAATAAGAAAAACCCGCATGGGCTTATCTGTAATTTTTCCAAGTCGTCACATGCGAGGCACGCGACCTGGGGCGGCGAGGACCTTTTTGTAATACCTGACAATCTTAGGGGCATTAGTGCAATTTATCCGCAACGCACGTGCCTTGCACGTGCTCTTGGAGGTTCAGGCGATGAACGACAGGGTCGGGCACGGGGTTGTGGCTCGGATCCGCGAACCAGAGGCCCAGTCGACAAGCAGAAGGCTCAGACTGAGGCTAACACTCGGATGGACCGAGCCTCCATGTGGTTAGTAATGCGAGGCTTATGAACCCGAGCCTGGAGGTGTGCTTGGCTCGGGCCGCTGACGTGGCAGGACGGGGATCGTTCGATCTAAGGTCTGCCCGATCTGACGGCTATGATGGCGAGAGGCTGAGGCGTTGCGAAGGCGGTGGTGTTGGGCAGAGGAGCTCTGGCCCGTCTAAGCGAATGGAGGGAAAACGGTGGTCGAGGGCCCTACCTCCGTCGACATACGACAGTAGGTGGAGCGACGAGGCAGTGGAGCTCAGACGAAGGCGTCAACTGCTGGAGGAGGTGGTTGTGCGGAGGTAGACTTGCAGATGGGGCGACGAGGGTGGTTGTGCGGCTGAGTGCGGAGGTGGCGGTTTGTGGTAGGCGGCTGCGGGGAAGCTGGAGGGGGGCGGTCGCGGCGGAAGCGGAGGCAGTCCGGTGCGAGGCTGATGGAGGGCGTACGTTGGAGTGGCAGCTCTGCGAGGTGGAGGTGAATGCTGGGGTTGCCGTGAGGGAGGGAATCTGCAAGGGTTAAGATGATGAAGGAGCGCGACGTAGCCGGCCAGACGCAAGCGTGGAGGTGCTGCTCCAGGCGGCTGCGGAGCTTGACGGAGGAGATGCTCTCGTGCGGGGCAAGGAGGTGGTTTCGCATGGAGGGAGGAAGGAGTGGGGCTCCGGCCTGGGAGAGGCCGGAGGTGGAGGTGTGCGATGCGTAGGTGAGAGAGAGATAGAGAGAAAGAAAAGGGAAAGGGAATACTTGGGAAAGAAAAGGTGCCCGGCGATCGCTCGACCAGAGCAGTAGCGGATATCGGTGATGGAGGTTGTGACGAGGCTGTAAGGCTTCGGATCTCGCCGCAGGATGGATCGACCCACTTGACGTTGTCACCATCGAGGAGGTGGTCGTTCTATTCTCCTGCTTGCAATGGCGGCAGATCGTTTGCCGGGAGCATCGACGATGGGATTTATAGGAGAGGCGACATTACACACACATTGCTATTACGAGGAGAAGCGGGCGGAGTAATGATGGTGGCGGGTAACAGCTGCAATGAGGAGGGTGGTGGCGTTACAGGAGGAGCGGCGCAACGACAAGGAAGGAGAGGGGGGGGACAGGTCACGTGCCTCGCACGTGACCAGGGAGGAGGAGAGGTCACGTGTGCGACACGTGACCTGGGGGAGGAGAGAGGAGAAATGGATGTAGGGGTGCCATGTGGCATGCCTAGGGGCTGCCACGTTGCACTAAAAAATTTCAAAATTAAAAAGGGAAATAAAATGGAAAGGAAAAGAAGGAGACCTCAGATCGAAAACTTCCCTTCACAAAAGTTGTTCGTCTCAATGAGATCTACAACTTTTATGAAGGATCCGGGAGCAAAAGTGATCATCTGTGCGAAGTAATATTTTTAGTGGTCTCCAAGTGTATAGAAAATCGATTTTTTGGAGTTTTGTAAATTTTTGTGGTTTTTAAAGAGGATAAAAATTATAGAAAAAATATGTTAAAATACAAGAAAATTAATTACATGCTAATCTATTTTTTTTATTTTTACTAAATAATAAATAGGAAAATAATATAGAAGTAAGAAACACACAATTTTTTTACAGACTCGCAACAGACACTCGGACACAGTCAGTTTCTTTGATTTCAGTCTTGATTTGGATTTGAATTTTCAAACCGTTTAATAAAATTTTCATCAAAGAACATAAATGAAGAAGAAATAAAATTAAAAAGATTAGTTGTGTACATAAAAACTCAGATCATAAATAGCAAAAAGTTAGAATGCACAAAAGAGGCCCAAAACCCAACTTTCACATATGAGCTCCGAATTTTATGAAATTGATCTTGTTTTGAAGGTATTTGAAAATGGAGTACTTTAAAAGTGAGTAGACCAAGATCGGACACTGTATGAGGAAGATATATGCATTTTAATCCGTCAGATGTGAAATCGGACTTTGGGATTATTTGACACTTATTTGAGTTAGTTTTTTTGTATTTTTTATTTATTGTTGTTAGTAATATCTACATAATGGAGGTGATTTGGGGTCAATCGAGGTTAGATAAATTAATTAAAAACTGTGGAAGTTAGTTGCTTTTTGGGCCAATTTACACTTAGGATTTTTAATGCAATTATGCATGTCAATTTTAGCATGATGAATACGAGATTCATCATACCCCTATACTTAAACCATGCTCGTCCCCGAGTATCAATGAATGAATGAATTAGTTGAATACATCCTTGACTGTGCATGTGAATCTTCAAGGCTCAATTCATAGAAGACCCTTAATTTGAGTGATCCTAAAATTCTGGGCTCAATCATGCTTTAATCAAAAGGAATCCAACTTCTCTAATTTTCAGACTCTCAGTTTGTACATATAGTATAAGGATATGTTTTTTAGTGCACTACATTCATGAGAGTCAAGTCGAGACATCACCCAAAGTTTCAGTCCAAGAGACTCTCCTCTAGACCTAATCCTCAACACTAGGAAATAAGTCTATTCTTGCTTCAGTCAATCGTCTCATAGTTTGTTAGACTTGAAATGTAAATGGACAACCAGATGATGGAGTGTATAGGATTGTGGATATTTTTCTCTCCCTCACACTGGAACAAGGAGCCTCTCGAGTGCCTTTTTACTCAACACATGTATTTTTATTTTGTTGATCGGTGTGTCCATCAAGAGAATTTGGAGTCGTCTACATTTGTTTTTCTGGGAGTACACCAGGGTGTGTCTATTTTGAATATCTAAGATACCTTTGACACCTAGACTTGTACCGTTAATGATGCAGAGCCCTTTTATGGTGTCAGCCTGACTCCTTGGTCCTAATCAGCGCTTGGTCGAAGTGGACACTTTGAAAATGGTTAGGAGCGCTTGCCATTGGTGGAAGCTCATTTGTAATTTGACTTTTGGAGGATAGAGCTTTTCTTTGAACATTTATTTTCTTTTCTTTTTGGCTAGCTCCGCTGCTTTTACCAAAAGTTGGTGTACATTGATCAACAATTAATTATGTTTCATCACATCCTGGCACATAGCTCAATATCAAACGATAGCAAGCGAACCTGTTCACATACTGGCTAGGGGTTTCTGACACTCAGGATTCTTGAAGCCTTCATTAACTTTATCCCATCCTCGAGCATCATTAGATCGGGTATAGACTCAAATCAGCACTCCTGGTTCCTCAAGTGATAACTCAACTTATCTCATTAATCACGCAGTTGTGAAAGTGATGTGTTGATCATATTCTTTAGAAGCTAGAGATGAAGAGTGCAACATAACGTTCAAATCTTTCAAACAAGGGAAGTGTGGAGTATTAAGTTTAAAAGCCCTAATGACTAAGGCATGTTAACTCAGACTCTCAAGATCACAGAAATCAAGTGTCCTCAAATCCTCAAGCCTTGAGTGATAGTGAATGTGTCAGGAATATATCAACCAAGGAATGCATGATATGCTTGATGAAATGCAAGACCATGAGTGATTTTTTTTGTGCAAAAAGTTTTTTTGAAAAATAGGTATTATTTACAGGAAGTATTTAGTATAATATACATAATATACAATACTTGTACCCATCCCCGATGTTAGATGAAAACAATTAAAGTACAAGCTATGGATAAAGTAAGTAAAATATATACAAACACCCCCCTATACTTAGCGTGTGCTATGTCCTCATGGCACAAAGTGAAATGTAGACATAGATCGCACTAAGTATAGATGATTGAAAAATAAAAAGAAGAGAAGTGATGTATACACAATGATATCGGTCCCCATATACTTTGGCTCATGTAAGCATAAGTATGATCGGATAATTACAGATGGAGAACCGAGTAGATTTGAGGATGTATAAGATCAAGGAGGTTTGCGATGGACCTTCTTGTGGGAGTGTAGTGGGAGATAGTATGGAGGTGTGGAGGGCGATGAAGAGAGGATGGATGAAGAAGACCAGCCATCATCAGAGTCGTCCTCAGGGAAATAGCAATCGTACACAGATGATCTCCAACTATTATCAATCAGAGGTAAGTGCCCTTGGATCAGAGCTGTACCTATTGCACTTACTTGATGAATCACTTCAGGACCAGACGAGGACTCTTCAGAAATCACCCGGTATCTAAGATCAAAGGTGACTTTCTTGGTCGGTTTGTTTCTTTGAGAAGTATTGGGAGGAAGTTGGACAGTCTTCATCTTCCTTTCTTGAGTAATCGATGTGGCATTTACGAGTTATTCGTAGGATGAATCCCCGTAAAAGTCTACCAATTCTTGTATGGTCATACGCTGCTTCGGGCGAGGGAGATTGTTCCTGGTGGTTTTGTGAGTGTTGGTTGGGGATGTTGATGTTACTTCCTGATGATCGTGAAATTTGGTGACATCGGATGTTTCCAGAGTCGGATCCTTGTACGGTTCAAGTATCTTATGAATTACTGCTGACTCAAAAATTGGACCACTTAAATAATCGTGACATTCCTAAAAATATGATCCAACTCATCAAAAGCTCCAAAATCTCGATTCCTCCTAGGAGCAGTGTTAGGGTGGTGAGAATCCGAGGCTTGTTCAACAGTCAGTCTTTCAGGTGACTCTCCTAGGGTTTGTATCGGTGTGCCATGAGGAGATATCTGATAATCTGAACTGTTTGTCTCCTGATCACAACTGTCGGTTTCAAGTTGGTTTCCTAATATCATGTCGTGTCATTGAGGGTTTGTTCATTGTGGTCTGAGTTCGGGAACTTGATTTCCTGAGTCTCACAATCGACGATCGCCTTAGCAGACAGAACGGTTTTCTTAAAATGATAGGAGACTCAGATAACCTTCCGGGGTGTTCAATGTCAAGGACAATAAAGTCCACTTTATGCATGCCACCTCGAAAGTTTACGACGAGCGAAACAATCCCACGTGGCCTTTTGGTGGAACGATCAGATAATTAAACGATCACCCTAATCTTTTTGAGTTGTCCAACTTTGAGTTGGTCAAAGACGGACTTGGGGAGGATGTTTAATGTGGAGTCGTCATCTAACCGAACATGAGTGAATATAGAATCCTCAATTTCACACATAATCTGAGTCAACCGCTTGACTTTACGGCTTTTGACTTTATGATTCATCACCAAGGAGCTGGCCATAGATATGACACGATATTTAGTTCTTGATCATTTCTTGCCTGTCTTTTTAGGGCTTAGTTGACTCTTCACAAATCTCTTAAGATCGGGTACATATTCTATGGCTTTGATCAATGGAAGTTCTAAGATCAGACTCTTGCAAATCGCTTCCATTTCATAATTGTCCATTTTTTCTGAATTTTCTATTTTTTTCAATTTTTTGGTATTTTCTGTGATATGGTTAGTATGGGGGTTGAGGGTCAGAGGTGGTTGTGCCTGATTGTGAGTCACTTGATGATTCAGTGGTTCGCAAGGTGGTGGCCTCACTTCTTCTAAATTCTGCATAGACTGGATGAGATCATATATTTTCTCAGTTAAAGCATTTGCTCTATGATTAATCCGAGCAATCTCATCCTCAAAGATCTCATGACTAGTGATTGAATAATCATTCTCCATGTGGCGTGATTCTGGCATGTAACCTCAAGTAGAGTATTGATTATTCATGATCGTTATGGTATGGTCATAAGTCATATTTCCTTGACTCTGGTTTGCTCGTGAATTGTCGAAGGAAAATTGATCATAATCAAGAAGAAATTCAACCTGAGTAAAGGATGGTTCAAGTGGTTGGGAGTCCACAGTAACAAAAAATCATGTTTCTCTGTCAATATTGATTACTCTATTTTCCATCATCAATTCCGCTCGCTCTCTCAGGTCCTTAAGTTTGTCAAAAAAATGTGAGGGAGGGCTATTCCAAGAAGACGTGTGGTCATAAGGTGGGATGTATGGGAGGGAAACGAATGATGGATGAGGGGGACCTGATTTGAAGAGCAGGTTCCCCTGAGAAGTGTGAGAAGAAGTATATCGGGATATGGTCGTGGAGATCGGGAAAGAAGACCATTGTGCGACATCTTCTCAAGAGAGGGATGGAATGATTTGCGAACCACGATTTGCTTGCAATTGCAAGGTCTTTGATACCCACAAATCAACACAAAACAAACACGTAGATTCACCCATTCAACACTGGTGAAGGCACGTTAGGGCTCGACCGTTTATCTTTTCAATTTTAATTTAATGACAAAACAATCTTGAAAATTAAGCGGAGCTGTTAGGTACCGTAATATTTCACAAAGTCTGTCTCGAGTTCATACAACTAGTTGCACCAACTTTTAGCCAATATATGTGTAAGTATGGATCGTTTAAACGGCTACCCGTGTTACTTGAGGACGGAGCCTTACGCAAGGTCCTCTAAACCACCCACTCTGCTAAGGAAAGTCGGACCATAAAATGGCTACCTGAAACCCTCACTGAAAAGTAGCTAATTATTTTTAAAATTAACAGTCTAAATGAAATTTTTCGATTTTTGGCTCTGTCCTAAGTGTGCGATCTGATCCTTACAAACAACGAGTGAGTTTCTCCCCACCAGACACAAGGGTTAATTTTATGTCAGTTTTATTTACAGACACCTTGATTAGCATTCCCAATTTTAGATTAAGATTATCACTGAAGTTTTATCTGAGTACAAAAATACACGTCTAACGAGCAGTCCCAATTCATTTAACTCCTAAGTTGTAAAACTGAGGAGGGAGAATCGAAAAAGCCAATGCAAGCGTGAATCAATGATACATGCTTAAGAATAAGACTTACAGTGATTCCTCACATTCTTCATGCGGGATGCAATATAAAGATTTTTAAAATTTACACTAAATGATATGCACAGATGAAAAATGCCCTAAGCAGATAGTTCTATTAGCGGGAAGAATTGATTTCAAAATTTGGCTAAGTCGAATGATCTACCAGTGCGTCTAGTTAGTGAATAATGTGTGTCCTAAAATTTACGAGCACGAGCGAAAATAATTCTAATCTAGTGTATGCGCTCCTAAATTCTACGCCACACCACAGAGAGTCCAATCATGAATTTTACAAATTAACAGGGTTCAAAGAGAGAGGGACCCTGTGAATAATGCAGAACATTAAATCTATACTAAGCTCTCTCTCACAAAAATTAAATTCAATTTCTGCCCTTACATATCCTTGATCGAAATCCCAAAATTTTACTCCGAGAAATCTGCAAAGAGAGAAGATGCAGTTAGTATATGTAGTGAGAGAAAAGATGAAAAAATAGAATGCAAAATGCAAATAAAAAATACACAAAAATTAGTTTCACAAAAATTAATTACAAAAAATAATTTAAAACCCTAAAAATTCACCGTTCACCGACAACGGTGCCATTTGATGAACTCGAAAATCCGCCTCTTTAATAATTAGGAATTGTAGTATAGGACACGAAAATCGGTTGATCAAAAACTACAATCTTTGAATGTTGTGGAGTATTTTTAACTTGGTAAGTGCACCAAGGTCGAACATAGGAAACAATGTTTTTTAGTTGCGTAGTTTTAAATTAGTTTAAATAATTAATTAATTACTAATTAATTCTAGTGTCCAAGAATAAAATCCAATGAAATGAGGTGCAAGAAAATAAACAGAGAAACCAATTCAACATAGGATCTGTGATTTTATAAGATTCAATTCTCAAATAAAATGTCGATCAGTATCCTCGAAGTGAAATCACAGATCGAATAATTTCAAGATATATCAAAATTAATTACAAAGCATCAGATACATAGATCAATTGATGATTATCTATAAGTAGAATATTCAGCCTCAAAAATTCTGTGATTTAATCCCCAAATAATCGTCAATAATATTAAAGAAATAAATCTTAAATAATCCCCTGCAAAGGTTGAATCCTCAAATAATGATTTTGAATAACCAGATTAGGATTGATCCAATCGAAATCCTCAAATAAATGCCTGCAAAATAAACAATTAATTTCCCAATAAAATGCGACAAATATATGTCAGTTATTAGCCTGCATAGATCAAAATGCTTCTTAAATAAGGATCATCCAGAAACAACCTCAGATCCATCCACAAATTAAGCAAAGTGATAGAGCATGAAACAACCTTCAAAATGACATATTATTGTCAAAGTTCGGATGCAAAAGATATGCCAAATTAAAATTGTAGGGACTAAAATGGAAAAAAAATAATTAATTTTTCTTTCAAACGGGTCCTGGAGGACTTATATGCAATAAGGAAAACCCACATGAGCTTATTTGCAATTTTTCCAAGTCGCCACGTGCGGGGCACGTGATCTGGGCGGCGAGGACCTTTTTGTAATATCTGACAATCACAGGGGCGTCTGTGCCATTTATCCGCAGCGCACGTGCCTTGCACTTGCTCTTGGAGGTTCGGGCGGTGAACGACAGGGTCGGGCACGGGTCTGTGGCTCGGATCCCTGAACTAGAGGCTCGGTCGATGGGGCGGAAGGCTCAAATCGAGCCTCCACGTGGCTGGTAATGCGAGGCTTGGGAACCTGAGCCTGGAGGTGTGGAGCTTGGCTCAGGCCGCTGACGTGGCAGAACATGGACTTTTGGATCTAAGGCTCTGCCTGATCCGACGACTATGATGGCGAGAGGCTGAGGCGTTGCGAAGGCGGTGGTGTTGGGCGGAGGAGCTTTGACTCAACCAAGCAAATGGAGGGAAAACGGTGGTCGAGGGCCCCACCTCTGTTGACACATGACAGGAGGTGGAGCGACGAGGCAGTGGAGCTAAGACGAGGGCATCAACTGCTGGAGGAGATGATTGTGCGGAGGTAGACTTGCAGATGGGGCGATGAGGGCAGTTGTATGGCTGAGCGCAGAGGTAGTGGTTGGTGGTAGGCGGCCGCGGGGAAGCTGGAGGGGGCGATCATTGACGGATCCCGAAATCCGCCTGTGTAAAGAAGATGTTTTTATCTGTTCGTCGTAAAAATTAATGTGTCGTTCGTTGTATGCGGCGATCGGAATCAGTCAAGAAATAATCACAAAAATTATTCGTCGAATTTAATCAAGTGGTTTTATGTTTATTTTACTTGGACAAGTCCCAAGGTCGATCACAAGGAGGCAAAGGAACAACCTAGAATTATGTCTATCAAGGTCCGTGCACGGTTTTCGAGGCGGTCTTTTTTTGAAAATTTTTAATGTAAATAAGGGACGCAAGATGCAATTTCGGCCTATTTTAGAGATTAAAATGCAAATTACATTCAAATGATGTCCGAAAAATACGAAACTTGGCCAAAATATAAATTATGATGAAATGAATGCACTGTATTTTTTTTGGAATTTTCAGACGCAATATGATTTTTTTATGAATTTTTAAATATAAACAAAATGAATTTTAATATTTAATTATAATAAATATTAAACCTACTTATTTTCGAGGAATAAAATTATCTAAGATCTATCACTAGGTGATGGATCTCAGAAAAATCCTAAACATTAAAAATATGGAATTTAATACATATTAAAAATCAAATAGTGAAATATGCAAAATGATTTTTACATGGCAAATGATGCATGAAATGTTTTTTTGGCACAATATCAAGCACAATTAACTCTACAATATGTGATTTTTGGGAAATTTTTAGAGCAATGGTTAATCAATAGCAAATTTAAGAGCATAAAATGGGCAAAATTTGCAATTTTCTACAAAATAAATAATACTTAATTAACCATTGATCACAAAATATCCACAATATGTCAAAACGTAGAGAATTAAATGAGAATCATCATGCTATTTTTCGAATTATAAATAAATGTCATGTAGAGGTCCAAAATCACTGGGGAATACATGGGTATAAGTGCAATAAAAATACAAGAAACATCAAAAGTGCAGTGGGGAACCTAAGCGTAATTACCAGAAATGGAGGGAGACCTTCTGCAATTTTGCCAGAGGGGCATGTGCATTGCACGTACCCTCTGGTCGTGGACTGGAGCGCGAATGTAGAGAAGCCCCGGGGGCTATTTGCAAATTGCCCCGCGGTCACGTGCGGAGCACGTGACCTGGGGGATGACGCGAGCTGACGTCCCCCACGCACGTGCTTTGCACGTGCTGGGGTCTCAGGACTGTGCCCCGGTCGGCGATGTTGCTGAGGCAGAGGGGCGGTCGTCGATGAAGTTCTTTTGGCGTTGACTCACGGCCTGAGGAGTGGTGCTGGTGGGAGATGATAAACCCAAAAATTGAATGGTCGTGTATTCCACAAAAGGCGGGAACACAGTCGAAGTGTTGACCACTCAAAATCCGGATTTAATCAACAATTAACCCACACAATAGATATCAATAAATGACAAGCAAATGGTGGAGCTAAAATTTATTTTTAGCTCTACATAAATGGTGTATAGAAGCAAGTACGTAGAGAGTTCGAACATAGGGAGCAAGGCAGGGTAGATCAAACAGGTGTGTGTGTGTGTGTGTGTGTGTGTGTGAAAGTGATGTGTTGTCTACACTATGCAAAGCAAAGATTTTTGTGGGTTTTTAATTAATTTTTTTTTAATTTTTTCATTTAATTTTGTATTTTGATTTTTTTAATTTTTTGATTATATATTTTCTTTTTATATTATATATTTTTTAATTTTCTTTTTCAATGTTAGAATATATATACAAGATAAGAAAAGAGGTAATACAATATTTATAAAAAATATGTAAAAATGCTCAAAAAATCAGAAATAAAATGTTTTTGGTCTTTTTATGTTTTTTTACTATTTTTGTGATTTTTGGGTATTTTTCAGAATGTTTTTGGTATTTTTAAAAGGTAAAATAAAGGAAAATATGGAATAAGCTATTGGTTGTGAGTAAAAGATGAATGATAAATATCAAACGGCCACAAAAATTCTCCAAACTAATTTTAAAATAAAGGGAATAAAATAAGAAACCTACATGGACTAAGTTTGTATTTTTTGGAGTTTTCTTTATTTTTTTATAATTTTTTGAATTTTTTAAGTATTTTCGAATTTTAAGGTTTTTCTTTTGCAATTTTTAGTGATTTTTGGAATGACACTAAATAGATTAAAATAGACAGCAAATTTTTTTTTTGGAATTTTTCTAGGTGTTTTAATTTTTTTGGTATTTTCTAAGCTAGATAGTAGCTAAAATGCATGTTTTTGATTTTTAATAAATATGAAAATGCAACAAAAATAAAAATAAAAAATATGGCGTGTAAGTGCAAGTTAACAGGAGCCTATGTAATTTTTTGGTAATTTCTGGAATTAAAATGATGCCTTAAATAAATAGAGCAAGCACACAAAAATACACAGCCTAGCAGGGGTATAAGTGCAAATATCGAAACATCCAGGGGCACGCATGCAATTTTTCCACAAAATAATACACAGAATATTTAATTTAATGGACCAATTCCAAATACCCAAACCCGGGATGACACAGGTGCAAAATGTCCACCAGGGCGCGTGACTGGCACGCGCCTGGGGAGGACTCAACTGTAATATCAAAAACGCCCGAGGGCTTACATGCAATATTTCCAAAGTTTTTACACTTAAACTAACAATTAGAGTACTAAAACGAAATCCACAAAAGTTCGGGGGGCTCTCTGCAAAAAGCCCACACTTCACGTGAACATGTCACGTGAGGTGAAGTGGCAGAGGACCTACTTGCAAATATAAAATGTTCGAGGACCTACTTGTAAATTTTACCAAAATTTTAAACTACCAAGGAAAGTTTCTGGAGTAAAAGAAAATTACAAAAAGGGAAGGGATGGCTATGCAAAATACCCCTTCAAAGCTGATGAACGACGGATGGAGGCTGGTGACGCGTGGCTGCTATCCGACGGTCAGCGGGCGAGCGAGATACAACGGCGTGGCCTGAGCCACTTATCCACGTGGCAGCACGGGGAGGCTCTATGATGATTCGCTCGTGGACGGCCTGGATTAGATCCTCGGGTGAAGATCTGACGGTGGAGACCGAGCGCGATCCAACGGCTGCTGTGCGAACTGGGGCTCCTCCTCAATCCGACGGTTGCGAAGGCCGGAGCAAGAACCGCGGAGGAACTCCGGCGAGCCGAGGTTCTCCAAGGTGCTGCTCATCCTCTGGTGGACTTCTTGGCTTCAAAATGAGACTGGAGGCTCCCTGAGGTCTGAGCTATCGGAGGAGGGCGGCGAAGCTATAGGGCTCGGCTGAACTCCGGCGAGAGTCAAAATCGCCCCCAGGATCGAGTCAAAAGAGGTTGACCTGCAAAATAAAGTGAGAGGGTCCAGGGCAAGTTGCATGGACCCCGCGGTGGCGACAAGGCGGTGCGAGACGACGGTGGAGCTCTCGGCCGGAGGTGCGCTCCGGCGAGGTGATTTGAAGATGCGATTTGATCGATGGACGTGCTATTTTTTTGAGGGTTTTTTATCCTAGGGCTATGGTGAATGAAATGCAAGAGGAATAACAGAGATAAAATAGCCTCAATGGCCGGAGCCAGAGGGAATGGGGGTACCTCGACGGGGGGTCACCGGAGGTGGGTTGGAACGCCCCTGATGCACCTACGACTCTCCTGACGAGCGCGAGCTGGAGTTGTCACCTCCGACTCACTCTGGAGCACGAAAGAGAGGAGGGAATTCAGTTGAATGGGGTTCGAATTCAAATCGAAAGGTCGAGACTCCATATATGTCGTTTGACCGGATGACTGAGGTGGTCCAAAGACCAAGGAAGAACTGGCGACACGATGCCCCAATCCTCGAGCTAATCTCTGGGCGTGAAAGACCAAAGATCGAGAGTCAAAAGCTCTGAAGATTGCGACACGAAAAAAATGCAAGAATCGGCCTGGAAAAATCGACAAAATGTCGAGAACCGAGGCTCTGACAGAGGCTACAGAACCTAGGGCAGACAGTTGACCGAGGTCAACTGCGACTGCCCCCTGATTGGTCCACGTGGACCAATCAGGAAAGAGGTCCTAAAAAAGATTTGAAAATTTATTAAAAAATCGAAAATGATTTTATTAATTTTAGTTATAAAATAAAAAATATTTATTATTTTATGTAGTATTTTATTCTAATTTTTAATTATTTTTATGGAATATATTTTTACAAGTTTACTTTTATACCCCTTATAGGTATATTACCTATATATTTTATTCTTTTATTTTTATTTTGGTAATTTTAATTTCTTTAATTCTGTTTATTATTTTATAAAATTATAAAATACTTTTATACATGTAATTATATTTTTGTTTTATTTTTCTGATCTGATTTGTATGTTTAATAAAATATAAGTATACTTTATATAAGTATAAGTATAGGTAGTATACCTATGTAGTAAATATACATGTAATTTTATTTTGTATTTTATTTGAGTTTTTATTCATGTTTCAATGTACATAATTATTATAAATAATATTTACAAAATTATAAAAATATAAAAATACAAAAATAATGAATAATTAATAAATTGAATATTTTAATCTGTACAATTGTACAACGTGGGTCCAAAACTCAACTTTCAAACCGTAGCTCCGCCAAATGCAAAACCACCATCATTAAATAGCTTATTTTATTCTACATACAATTAAAGTGAGTTTACTGCATTTGGAGTTTTCATTTGTGAGATACGGGTCTGGGAAGTTGGGATTCTGGATTTTTATTCAGACCACAACTTTTTATCTGTACATTATTTTTGAATGAAATCAATTTTGTATTTTTTTATTTAATTATCTACAACTTTCATGTACAAAATTTCTTAATTTGAAGTATAAAAAGTAGAACAAAAAATAAGTCCCAAAATGAATAAAGAATGAATTAAAAAGTATAGGTATTTTGACTGTATTTGGCCCTTATCTCCCCCTACTTTATTCCTTGTCGACCTATTCATCAAGATGCCTAGGTCTCAGGGTTTCGGGTCATAAAATATTTACAATATTTTATTCTTTTCTTTTTATCTGTACATTATTTTTGAATGAAATCAATTTTGTATTTTTTTATTTAATTATCTACAACTTTCATGTACAAAATTTCTTAATTTGAAGTATAAAAAGTAGAACAAAAAATAAGTCCCAAAATGAATAAAGAATGAATTAAAAAGTATAGGTATTTTGACTGTATTTGGCCCTTATCTCCCCCTACTTTATTCCTTGTCGACCTATTCATCAAGATGCCTAGGTCTCAGGGTTTCGGGTCATAAAATATTTACAATATTTTATTCTTTTCTTTTCTTTTATTTATTCTATAATTTTGGCTTTAATTACAGTATTTTATACACTATTTACATGTACATGCATGGATGCTGAGATGATGTAATTAAGGGTATTTACACGCATTTACTAGAGTTTTTGAGGCCAAAATGATAGAATAAAGATGGTGAAATGTGGATTCATCAGGAGACCGAGCTCTGGTCACTGTTGCGACGAAGTCGATGGAGTCAGGGCGTTTGTGAGGGCGGCGTGGCTGAGAAGATCAGTAGATGGCAGCGAATCTGATTGGAGGGTGAAGCTGAAGGCGGCGATGGAGTTGATGGCGGTGGTGATGGACGTCGTGGCGTGAAGCGCCTGGTGGAGTCGATGTTGGTGGAAGGTGGTGGTCGTTGGCTGAAGACGAGGCAGAGTAGTGGAGGACCGCCGGCGGTGGCTGATGTCGGGGCGTTTGCGATGGCGGAGTAGGCGGAGAAGCATTGAAGTAGGTGGAGGTGTAGGCTCGACGATGATCGGAGATGAGCACTAACGACAGAGGATCGTCGTGATGCAACAAGGCCGAAGGACCTTGGATCTCGCCGTCTGAGTGGGCTTCGCTGGGCTGTCACCACCGGCGATGGCCTTTGAGGTTGAGGGTTTAGCGGCAGATGAGGGAGATGGAGGTCAATGGTGCCTTTAAATAGGAGAGAGAGGGAAGGGGCTGGCGCGAGAGAAGTGGAGGAGGCGGTTGGCCGTTGGCGACGAAGGCGGGGGCGGCGGTTGCGAGGATTACGAGGGCGACAGTGGAGATTTCGGGGAAGGGGGCGCGGGAGGTTGAAGATGTACAACGACTGTTCGATCGGCCATGATCGAACAACTGTGGAGGCGCCACGTGGCGAGGGGCGGGCCGAAGCGGTGCACGTGCGTTGAAGGTAATTGAATGTAATTGAAGGTAATTGAATGTACATTAGTTCAATAGTGAGTAGGATCAAAACGAACAATGGATGGGGAAGATATGGGGCTTTTAGTCCGAGAATCCTGAAACTAGGGTTTGGATTTTTGGTCCACTTATCAGGGTTAGTGATTTTTTGTATTTTTTATTTATTCTTGTTAGTGATATGTACACAGTGGAGGTGGTTTGGATCATTCGGAGTTAGCATGAAGGTGTTAAAAATCCGGGAAGTTAGGTTATTTACAGGTCATTTTTAGCTTGGATTTTTGGCTTCTTATTTTGTGCATAAATAATGGATAAAATGCAATTCTTATGAAAACATGCATGAATGCTAATTATGCAGAATAAATGCAGAAATGCTGATGATTTTGAGGGAATGGAGCTTAATAAATGAGACTTAGAGTGATGAATCCGAGATTCATCATCCCCCTATACTTAAACCATGCTCGTCCCTAAGCATCAGAAAGAAATGCCATGAGGTGAAATGAGATTGAGTTTCATACCAAGACCATGAGCTGAAGGTGAAAATGAAACTAAACTCGACCTTTGGATTAATAGTGTGGCGGAGCTTCTGTGAGACTTAGAATTTTAAAAATCAACAGCCCTCAAGTTCTACATATCATTGTCATAGTTTCGGCTCAGAAGTCATCTTAGATCAATCCTCTTCCCAAAGTATACCCTATGAATATTGAACAATTGACTCATACATGTGAAGGGTTTTAGCTCTTTCCCATCCAGAATGCCGGACTACCATGCTCCGCTCCTCTCCAGTAACTCATCCTCGGGGAGTCAGGTATTTCCTTTAAGGTCTGTCGCATTGTGATCACAATCGAACTGAGGGAGAAGTTAGAAGAAGGGGAAAAGAACTGGAGGGTGGCCAGCGTAGTCACCTCTCCTTGTGAAGATGGCCAGTGTAGCCGAGTCTCCACCAAGATCTGCAGGTTTCTTGAAGCTTGGACCTTTTTGATCAGATTTTTATTTGGTAGAATGCTTCTTTGTATTTGGAATTTTTGGTGGTTCTGCTTGGATCTTGTTGTGCCCCTACGGATATAGAATCTTTTTGTTCCGTACATTTTTTGAGGTCTTAGAAAAATTGTACCCAGTCGTCCATCCCTTTTCCGAAGCTTTGTTTCAACCCGTACTCCGGTCTTTAGATTTCCACGCTACCAGAAAAGAGACTCACACAGTCTTCCAACATCCTGTCTGAGTTGAGCTAAGTGCAAAGTGCGAGAGTACAAATTAATTCCCTATTCCAGAGTTGTACCCAGAATGAAGAGACCAGGTTAGACACTAAGAGTCAAATGATGTACATTGTCATGTGGAACTCAAAGAATTAAGTCAAAGACCTGAAGCTTCTAAAATCCTATTTCTTAGTAAAGTCCTCTGAAAATTAGGTGGATTAAGGTCAAGTCCAGACCACTCTCAGTTTCTGCTCACAACTCGGTTTAGAACCCAATGACTTTTCATAGATGCAAATGAATGCGATGCTGGATGAAGTGCATGTGTGTGAAATGCAGACACATTTTTTTGTGATTTTTTTTGATGCAAAAAATGAAATAAGAAGCCTTTTTTTCAACAATTTTGGGCACGGTTAGTGTTAGTAGCAAAACTCTTTTTTCTTTTTCTTTTCTTTTCTTTTGTTTTGTTTTTGTTTTTTTAATTACCCATCCCGTAAATACATATAGACTTACACGTAAGTACGAGAAATGGGTAAAATATATACAAAGTATATATACAGACCCCCCTATACTTAGCGAGTGATGTGTCCTCAGAGCACTAGAAGCGTAAAAAAGACATAGCTCGGGCTAAGCGTAAGAGAGTGAAAAAAGAAAAGAAAAAGAACAAAATTTACAGAACCGCCCCCTATACTTAGACTGTGACCAGTCTGGATATAGAAGAAAAGCGGAAAAAAAATGAAGTGTTGGGGTATGTGAATGAAGAGAGTATATACAGGTGGGCGTTGGTTCCCCCTATACTTAGGCTTTGGTCAGCCTAAGTATAGAAGAATGGTGGAAGTGAGGCGATCGGAAGATGGGAGAAGGATGGTATATACAGATGGCATCGGTCCCCCTTATACTTAGGCATTGGCCTAAGTAAAGGAAGAAGCTGTACAAGAAGACCGATGTGGTCGGGAGGGAGCGTGGGTAGCCGATGATTAAGGCGGTTTTCGGTTGATCTTCTTGTGAGCCTGTGATGGGAGATCAGAATAACGAGTCGGAGATGAAGCATGTGATTCCCAACTATTATCAGTGTCATCCTCAGAAAAATCGTGATGGATAGTGGATGAAGTGTTTGAGTCAGATGAAAGATATCCATCATCGGAATTATCCTCGGAGGAGTAGTATTTAAAAGTGGACATACTCTAAATATTATGGTCTTTTTGTTTTCTCAATTGTTTCCTCAGAATTCATTCATTCTTGGGATCAAGCGGTTTGTCCTCAGATGAATACTCAGAAGCACCGGTCTCAGTAAGCTCATAGAAATAATTTCAGTGTATTTGAAGAGGGCAGGAGCATCAACTTTAGATGAATAGTAGTTAGGAACGGGAGTTGTCCAACGAGAATTGAATTTTGGATCCTTGCGAAGATATGACTTTAGAGTTGCCGAACAGACTTCATTCATGTAGACTACCTTTTCCGGACCTAGTGAGAGATCATCAACGGTTTCCTCTTTCGAAAAGTCAAAGGTAACTTTCTTTTTCTTGTTTCGTGAAGGTGTCGGTTCACTTGAGTATCCAGATGAGTAGCCATTAGAGTTCTTCTCCTTAGTCGGTTTGCGTCCTGTCTGTTTGTTCTTGGTCTTCTGAATGTTGGTGCACTCTCTATTTGGGATGATTCGGTCAAGGTATTCAGAGAAGGTTGCTCTAGGGTGCGACCATGCATATGTCTCAGGATTGTAGTAGAAGGATTTGTATATTTTGAGATCCACGGGAATTGAAAAATTGGGGAGAGTCTCTGAATGTTCGTTCTCAATTGATTTGACATTGGAGCATTCCTGTGTCAAGTAGATGTGATCAATGTAGTCAGAATAAGTTGACCCAAGGTGCGACCATGCATGAGTCTCTGGATCATATGATTAATGTACTTGATTCTCCATGGTAAAAGCAGCTGGGAATGGAGCAGGGGGGATACTCTCTAGACAAATAGTCTCATCAACAACCGCTATCTCATGTGTGGCTGCGGGGTAGGGCTCTTCTACCTCTTCATGGTTGCGACTGTCGGGGGACTTCGTGGGTTTCCTCAGAAGATCGTGGTTCCTCAAAGACAGGGTCAGATCTAAGTGCTTCCAAGGCTGTGAAATTGATTTTCCGAGTCTCACAATCAATAATTACCTTGGCCAATGCCAAGAATGTCTTTCCGAGAATAATTGGAGACTGGGTGAATTCTCCTTGATGCTCAATATCAATAATCGTGAATTCTACTTTGAGCGGAGCACCTTGGAATTTCATGATGACAGAAATGATTCCTCTCGGCCGCTTTATTGATCGGTCAGTCAATTAAACAATCTCTCGTATCTTCCGAATCGGTCCGAGTTTGAGTTCATGGAATACAGAGGTCGAGAGGATATTGATCGTTGAATCGTCATCAATCCGAGCATGGGTGAAAATTGTGTCTTTGATCACACAGTCAAATCTGGGCAACCGCTTGACTATGCGGCTCTTGGTTTTTCTCCTCAACACCAAGGAGGAGGCCATTGACAAGATATGTCTTTCGGTCTTTGTTCTAATCCTGCCCGACTTTTTCATAGTTAACTTGTCCATTACAAATCTTTTAAGGTCAGGGAAGTATTCAATGGCCTGTAGAAAGAGAAGTTCAAAAATTAATTTCTTTCCTTGTGCTCCCCATACAACAGGATCCAAATTCTTCAGATCTTCTTCCGTTTCAATTTTTATGTATTTTTCGATATTTTCGTTTTTTTGTGATTTTCGAATATTCCGATTTTTTGGTATTTTTTGTGTGGTGTGGTGATGTGGTGTGTTCCTCAGATGAGAAGGGGCTTTGATGTTCAGAGTATGAGTCAGAGGCATAGTCATTCCTAAGGGAGTAATATGCAGAGGTGTCGATGTCGGAATCGTTCCTAGGTCTCCGAACATCCTAAAAATTTTCAGCCTGAGATCCAATCATTTCCTCATTCATTTTTATGTCCGAGCTCCCATAAAATAAACTGAGTCGGTCAGTAAAATTTCTGAATTTTCCTCCATTAATTCAAATTTCTTATTTATCCTCGAAATATTATCGTCAAAATTCTGTTCATGATAAATCATGGGAGCGGTCGGTGTGTGTTCAATAATTTCATCTTCCATTTTCCTGTATGTGTTAAGAGGAGAGTTTCTTGGAATATCCATTATATGATCTTTATTTTCTGAAAATTTCTCCTCAAAAACTATGGAAGGAGGTTGCTCATATGGTCTAGGCATGTGTAATTGATCTGAGTAGAGTTCAATCCTATGATTGGTCAGACCTTGATATTGTGGAGTCATCATACAGGGTTTATGTGTTTCTATATGGTCAGTCCAGTCCTCTGTACGAGTATCATGTCTGAAAAGGGATTTGTCATGGTCAATCCAACGCTGATGATCATTAAGTGTGGGTCTTTCCTTCTGGGGTTGGTTTCTCGGCTAGTCATGAGACTCAAAGGTATTTTGATCTTGAAATGGCTCATCAGCGAGAATCCGAGAATAAGACAATTCAGTCCAAGATAGTAGATGGTTATGCGTGGTCAGATGATTCGAGTAGAAATTCAATGAGGAGGTCGAATTCATCCACGGGTGAAAGTCTCCCACAAATGTTGGAGGATTATTGAAAGAAGAGGATTTAGTTGATTTGGGACAAACCGAGACAAATTCATTTTCATAGTATAGCTCTGATGGATTTTCAGATACATGTTCGGTCATTTCTGAAAGAGCTGAAAGAAATGATGGTTTGGGCTTGCAAGAGTTATTGGACAAGAGTTCCATGATGAGGTTTAAATCAAGAAGGAGAGAGATGATTTGCACGGGATAGTTAAAAGAAATTTTATTAAATGTACGGCTATTGATCTTCGAAATCGGTTCACGCACACCAATGCAAACACAAATCAAACTCCAGGTTCACCAACTCACATAATGAAGCTGTAAGAGTTCGACTATTATCTTTTCAATTTTAATTGGTGACAAACAATATTGGTAAAAATTTAGCGAGCTGTTAGTGCCGAAATTTTCGTAATGACTAGCCCGAATTCTTACGACTAGTTGCACCTACTTTCAGCCAGTATGGGTGTAAGTACGGACCGTAGAATGACTACCCGTGTTACTTGAGGACGGAACCTTACGCAGTGTCCTCTAAACCACCCACTCTGCTAAGGAAATTCGAACCATTTACCGGCTACCCGTAGATCCTCACTGAGAAGTAGCTAATCGTTTTTGGTAGAATCAGTAGTCAAATGAAAATTCGGATTTGGGCTCTAACCTTAAGTGTCGTCTCTCGCTCACTCTAAAAAAAATAAAAGCATCCAAGGTCGGGGTTGCTCTCCTGCAAAAATTCTTGATTTTATGGGTTATTAAAGTTGCTATATTTAGCAGTCCCAATTTTAGTTAGGCGGTCACTGAAGAATTAAATGAGCCAAATATATACGTCTACCGTCCAGTCCTAATTTTCTTTAAATTTATGTGATAAAATAAGAGGGAGAAAATCAGAAAAAGCCGATGCACGTGAAAACAATGATGTATGCTCAGTTAGAAGACTTACAGTGAATCCTCGCAATCTCCATGTGGGATGCTAGATAGAAATTGAAAATTTATTCTAAATGAATGCAAGCCGATGGAAAACCGTACCTAAGAAGAGAGTTCTATTAGCGGGAAAGAATTAAATTAAATTTTGGCTAAATTGAACGATCTATGTGTGTCTCAGTTAATGTGCAGTGTGGCCTTAGATCTTACGAGCACAATCAAAAATATAAAATGCTCTGAGAGCCGTATATGCAGGTCTATCCTATTCGCCACTCAAGTCGGGCCCACCCTCACTGGATAGTGAAACAAGCCACGACACACCACAGATAGAGTTCAAGATCTTTTTACACACGCGAGAGTCCAAACAGACACCGCTATAAATGAACAGAAATTGAAATTTGCAGAAACTAAAAACCCAGACTCTACGATCTCTCACGACTCGACTCGATCTTAAATTAATTACGACTTTTTGGATGTCGGTGAAGATGCTTCGGTTTCTTGAAAAACCGCCTCACGTACGCCGGGTACCTCGCAAAAAAAGAGAGATTTATGTAAGAGAGTGACTCAGAAAATAATAAAAAAAGCGAAATAAATGCTGAAAAATAAATTCAGGAAATAAAGATGGAATTACAATGAAAAATTCGGGGTTCAGACTACCCGAATGCAGAAAATCGAACAAGAAATTTCAAAACACAAAACTAAACTGTTTGCCTCCCCGACAACGGCGCCATCTGACGGATCCTGAAATCCGCTTGTGTAAAGAAGATGTTTTTATCTGTTCATCGTAAAAATTAATGTGTCGTTCATTGTATGCGACGATCGGAATAGGTCAAAAAATAACCACAAAATTTATTCGTCAATTTTAATCAAGTGGTTTTATGTTTATTTTACTTGAGAAAGTCACAAGGTCGATCACAAGGAGGCAAAGGAACAACCTAGAATTATGTCTATCAAGGTCCGTACACGGTTTTTGAGGCGATCTTTTTTTGGAATTTTTAATGTAAATAAGTGATGCAAGATGCAATTTCAGCCTATTTTAGGGACTAAAATGCAAATTACATTCAAATGATGTCTGAATAATACAAAACTTGACCAAAATGTAAATTATAATGAAATGAATGCATTGTATTTTTTTTTGGAATTTTTGGATGCAATATGAATTTTCTTATGAATTTTTAAATGCAAACAAAATGAATTTCAATATTTAATTATAATAAATATTAAACCTACTTATTTTCGAGGAATAAAATTATCTAAGATCTATCACTAGGTGATGGATCTCAGAAAAATCCTAAACCTGAAAAATGTAGAATTTAATACCTATTAAAAATCAAATACTGAAATATGCAAAATGATTTTTACAGGGCAAATTATGCATGTAAATGCAAATCTTTTTGGGCACAATATCAAGCACAATTAACTCTACAATATGTGAATTTTGGGGAATTTTTAGAGCAATGATTAATCAATAGCAAATTTAAGAGCATAAAATAGGTAAAGTTTGCAATTTTCCACAAAATAAATAGTAGTTAATTAACCATTGATCACAAAAATATTCACAATATGTCAAAACATAGAGAATTAAATGAGAAACATCATGCTATTTTTTGAATAATAAATAAATGTCATGTAGAGGTCCAAAATCACTGGGGAACACAGGGGTATAAGTGCAAATAAAAATAAAATTAACATCAAAAGTGCAGTGGAAACCTAAGCGTAATTACTAGAAATGGAGGGAGGTTTTCTGCAATTTTGCCAAAGGGGCACGTGCGTTGCACGTGCCCTCTGGTCGTGGACTGGAGCGTGAATGTGGAGAAGCCCCTGGGGCTATTTGAAAATTGCCCCGCGGTCACGTGCGGAGCACATGACCGGTGGATGACGCGAGCTAGCGTCCCCCACGCACGTGCTTTGCACGTGCTGGGGTCTCGGGACTGTGCCCCGACCGACGATGCTGCTGAGGCGGAGGGGCGGTCGTTGATGAAGTTCTTTTGGCGTTGACTCACGGCATGAGGAGCGGTGCTGGTAGGAGACCGACCTCCGGTCACTGCTGCGGCGAAGTCGATGGAGTCGGGCATTTGCAAGGGCGGTGTGGTGGAGAAGATCAGTGGATGGTGGTGAATCTGAATGGAGGGTGAAGCTGAAGGCGACGATGGAGTTGATGGTGGCGGTGATGGACGTCGTGGCGTGAAGCGCCTGGCGGAGTCGATGTCAGTGGAAGGCGGTGGTCGTTGGCTGAAGACGAGGCAGAGTAGTGGAGGACCGCCGACGATGGCTGATGTCGGGGCGTTTACGATGGCGGAGTAGGCGGAGAAGCGTTGAAGTAGGTGGAGGCGTAGGCTCGACAATGATCGGAGCTGAGCACTACCGGTGGAGGATCGCCGTGATGCAACAAGGTCGAAGGACCTTGGATCTCGCCGTCAGAGTGGGCTTCGCCGGGCTATCATCACTGGCGATGGCCTTGGAGGTTGGGGGTTTAGAGGCGGATGAGGGAGATGGAGGTTGATGGTGCCTTAAAATATGAGAGAGAGGGAAGGGGCCGGTGCGAGAGAAGCGGAGGAGGCGGTTGGCCGTTGGCGACGAAGGCGGGGGCGGCAGTTGCGAGGATTACGGGGGCGGCAATGGAGATTTCAGGGAAGGGGGCGCAGGAGGTTGAAGATGTACAACGGTTGTTCGATCGACCATGATCGAACGGTTGTGGAGGCGCCACATGGCGAGGGGCGGGCTGAAGCGGTGCATGTGCGTTGCGCGTGCTTGTGAGGCACGTGCGATGCACGTGCGGTGACTTTATTTTTTGTATAAAAAACGAATAAATAATGGGGGCAAAAAACGCTGACATGTGGCGACCCCAGGGGCGGCCACATGTCAGCACAAAAAAATCCACAGATAAAGATTTTGTAAAATAAAAAATAAATAGCAAATGACCTCGGATCGAAAAATTTCATTAACGAAAAATGCTCTCTCGATGAGATTTATAACTTTCATGAAGACATCAAAACCAAAATCGATCAAATGCACAAAGTGAATTTTTGGGGTATCCCATATACAGAGAATACCTAGATTTTTGGGTTTTATAATTTTTTGTCATTTTTTAAAATAAATAAAAATATAGAAAAATCAAAGATAAATAAAGACACCTAATTTTTTTTGATTTTTATTAATTAAGAAGAAATGTACATAAAATATCGGGTCAAAAACTGCTAAAATACACAATGTACAAAAGAGGCCCAAAACCCAACTTTGACATATGAGCTCCGATTCTTTTGAACTTGGTCTTGTTTTGAAGGTAATTGAATGTACATTAGTTCAAAAGTGAGTAGGATTAAAACAGACACTGGATGGGAAAGATATGGGGCTTTTAGTCTGAGAATCCTGAAACTAGGGTTTGGGTTTTTGGTCCACTCATCAGGGTTAGTAATTATTTTTTATTATTCATTTATTATTGTAGTGATATGTACACAATGGAGGTGGTTTTGGATCATTCGGAGTTAGCATGAAGGAATTAAAAATCCAGGAAGTTAGGCTATTTACATGTCATTTTTAGCTTGGATTTTTGGCTTCTTATTTTGTCCATAAATAATGGATAAAATGCAATTCTTATGAAAACATGCATGAATGCTAATTATGCAGAATAAATGCAAATTTGCTGATGATTTGAGGGAATGGAGCTTAATAAATGAGACTTAGAGTGATGAATCCGAGATTCATCAATCACGGGGGAAGCGGTGGCGGGCCGGTGCGAGGCTGCTGGAGGGCGTACGTCGGAGTGGCAGCCTTGCGAGTGGAGGTGAAGGCCGGGGTTGCCATGAGGGTGAGGACCTGCAAGGGTTAAGATGATGATGGAGCGCGGCATAGCTGGCCAGGCACAAGCGTGGAGGCACTGCTCTAGGCGGCTGTGGAGCTTGGACGGAGGAGATGCTCTCTCGCGGGGTGAGGAGGTGGTTTCTCCTGGAGGGAGGAAGGAGTGGGGCTCCAGCCTGGGAGAGGCCGGAGGCAGAAGTGTGCGATGCGGAGGTGAGAGAGAGATAGAGATATATATATAGAGAGAGAGAGAGAGAGAGAAAAGGGGAAGGGAATACATGGGAAAGAGAAGGTGCTCGACGATCGCTCGACCGGAGTAGTAGCAGACCTTGGTGATGGAGTCTGCGACGAGGCTGCAAGGCCTCGGATCTCACCACAGGATGGATCGACCCACTTGACGCTGTCACCGTCGTTGAGGTGGTCGTTCTATTCTCCTGCTTGAAATGACGGATCGTTTGTCGGGTGCATCGGCAGTGGGATTTATAGGAGAGGAGGCGTTACACACACGCGGATGTTACGAGGAGAAGCGGCGAAGTAATGATGGCGGTGGGTAGCGGCTGCGGCGAGGAGGGTGGTGCCGTTACAGGAGGAGGAGCGGTGCAACGACAAGGAAGGAAAGGGGGGACGGAGGAGAGGTCACGCGCACGGCACATGACCTGGGGAGGAGAGAGGAGAGATGGATGTAGGGGTGCCACGTGGCATGCCTTGGGACAGCCACGTGGCACCAACAAAATTTCAAAATTAAAAAGTAAAAGAAAATGGAAAAGAAATAGGATGAGACCTCAGATTAAAAAATTTCCTTCGCTAAAGTTGTTGGTCTCGACGAGGTCTACAACTTTCATGAAGGATCTGGGAGCAAAAGATGTCATCTGTGCGAAGTGGTATTTTTGGTGTTCTCCAATTGGATAGAAAACCGATTTTTCGGAGTTTTGTAATTTTTTGGTTTTTAAAGAGGATAAAAATTAAAAAAATACGATGAAATATAAGAAAATTAATTACATGTTAATTTATATTTTTGGATTTTTAATAAATAATAAAATAGGAAAATAAAATAGAAGTACGAAACACACATTTTTTGTACAAACTCATGACAGACACTCGGACACAGTCAGTTTCTTTGATTTCAATCTTGATTTGGATTTGGATTTTTAAATTGTTTAATAAAAATTTCATCAAAGAACATAAATAAAGAAGAAATAAAATCAAAAGGATTAGTTATGTACATAAAAACTCAGGTCAAAATAGCAAAAAGTTAGAATGCACAAAAGAGGCATAAAACCCAACTTTCACATATGAGCTCTGACTTTTATGAAATTAATCTTGTTTTGAAGGTATTTGAAAACAGAGTACTTTAAAAGTGAGTAGACCAAGATCGGACACTGTGTGAGGAAGATATGTGCATTTTAGTCCGTCAGATGTGAAATTGGACTTTGAGATTATTTGATACTTATTTGAGCTAGTAATTTTTTGTATTTTTTATTTATTCTTGTTAGTAGTATCTACATAATGTAGGTGATTTGAGGTCAATCGGAGTTAGGATGCATTAATTAAAAACTGTAGAAGTTAGCTGCTTTTTGGATCAATTTACACATGATTTTTAATGCAACTATGCATGATGAAATGCAAATATTATTTATACATGTATGAATGTTAATAATGCTCTATTAATATTAAATGCAAATGATTTGTGGAGAACAGAACCTAATAAATCAAATTTAGCTTGATGAATACGAGATTCATCAGGTAGACAAGTGATTCATGCCAGAGGCAAGATGTCTCTTTCTCTTGGAAGGGTGGGAAAAGTCACTTCCCTTGGAAGGGGGCTATGATGAATAAGTGGAGGATCCCTATTCCTTCTTATTCGCATCGGCTCTAGACGTTGAACCCCAAGCCCAAGCTTGAAAGGAAAAAGTGCAGGGGTAGACAAGTGATTCAGTCCAGAGGCAAGATGCATGTTTCTCTTGGAAGCGTGGGAAAAGTCACTTCCCTTGGTGGGATCATGAGATGAGACTAGACCCTTCATGCCTGCATAAAGGGATTCTCTTTTCTCAATCTCATGTAAAATATTGATAAGGTAGTGAGGGGACCATCTTCAATAGAATTAAAGGAGTCAAGAGAGGGACTTTCTTAGCTCGCTCATCCATTACATTGGAAAAGATTGCTCGATATATTTCACTCACCCTCCTACAATTTCTCCCTTCTTTCTTTACCTTCCGCTTTCAGACTTCCAAAAGAGCGCAAAAACTGGGATTAGCTCGGTTTCTATTATATAAATTCAAAAAACAAATGGGATAGCTTTGAGAATCTCCATGAAAATTGTTGTTTATTTAAATGTGATCCCCATTCGGTTATACATTTTCATGAAAACATGCCAAACTTTGCTCGACGTCTCGGTGCTGAAGTAAGAAAAAGCAAAGAAGGCTCAACAAAAAAGTATAAATCGTAGGGTCAGGCGCCCGAACTAGTCTCGTTACACTCAATCCATGACCATCCTGTATATGAGAATTGGTGTGTGGGGGGGGGGGGGGGGGTGCATGGCACATATCTCTTGCAGGTTTATCCATGAAAGAGGACACATGTCTAATCTAAAAGAGATGAATCCCTAGAAAGCATACATAGTCTGTGCAAATGGGATGGGAAAAGAAGAATCGACTAGATTATATATATTTTGGAGAATCCATGTGATTCGCAATAAGGAGAGCAAGGTCAGGAAGAGAGAGAGAAGTGGTGCAAGAAAAAGGTCAGTCACTTCACAGGTTCTTTAGGTCCATGATCTTTTCCAGATGAAAAATATGAATTTAGTTCAGGAGGGCTCTCTTAAGGAAATAACCCTAATAATAAGTAAGCTTGGCAAGAATCCTATAAATGAAATCCATTACGAAATTCAATTTAAACTCCATTAAAACATGTGCATTTAAAATGATGATCTAATCATATAATCAACTACAAGCAATCCACGAAAAATGCATGATTTACGTGGAAAACTCCGCCAATAAATTTGGGGGAAAATCACATGCATATAGAGGTTATATAATGATGAAAAATTGAAGTACATAGTACAAAACCCTAGAAGGTATGCTCTCTCGTAATCAAGTTGTTAGATGAATCACAATTACCCTAAAAATACATGCACATAGGCGTATACACCAAGAACTGTCTATGGAGTATATTTGCTTCATAATCAATTTGGATCATAAATTTGCTTTTGTATCTACAAAATATGTACTTTCTACTTTAAACTACTTATAGTCATAGAATCATTAGTTGGATTCTTTTTAAAAATATAGATCTTATAGTTCTAACATCTATAACTTTATAATAAATTCAGTAAATAATATCAGCATTGTAATTTTGTATGTGATCATTTACTTTAATAATTATTTTCAATCACGACACTTTCTATCACTACCATCATTGTTCATGGACACTTGTGCGTTATTTCCAACTTTTAAAGTGACTACAAAACAAAACTCGTCATTTAACTTTTTGAAAGTATCTTTTGATCCATTAACCTCACAAAAGCAAATCCGTCGTTAGAAAAAATATAGTATATCAACACAGTTGAATAAAAAGATGTCTATATAGCAAATATTCATTGACCATATTAAAAGGTTGCACACTAAGACGTCCACGTCTATAACAGTAGTCGACCACCTCCCATCAACGAAAAAAGAATAAAAATGAGCGAAAATATAACTACGAAGGAAGATGGAAGGGGGTTCAATAAGACTGATGCTTTGTCCTCAAATACGAGAGAGCTATTCTTATATATTTTTATTTTATTCTCGAGTGCAATCATGTCTATAAGGAATCTATTGGCATCATCTTAGCAACTCCCTAAGTTCATCTTTGTAGTCATCATCTAACCACACAACTTTTGTGTGGGGATACCTATCACATACATCTATAAAATAGATACTGATCACATACAAATAATACTAAAAATATATAGATTGGCTGAAATATACATGTACTGGATGGAAAACATATATGGATGTTGTGTACATTAAAGTGATATACGTATCTTTATCCGTTTTAAAACAGACACGGATACGGATGCCAAATTTGTATAAAATAGACATCCTGATAGATTGAATACGCATATATCTGTATCAGTTTGCATTATTACTTACGAGTCTTTCGAAAGGAGTTGTTCTAACATTCTAGGATAAGGTGAATCAACTTAAAAATCGTCTTTTGGCTTTTGTAGATAACTAACGGACGATGATGACTTTACAAAGTTTCCTTACGCGATCGGGGTTGGAAAAAACCACCCAAGTGAACAAACGTTTTCATACCTTATTCCAACATAAGGATGATTGTCACACTTAGATCGACTGTTCGGGAATCACCCTTCCACCCTCGTATGCAAACAAATGAATACAGATATAAATATAGGTGTCGTCATATCCTTATCTGTTTTTATAAATACGAATATGGATGTGGATATTAAAACAATGTTAACATATCCTTAAAAAAGAGAGATTGAGGTCAAACAGACTGCATATTAGTAATATTAGAAATACGGAATAGAATATCTTAAATAGTTATGTATGGATGCAATGCACATGATATACATATACAAAGAGCTTTTACCCCAGGACCCTAGAATCTTCGTAAATTACCTTCTTTACCTAGCAAACATACTTATTATCCCCTCGACCCCGTAAACTTGCTCCGTCTTACCCCACATACCCTTCCAATAATTTACTTTTACTTGAGTCAATATCTTGAGTTAAGGCACAGTTAATTAAACCCTACCCGAGTTCATCCGCTCTTGAGCGTCGGATTTTTTTATCAAATGACTATACACGAAGATAAACAGATGGTTCTGATCGATACTCCTCAGATGATCTGATGGTGGTTGTAGAGTCTGGAGGAAGACATGTTCTTCCCCAATGTGTGCGAACTCTAGGGATGAAGATCGGTGCCACCTGCAGCCTCTAGCCACCCTCCCCAACAACTCCGGACCTCCAGCCCCCTCCCCAATGCAACTTAGACCTCGTAACCCAGCCCCCACGATGTCCCAATCTCCAATGAGGGATGAGGGCGCGCTAGTCGGCCAAAGATGGAAGGAGCGACGACAAATCTAGTTGTTGGCACGGAGTTGCACGCAACATTAGAGAAGGGGTCATTGATGGCATCCTTGCATGCACGAGGAAGAGGGGACACAGTCCCAGCAGGCTTCTACTAGGTGGATGTTGCCCTTTGTAGCAGAGCTCGCAAAGAAGGAGAAATGACCACATCTTCATGCAGGTGACGGCTGGTCAATAAAGGGGTCCTGGCAATGTCGGCCACAACACCTGCAGGTACTAAGTGAGAGCGGGCAAGTGAGAGGGTGGCGCGTTGTTGTGCACAACATCAGGTCGACCATGGTTGCTAGCCGGTGGTGGTTGTCCATGGTGATTGGTACGGGTCACGACTGAGGAGAAGGCATGCGCGTGCTACTTGATGCAGCATAGAAGGGGGAGGAGGTGTGTGCAACACCCTTCGCAGCAGGAGGTAGATGCTTCACACGGGTCTATGATAAGTGGTCAATACACAAGGAAGAGAGTTCGAGGAAAGGGGGTGATGGAGAAGGGCACAAAATGACGCGTTATTTTTAATAGATTCCATCCACTTTTTGATGGACAAATGGATGGAAGTTAACTACGGAGTTTGAAGAGTAAAGTTAGCAACTTTACGTGGTCGAGGAGATAATAACAATGTTTACAAGATCGAGAGGATAATTTACAAAGCTCATAGGGTTCATGGGATAAAAATCCCATACACTAAATGTGCTTATATTGTAAAACTTATAGCAAATATAGTGAAAGAAAATATAAAATTAAGAGTATATGGCTAAAAATAAATATGAAACTATATATATATATATATATATATATGAAAATGGATACACATATACAGATGTTTGCGGATCAAATCGATATCCATATGGGCATCCATCTTAAAACAGTACATATACGCATGCCAAAATCTGTGGCGTATCCGTTTGCATCCCTACTTGAGTCTCGTACTTTCTGTAGCTGGTTTGACATAATAAACATGAAACACAAGATTTCCATATAGGCAGGGATACCATGGGTGAGTTTTTGTCACCTCTGTAAATAGGGGTGTTCAAAAATATCCGGGTCAATGGGTACCCAGCTTGACCCGTTCATTTTGAACTTAAACTCTCGGGGACCCGTTTGAAAATGATGGGTCGGATACCCACAATGTCATGACCCATGCCCCATATAAAAAACCTGACGGGTACCCGCGGGTACCCAGTTGGAGGCTTACACTATAAATTGATTCATAAAAATGCAAATGGTTAGATACAAACATCAATATATATGTTACATTATTCTTATCTATTTTAAAAATATAGAAATGAATGCGGATATAAATATCGGTAAATATGGAAAACATATTGCCAATTCATTAAAAATGAATGTCGGAATTAAACGGATGCAAATTAGAAAGGAAAAATAATATAATCAAAATTGTATAGATAAGATGAAATTTATATGTTTAGGGTGGCTCATATATGTATCCATTTTGAATTCGAAATATACATAGATGTCAAAATTTGAATTAACATATATGATAACGAATCGGATACGATCCAAATCGATATACATACATTCCGGCATCCAAACATGATGATAATGAATACAATTGAATACGAATTGTCCCACCACCCACACGCATGCCCGTGCTCGCGTCCATGCAAATGCCCATGCCCACGTGCGCGCTCTTGCGCCCACGGGCACACACGCACACACATAGTGTGGACGCACACATTGCGATTACCAATTGTGATGATAATTAATACACCCAAGTACGAATAAGAATATATACTTATATATTGTCTGTCATGTTATCCTCCGATTATATATATTTACATCTCTTTATCCGTATTTGATTCATTATGAGGATGAACCTACGTGAATGTGTCACCATTGGATCCGTATTCGATGGTATTCCTTCCAGTTGTATGTATTCATATGGTTTACATTATCCACATAGTTGTATACATCCTCATTAATTTATTTATCTACGTTTATTTATCCCTATCTAAATGCATTCCCTACCATTCAGATTTTCATATCCGGCATTATCATTATGAATATGATATAGATACAGATATACATAGTTGGACGTATCGTTTGCATTTTTATATATGCCACCATTCATTAGAATTATCTCTCTTTATCCCCACGGGTACCCGCGGGTACCCGCAAATAGCCAATATCCATTGCCATTAATCGGGTACCCGTTACAATTGGGTACCCGTTGGAATGGGGCGGGTCGACCCGTGATCCAATACTAACGGGGCGGGGCGGGTCACAATCAAATGGGGCAGGTACCCGCCCCATGAACACCCCTAGTGTAAACAGGAGGTAAAAAGCCGAGACCACATACCTTGTTGTCATATTTTTCAAACATTTGTTCCATCATCTTCGTTGAACAAGACCCTAAATTTTGGGCCCTTTTTTTGTTCCACCACAAAATCCTGGTTGTTGTTTTTTTGCTATTTAGCCCTCGTTATTTGGGGATAGACTATTTTACTAACATAGCCATAATATGAACATACCTGAGATATCTTTCTGTGAAGGGCTGATCTTTACCCTATTTTACGGTTGGAAGTCCGCTATGTTTGGTGTTTTTTGGATATAAGAACCTATAGGTGCTTTGACGCCTTTTTGTCTCAGATGAATGTAAGAATGATCATTTTTCGAAAAAAGTAGGGACTACTATTAAATAACTTGATCTTGAGTATTTTTGACAATGGTCAAGGAATCCATTGGGCCAAGCCAAACAAGTTGTGAGGGTTAGTATTCATATTCTTCCAGAACGACTTGATTTAGGGTGGAGGACGTTACAAATGGTATTAAAGAGTATTTCATATGATAGCAGAAAAGACCTCTCAAAAGTTGGAGCCACCCCTGTCAAAAAATAAGAGGAATAAGTTATTCATGAGCGTGCATCCACCATTTTAACTGAGAATAAGTGAGAACCACGTGACAATGACAATAAGGACATTTGCACTTATGAGTGCGCGAGATTATATCCCCAAACATAGTCTCATATATAACAATCACAAAGTGTGAGAGTGAGCTATAACTAATGGTGATTAGTGCTAAACAATTTAGGATAAAGCAATTTGGATAGTGATCAATGGGTTTAGACGAGCCCAAGCTAAACAAGTTGTGAGGACCAGTATTCCTCCATGACAACAAGCCAAACAGATGCGCCGCCCTCTCTCTCTCAAGCATCTATCTCAACCAATGTACATTGAATCAATAACTTATCGCTATCTCTAGATACAAATTCATGACTTCCGATCGACTCATAGTCAAAACTTCACATTCAATACAACTCTGTCGAGATTATCACTCCCAATTAGGGATGCAAATGTTTACGGGTATATCCGTACCTGATCCGGCATCGTATCCGTTTTATACATATTTTGACATTCGTATCCGTATCCATTTTAAAATGAGTACGGATATGGATATCATTTTGATATCCGTAAACATCCGCATCCGTATCCGTTTATCCTTTTTCGTATATAAATATAGTCATAGATTTATTTTTAACCAAATGAAGATAGGTGAAACTGTTCCCGAACCTTTTCTCCCAAACCCCCGGGTCGATCCGAAGCGGATCCTCTGCAGTAATGCAGAGGTCTGTTGTAGAACCACGACCAGAGCGAGCAATTCAGATTTTGATCTAGTGGTTCGCACAAAAATCCAATTTTTATAAGTCCATCCCATAAAATTTCGTGCAACAGCTCGATCAAGAACGTGCGGCTCCCGCTATTCTACAACTGAGGATCCGCTTGCCGATCCTTTCCGCACTTTGCCCTTCTCCTCCCATGGTGGCGATAGCGAACCCCACGACCTCTCCTTCTCCTCCATCGACTCTCACTCTCCTTGGTAGCAGCATCAACGCACTCCTTGGCTCCCACTCTCCTCCTGCATCGGCGGCGAACCCCTCAACGTCCCCTTCTCTCGCAGTAGTGGCGGCCGCCCTAGCCGAGCCCATCACACAAAAGAGCAACAAGGTCACCACCACTGCAATTAGCCCGGAGAGAAGCCTCGAAATGACAACGAGGGGAATCCAAAGGAGGCGTTCAATATGATGATAAGGCAAATACCGCGAGTTGTGGATGTGCCCATGGGAGTTCCTGCAACGACATGGGCTGTGGGGGGCACCCCAAGTTCGAACCAATTTGCAACTATAGTTATGGCGTTCAAGATGTTGACGGTAGGGATCGTGTGCGAGACGTTATTGAGCAACCATGAGGAGGGGAGCCTCTTGGTCTAGGAGGTGCTGGAACGAAACGAGTCGCGTCGATCGGCGGAAGCATGCAATAATAGATCGTACGACCGAATCGTTACCGAAAACATACATCGCAATCAATGAGCAGAGATAATATCAAATTCAAATAAAATCCATTCCAAATAAGAGTTCCATTATTACAAATCAAACTGGGGTATTCTTAAAAAAACTACTATGAGAATTTAAAATGGCATCTCAACAGTTCCTGTGGACATACAACTATCATCTAAATCTTCACGAATTGAATCATACCACGTCAGGAATCTAGAGGAGTCCGCAGCACGATCCTGAATAAGCAATCAACCTTGTTCTTCACCTGAAATTGGCAAACATAATTTTCCATGAGCTTATTGCCCAGTATGCATCGGGGTCCACGCATGGGAATTCTAACAGTCTTTTAATTTGTTACAAAACATGTACTTGAGTTTTCATGGATGCGCATCATTGCATGCCTAATTGCTCCCATGCATGTCTAAGTTTGATTCCTAACAAGTATAATTTAGATTCTTTCACAGTCAAGGGTATACATATGTAAATTTCATAATAAAATATGGCATACATTTCTTTCATCTAGTAGGGCATGTTCCATACGATTCATAATAAGTACATGTTTCTTTTATCATACAAGTCACTTTACATTGCACTCCCATGACTTTGACTGTTTACTTTTTTAAACCAACTCTCGTACAACATGTAACGATTTATTTTTTTATTAATTTATTTATTGTATAACTCAAGATGGTTTACCTTTGTAAACCATTTTCTTACACAACTTTCATATACTTATCTTGTTATACGCTTTCAACCGCTGGCACTTGCGGTCCATGACATGACATGACATGATAATGTAGCTAAAACTGTAGAGGACTTAGCTTTTGCTTCTGTGGTTCCTTGCAACCATACGTCCCTTGTATTGTCGCCCTTTGGAATAACACGACCCTTTATGATCGTACATGTGACTCTTTTATGAGTTTGTACCTTACATCTTGTTTAAGGTTATCAAATTCTATCCTTTTTATCATAGGAAAAAATCATAATGTACTAAAACATTTCATTGATCAAAATAATAACATTTTATCTTTGTCAATAGTTACATATTTCTTTTAAAATGATATTACAGTAGATGTAAACTGCAACTAAGTCACATGGTCATATAAATCTGACAAGTCGTATAGTGACATACCCGTGACTTGTTCAATATATAGTAATCCAATTGAAACTCTGACATATTTATTATTCACAAAAAATATATTTAGTTTCACCACACTATATAATTTGTATATGCAATTAACTAGTCAGAGACTAAATGTACAATACGTTCTTTCATATATGTATGTAATTTCTTCAATTTATACTTTATACCAAATATTCATCTAATTATTCAATTTGAATATTTTATCTCAAAACAAAAGCCAACACTAACGTATATATAGACATCTTATCTTATAAGGAAAATTGATTCCAATGGCTTATCGGAAAAGAAAGTGTTCATGAAATAAAATCTTTAAATGACAATAATTGTGTTTGTATTTTCAATTTTATTTCAATGTTAATATATTTGCTACACTTTCAATATTATACAATCATGGCTATTTTCAACAAGAGAATGGATCTTGCTTGCTTCAAGATTTTTGGATACCCTTCCAATTGTTGATGGTATTAAACTTAAATTGACATTAGTGCTTTATCACAACTTACTTTTATAGGCAATCACTAAAGATAAAAATCAACAATACAAATAATGTAATTATCAACCATGACACTTCATATTTGCAATGCATGTGTTTAAATATACGATTATAAAGAGAATGGTTTGATAATTAACTATTTTCTTTCTTAATATCAACTCGCATACGAAAGATTGATGTTTAAAATATTCTCATATTGAAAACTAAACCATCATGGTAATATGCCAGTCCATCTCCGTGTTGGTGGATAGCGAATACTTGTTTTTTTTCAAGTTTAGATTCAAGCACACCTTTTAATTTGCGTAGAGTTGACATACCTTATACTAAGATTTGATACATGTTTTAAGGGTCTTATCTCAAATTAAGTCGATATGTATGCATATTATCCTATGAAACGACACATACATTCATATATCGTATCGGATATGATCCTTGTTCATACGTAATCCTAAACAGATACATACCTTATGTCCGACGTGTAACTCTCCCTGACGTGGTCGTCGCGCCTCCTTTCGGTCACGGATCCCTGTTCTCCTCCTCTTCCTCTGACTCGACGTCACCTTCTCCTACGATGAAGAAGGATGTCCGTAAGATCTCTTTCCCTCACTATAACTCTCTTTCTCTCTCCTCCTCTCTTAAATTGCAATGGCAAGTGACCATGAGTAGAGGGAGGGATTTATTGAATTTTTATGCCTCTCAAATGGGAAATTAATGGCCATTACTATCCGTAAATTTTAGAATTAAATCAATATTGATAAATGTGAAAATAAAAGGAAGTTTTGCAGAAAAATTCTAGATGTTACAATATACTACCCTTAAAGAAAATTTCAACCTCGAAATTTCTTATCAAGGGACATACCGAAAGTTGTGTATGCTTCTCCCGCATTTCACTTTCCAGGTCCCAGACAGCCGCCTTCTTCTTATGGTGCTGTCAAAGGACTTTGATCATCGGAACTATACATTGACGAAGTTGATGGTCTCTACGATTGGCGATTCGTATAGGTTTCTCTTCAAAGGTAAAGTTTGGTTGAATGTCGACGACCTCGTGCTCGATCACATGTGAAGGATCAGGAGTGCACCTCCTCATCTTAGATACATGGAATACATCATGTAGCTTCGAGTATTGAGGTGGTAATGCAATACGATATGCCACCTCTCCGATCCGTTGTAGAATCTCAAAAGGTCCTTTGTATCTGGGGGAGAGCTTCCCCTTTTTGCTGAATCGTAAGACGCCTTCGGTTGAAGAGATATTAAGAAAGACATGCTCCCCTACTTTCTGATATGAACAAGTTCCGATCTCAAAATGTGCTTCTCGCCAACGTCACTCCAACATGAGGGTGATCTACAAGGTTTCCCATAAAGTGTTTCATAGGAAGCTATCTTGATGCTCGAATGATAACAATTATTGTAAGCAAACTCCACTAATGGAAGATGCATATCCCAGCTACTTGCAAAATGTAAGGCACATGCTCGCAACAAATCTTCTAGCGTATGGATGGTTCTTTCTGATTTACCATCGGTCTGCGTATGGAAAGAAGTGCTAAACTTCAATTTAGTGGCCATAGCATCCTGAAAACACTTCCATAAGAGAGAGGTAAATTGCATGCCCTGATCGGATATAATTGATTCACGGACACCACGTAGGTTGTCGATTTCATTCACATATAATTCAACTAGTCTGTTTATCGATGATCTAGGTGGATGAGTAGGAAATACACCGATTTGGTCAATCGATCAACAGTCATCCATATGATGTCATAACAATGTTTCGTGGTCTTGGGTAGACCAGTGACGAAGTCCATCGTTATGTGCTCCCACTTCCATTCAAGTATCTTCAAGGTTTGAACAGAACTTGATGGTCTCTGATGTGTCGATCTTGATCTGCTAGCATACAAGACATTTTAAAATAAATTCTACGATATCGTTCCTCCTCTTCGACCACCAGAAGTTTCACTAGAGATCCTTGTACATTTTCATTGTACATGGATTGATAGTGCACATCGATTTGTGTGCTTCATCTAGAATCTCCTGCTTGAACTCAATATCACTCGGAACCTAATCTGTTGCGGTACCTTATAGCTCCATCAATTCTGATTGTAAAATCAAAACATTCTTTCTTAGTTGCTTCTATCATTTTAGGAAGATCAGCATTTGTTTTATGTGCTACCATGATCTTCCCAATTATCTCTGGTTGAATATTGAGCGTTGCAAATGATATATTTCTCGATCATCTCAAGAAAGGCTTCCAAACTTCAAAATCCTTCACCATATTCCATTGAAGTTTTAAACTAGCATGTTTACCATCCCATTTTCTGCTTAATGTGTCTACTATGACGTTTGTTTTTCTCGGATGGTAATTGATGGCAAAGTCGTAGTCTTTGGAACTCTAGCCACCGTCACTGTCTCAAATTAAGTTCCTTCTGGGAGAAAATAGATTTGAGGCTCTTATAATAACTGAACACCTCAAACTATTCATTGTAAAGGTGATGACATCATTTTTAGATCAAAGACTACCGTTAACTCCAAATCATGAGTTGGGTAGCTCTATCTTGTGGTTTTAGTTGTCGTGAGGCATAAGCAATGGCTTTTCATTTTGCATAAGAACACACCTGGGTCTAGTGCTTGATACATCTGTATGTACCATAAAATCTCCACTACATGATGGTAAATCCAAGATTGGGGTCGTGGTTAATCTTTGCTTCAAATCTTGAAAATTTTGTTCGCACTTCTCAAACCATACAAACTTGACATCCTTTCAAGTAAGCTTCGTTAATGGTAGTGAGATCCTTAGAAAATTCTAAATAAATCGTCGCTAGTATCCAGCCAAGCCAAGAAAGCTACGGATCTCATAAACATTCTTGAGTTGACTCCAATTCATCATGGCTTCTACTTATGTTGGACCTGTTGGACATGCGAGCCCACGGTGAGCCATTATGCAATAAATGTTATTGCACGTATCATTCCCTGATCTGAAATGAAGAATAAATAATTTGCATAATAGGTCCCTCTGTACAATTAGGGTTATGTACCATGGCCATCTTAATGATCATACAGCTGTTGTTTCATTAAATGAATCATAGAGGCTGGTGCTTGGATGAATATCTAATGGGTTAGATAGAGGACTCATCAAGCACCGTCAAATGATTATTAAGAGATTATCTCCAGCCTGAGTAGGAGATGGCAATCCTTTCTCACATAGGTTTATATCTGACCGACCTCTTGATGCAGGTCCTCTGCATGGGAATAGTGATTCGGAGGTGTCAGATTAGTTAGGTCAATGGGTTGACTTAGCGAGATCGAGATAACCTAAGTCCTATGTTGAATGCTGTCACAGCATAGGCACACATCCTCTGACCGGAGACAGATGTGTTGCTATATGTCTGAGTGTGTACATTTCGCAGACCAGTAGGTTGATGACCTAACCAAGGTCTATATACCGGCGAGCTGGTGTGCATATAAGGGTATATGAGTAATACGATCTCTCAAAGGGATCATACATGTGGATTGGATCCACATTAGTTAATTAGCTAGAAATGTAATTTACAAATTAGTTTGGGATGTGAATATGATTCACATATTTTTTCATTGGCATGATTGAAATATTCACAAATTAATTTGGAATTAATTTGGTGGATATTATTGCAATAATAGTTGTTGCAATTAATTAAGAAATAACGAGATAAAATAAAAGGAGACAAAATACCACCAAATTATAAGGTGGCGTCACCTATGACTTAGTCATAGGTGACGCCCCCTATAATTTAGGGTGGTTTGTTGTCTCTCCTTTTTTTGTTATCATATTATCTCTTAGTAATTTATTCATGTTAATTAAATTGTGTTGATAATAATTCAATATATATTTAATTTAATATAAATTAATGTTGTTGGTTTTTAACCAACAACAATCATAGCCGTTGTATGGCTCTTGGATTACAATGACTGTTGGATCCATGAGAGCCATGGATTGAGATCCATTGGATCCCAAACTAATATATAAAGAGGGTAGCCTTAGCCCTTGATAGATACACCAAGTGGATGCCTACTCTACTTCTCTCTCTCCCTCTCATTCTCGTGCTATCTCTCTCTCCCTCTCCATAGGGTGGTCGACCACCATTGTTGAGAAAGGAGAGAAGTTCTCGCCTTCGCCTTCGACGACTCGAGGATCTCCTTCTTCTTCGTGGCTACTCGCTATAGAGGAAGACGACGGATTTCGCTTGACGAAATCAGGGGATCTATTGCTTAGATCTTCATCGAAGATTGCGGGAGGAACGCGACTCATCATCGTGTCTGCAAGTGCGTTCTTCGTGGATCGGACTTGAGACAGGAGGATCTCTTGTTTGGGATCTCGCGATCACAACCACGCTTAAAAGGTATTCCTTATACTTTATGGTTTGATGAAATGATCCGAGAAGTGTTCTCGTGATCATGTGGTTTCATCGTTTGATTTAAAAATTTTAAATTCCGCTGCACCTTGCGACTAGTACGACTAATCGCCCCGATCGTATTCGATGCGATCTTCACGCTTCCGTGATGCGCTTGAGGATTTTCAATATCCTTCAAGTGGTATCAGAGCCAGGTCGAAAAAGGTTTTGGATATGATCCATGAACCATGGACGACTTGGGTTTGAAATGGTCGCGAAAGTTTTGGCGCATTTGGATTTTTGCAACTCTGTCTAATTGATTTTTTCGGCACTGTTTAAATTGTTTAAACACAAAATATTCAATCGGATTTTGTTCCTCATTAAACAAGGAAACCATGGGATTTGAGTTTACTAAATTTGGATTTAATTTGCTCAAGATATGGCCTTTTGACTATGCATGTATTCACTGTTGCGGGAACAGCGAAATTGAACGTGATTAATTTGTTAATTACGGTTTTGATATGCCTCGAAATCATGAATTATCACTTGGGTTCTGTTGTAAATCAAGTTGGCAATCTTAGGGCACTACTTTTACGAATTTTGGATTTAAATTGATCAAGATAAGTTAATTTTAGTGATAAGGGGTCACTGCTGGAAATTGACAATTTTTTATCATGAACCTTGTGATAGTCATTCAAATAAATGTTGATGAAAATTAATTGTTAATTTTCTGAAATTGGTTATTGATAAAATATTTGTGAAATGTTTAAAGATGATAATCAATTCCTTGAATGACATCCCACTAAACCATAATGATAAGATAGTTGATCTTGATCATTGGTTATTTTGAAATCATCAACAAACATTGTTTTCATGCAAAACTCTAGGACATCCTACAATTGTTGTAGGACAACTTTTACATGCAAAACCTCTTTCTTGAATAGGATTGGGGATTTGTTTAGCAAATCTCCTTATAATATAATCAAAAATATTTTGATATATATTATATGGTATAATTTCGATTGAAAGACCGATGAGCATCTCAAAGTACATGATGATCTATCTGGTATTATCCTTTCCTGAGGTGGATATGGTGTCTAGTCGGAGATCGCTGGGGTAGCGAGTTGCAACGTATGTGGTCCGTCCCACTCTCGCCGGTACTGGCCATGACAACGGGTATGGATTGGATAATGTCGGAGAAATCAAAGTATATTTCTAATTATTAAAATTCGAAATAATACGTACTTTGAGATTATACCTATTCAAGTAAAGAATTCAAAGTTTGTTGATTGATAATAGGATTGATAGTTAATTTAATGTGATTAAATTAATTATATCCTATTTAAACACTCTATTAAGAATAGATGTGTATTTCCCTTGGAAGAATTAATTATGTGAATATGATTCACGATAATTAATTATTTCAATTTGAATAAGAGGTGGTGAATCACATAAGTGACATCCATGGTCTCCCGTCAAGGCAAAGAATTTCGTCATCAAAAGTTGTATATAGGAGACGCTTGTCCGAAGTGACAGATCCTATATACAATTATTTGGATCGGGTTCTTTGCTTCTCAAAAGAGTAAGGCCGTATAAGTAGTGACCCCAATATCGGGTCCTCATATTATTGGGGAGATATTGGATTGCGTATAGCGAGTTTTAAGCCTGTTGACAGTTGGTTTAATTAGCAATCAACATCATCTTAGGGGTGGTGGGCCCGGGTGTTAAAGACCGAATTGGGAAATGCAAATTGGACTTGCAAAGCGGAATGTGTTCCCGCTTCTCTTTATTTGAGTCACAGGTTCTCATATTATTGGGATGTGATAAAGATAGAGAGGAGATCCCAGATCTTGCTTGAGATATAGCGGTAAGTATATCTCTTACTTTGAAAGACGATTAGGGAATAATCTTTCATAGTAGACATAACAAGACAAATTTGATTTAAAATTCCTAAATCAAAGTAAAATATGTATATATAATACATATACCCTTATGCAAATTTCTTATTTATGATAATCCTTCATAAAATCCACACAATGTTATACTCAATAATAACAAGTAAAATATCATGGATTGGACTCACGATCCAGATATAGTACTTGCAATTGGACACATAATGTATGTGGTTACAATGTGCAAGTTTCCTCAACATAATAAGGAATGACAATTAAATAAGACAATAAGACATCATCTTAGGGTTTGTATGTCTCTATAGTCTTGATCTTTCATCGAGTGTACTTTGGAAGTGACATGTCATGATGATCGTAGTTGTCAAAATAATCCTTATAAAATCTAAGAAGATGTTTTGGCATACATATGTGCTCTAGACATTTAATCATGAATGACATTGTTCTCTACATTATGCAGAGTGGTGGCTCGAAAGAGATGATGTATTCAAAATATTTGAATACCTACCTGAACCAATGTTTTAGGAGTCTAGATGGATGTAGACATGATGAGTGTCATCATTCTACTGTCTATACTCTAGTCATTCATGAAGCTTCATAATATTCACATTGTATGAATTTAATGATGTATGTATAAATGTTGAAATGCTCTTACATTGAAATCTTTTGAATTTAACATAAGAGATCCTTAGTCTTGAACAATGGTTGTTTATAGATGAAAAGAGGACAGTGGAAGCGTGGGTCGGACCCATGTGAGAAGGAAAGTCAAAGAGTTGATTATACTTATGTGACTTCCATATGACATCCAAAGAGTTGGATGAATGCCTATACTGCAATAACTTGATGTGTTGATAGTATGACTATCAAGTCTGTCTAGAATCCTTAGAGAAGGACTCAGATAGTGCATCATAATAATCTATATCTACATTTGATCCTTGAAATTGACTTTCTTATTTGATAAGATAAAGTCTGATAATTGTATCTCGATCTTCTAACAATACTTGCAATGTTTGCACATGTTTTAGAAGACTGGAAAAAATTGATCTTAAGGTTTATAGTTATCCACATAGACATTGATGCAATTGTTGCAACAATCTCTGTTGGATTGATATACTTCTTAATTTCAGTGGGAGAGCCTTAGTCTTAGAGAATGTCTCTATGACCTAAATATTAGAATACGCTCATTGTTTGTTTCTAAATATTGGAAATAAATATGAATTCTAGAATAAACCTATCATAAAGAGTTATGATGGATAATATTTCAGATAATAATCTAGCATATGGTGGACTCTACTAAATTAGAAATTTAATGAATGGTTCATTGAGATTTCTAATACTGAAAGTTAAACCTTATAAGATCAATAGGAGGATAAAGATCATTTGACAATGATTTAGCATCAAGTTTTGGACATATGCCTGTTGATTTGATCAATAGACAAGTAAGAGATGAAACTTTAGAATGTCTAAAAATTCAAATCTTACATACTTATGAATATTGTATTCGAAGTAAAATGTCCAATACACCCTTCTTTTGGGAAAGGTGTAAAATGTCAAGGTATTCGAGATCTCATATATATTGATGTTTGTGAGTCATCTATATCGTAGTAAACATTATGGATATGTGATATCTATCGATGATTATGTATGATATATGAGATTTCTTCTCTTCACATGAGAAACCTTTGAAATGTTCAAAGATTTCGTAATTTTGGTTTAGAACCAAAGTTTGAAGGAAGATTAAATGAATTTGATCTAACCAAGGTAGCAAGTACCTATTAAATGAATTTAAAGAATATGTTATTGAGATATGAATATCATTTCTATCTCAATGCTCCTGACACACCTAAACTCAATGGAGTTGTAGGAAGATACAATTAGATCATGTGTGACATGATTTGATCAATGATGAATTTTACCATAATTATCCCTCAGTTTCTAGGTATATATGTGTAGTAGAGACTACAATATATATATCCTTAATAAGGTTCCATGCATGTAAGCTGGAATCTAGCATTTGAGAGTACTACTTCATTAGGAAAATAAAGGATGGTACTGGATACCTACTTTATGACCTTGAGATTCTTAAAATATCTCATCTTTGAGAATATGATTCTTATAGGATGACTCTCTTGAGAATCAAGATGAAAATGAAGTAAAAGAACTCGTTTAATATTGAGAAGATAATGAGGCTCCAGAAATCGGAAACTAAAAGGGACAATTAAAGATGAAACACTAATACTTCTTCAAATGAGTTTGAAGATGTATTCCATGTGTCAGTTAAGTCTGACAATGATCGGATTTCATGTGATGAAGCTCCTGAGGATCATGACATGGAAAGATGAATATTAGCAATAAAGGTCTAAGGTAGACTTCATATACAAGTGTTGTATATGGACCCTCGAGGATCCACCTATAAGGGTTAGACCCATTAAGGTGTAAATGGATCTCCAATAGAAAGAGGGAACCTGAAGAGAAGGTAGAGACCTTCAAAGCACGGTTCGTAGCCATGAGCTACACACCGAAGAGAAGACATCAATTGCGATGTGGCTTGCTTTTCAGTGATCATGCTTAAACCCATCAAGCTATTGCTAACCCTAGCTACACAATTTGACTATGACATCTTCAAGATGTGAGTCAAGATTGTATTCCTCTATGAATACCTCTTTGAGGATATTCACATGAAGTAGCCCCAGGGCTTCATGGTTGAGGAATGCAAGATGTGTTGGCTAAAGAACTTCATCTTTGGACTCAAATAAGCTTATTGTCGTTGGAACATAAGATTTGATGAAATTATAATTGTTATAATTTTAAATAGAATCTTGATGAACCATGTGAAGCTTAGTGGGAGTGACATTGTGTTTATCGTGATAAATGTAGATAATATCCTAATCATTTAGAATGATATAAGGATGAAAATAAGTGTTTTATGACCTGGCTATTCCATACCTTGAGATATAATCTCAAAAGATGCCTCTTGGATCTTAGTTCTGAAGGTGTTCAGAAGCAAAGAAAAGAGGGTATTGGGACTGTCACATTTGTAGTACACCTTGGACATGTTCCATTTTCTGGAAATTCCAAGAAAGACTTTCTTACCTTAAGATTTGGTACTGACCTATCTAAAGGGATAACACCTCAAAGAGTTGAGGATGTGAATGCTAAAAACTGGTTTCCCTTTTGTGCATCAGTTACGAGAAGCTAAAGTATGCTAAATATGTACAAAAGCCATATATCTGCCATGAAGTGGGAGTAGTAAACTGTTACTAATCCTACTATGGAGATAGAACACTTAATTGCAGTAATAACAATATCTTCAAAGATGACAAGGCTTTAGAGATAGTGATCTCTAAGTCTTATCTTCAAGAAATTAAGACTTTTAGATGGAGATCTAAAAGGTCTTAACTGCGAATACCTTAGGAGATAGAGATCTCCAGGGATAAGGGCATTCTGATAAGGATAATAGAAATTACATACTGGTTATAATAATATTTCTTTGAGTTGTAGTATCAAGGATACTATGACTGACAAGATTGAGTATGGTTGCATTAGATGCAACATGTGCATTAGATGCGAGCATTGTTACTGGGGATGTGCAAGTGCCGTAAAAGGACTTGGCGTAGTCTCGCGGGAACAGAGTGACTGAGCAGCTTACCTAGCTATTTTCTAAATAGTCTATGATTGTCACATGAGAGTGGGTTTAAATGATTAGCCCATTAATGGCTCTTTGGGCTAGTGGGAGATTGTTGGACATGCGAGCCCACGACGAACCATCATGTAATAAATGTTATTGCACGTATCATTCCCTGATTTGAAATGAAGAATAAATAATTTGCATAATAGGTCCCTCTGTACAATTAGGGTTATGTACCATGGCCATCTTAATGATCATACAGCTGTTGATTCATTAAATGAATCATAGAGGCTAGTGCTTGGATGAATATCTAATGGGTTAGATAGAGAACTCATCAAATACCGTCAAATGATTATTAAGAGATGATCTCCATCCTGAGTAGGAGATGGCAATCCTTTCTCACATAGGTTTATATCTGACCGACCTCTTGATGCAGGTCCTCTGCATGGGAATAGTGATTCGGAGGTGTCAGATTAGTTAGGTCAATGGGTTTACTTAGCGAGATCGAGATAACCTAAGTCCTATGTTGAATGCTGTCACAGCATAGGCACACATCCTCTGACCGGAGACAGATGTGTTGCTACATGTCTGAGTGTGTACATTTGGCAGACCAGTAGGTTGATGACCTAACCAAGGTCTATATACCGGCGAGCTGGTGTGCATATAAGGGCATATGAGTAATACGATCTCTCAAAGGGATCATACAGGTTCACTTGTGAACCGGAAGGCATGAGCTCACTCATGAGGTATTGGGACCGATCAAATTCCATGCATGGTCGTCGTGCTTTGGAAGCATGACAAGAATTTGAAGGTACGATATATGCTTCGGGAAAGCATATGATCGATACCAAATCCCAATGACCAAGATTGAGAAACTCGGTTATCAAACCCTGAAGAAGACAATATAAAATAGATCTTCATCTTCAGGTTGATCATTGGTCTTCCAGTATGCAGGATGTGCAGGTATTGGGAATACCTTAGGGTGATGTGATCATAAACGATTATATAACCATGACGCTTCCAGTCCGAGGGAGTGATGAAACAGGTATGGATTTTAGTGACTCCTCTCAAGAGAGAAGTAACTTGATCTTAGTCCAAGTGTTGGACATTGATCTGAATGTGATTCAGATGCAATGAGAAGATTGAGTATACGGACTTGATTCAATCAAGCATCCATGAGAGGTCCATTAGATCTGGATTTGAGATGAGATCACAACATCCAAGTCACTATACGTGGAACAGTACAATCACCCTGTCTTTATCTCCAAGTATCTACGGAGAAGTCACATTATTCTTGAAGGAGTTCAAGAATAATTCCTATGATGAATTTAGTATCCAAGCAAGAAGATTTTGATAATTAAATGAGATTTATTTATCAAAGTATAATATGAATAAGATTCATATTGTGAGAATGTGTCCAAGATAATTAAATGAGATTTAATTATCAAGTATAATATGAATAAGATTCATATTGTGAGAATGATTATCCAAGATAATTAAATAGGATTTAATTATCAAGGATAAGCAGATCATGGATAGTGCTATCCAGAATATCTGTGTATATTATAAATGGGATTTATAATATATCAGAGAGAGAGAAATATTGTAAATAGCATTTGTTAATTATTAATGTGGATTGGATCCACATTAGTTAATTAACTAGAAATGTAATTTACAAATTAGTTTGGGATGTGAATATGATTCACATATTTTTTCAATGGCATGATTGAAATATTCACAAATTAACTTGGAATTAATTTGGTGGATATTATTGCAATAATAGTTGTTGTAATTAATTAAGAAATAATGAGATAAAATAAAAGGAGACAAAATACCACCAAATTATAAGGTGGCGTCACCTATGACTTAGTCATAGGTGACGCCCTCTATAATTTATGGTGGTTTGTTGTCTCTCCTTTTTTTGTTATCATATTATCTCTCAGTAATTAATTCATGTTATTGTGTTGATAATAATTCAATATATATTTAATTTAATATAAATTAATGTTGTTGGTTTTTAACCAACAACAATCATAGCTGTTGGATGGCTCTTGGATTACAATGACCGTTGGATCCATGAGAGCTATGGATTAAGATCCATTGGATCCCGAACTAATATATAAAGAGGGTAGCCTTAGCCCTTGATAGATACACCAAGTAGATGCCTATTCTACTTCTCTCTCTCCATCTCATTCTCGTGCTATCTCTCTCCCCCTCTCCATAGGGTGGTCGACCACCATTGTTGAGAAAGGAGAGAAGTTCTCGCCTTCGCCTTCGACGACTCGAGGATCTCCTTCTTCTTCGTGGCTACTCGCTATAGAGGAAGACGACGGATTTCGCATGATGAAATAAGGGGATCTATTGCTTGGATCTTCGTCGAGGATTGCGGGAGGAACGCGACTCATCACCGTGCCCGCAAGTGCGTTCTTCGTGGATCGGACTTGAGACAGGAGGATCTCTTGTTTGGGATCTCGCGATCACAACCACGCTTCAAAGGTATTCCTTATACTTTGTGGTTTGATGAAACGATCCGAGAAGTGTTCTCGTGATCATGTGGTTTCATCATTTGATTTAAAAATTTTAAATTCCGCTGCACCTTGCGACTAGTACGACTAATCGCCCCGATCGTATTCGATGCGATCGTCACGCTTCCGTGATGCGCTTGAGGATTCTCAATATCCTTCAAGTGGTATCAGAGCCAGGTCGAAAAAGGTTTTGGATATGATCCATGAACCATGGACGACTTGGGTTTGAAATGGTCGCGAAAGTTTTGGCGCATTTGAATTTTCGCAACTCTATCTAATTGTTTTTTTCGGCACTGTTTAAATTATTTAAACACGAAATATTAAATTGGATTTTGTTCCCCATTAAACAAGGAAACTATAGGATTTGAGTTTACTAAATTTGGATTTAATTTGCTCAAGATATGGTCTTTTGAATATGCATGTATTCACTGTTGCGGGAACAACGAAATTGAACGTGATTAATTTATTAATTACGGTTTTGATATGCCTCGAAATGCATGATTTATCACTAGGGTTCTGTTGTAAATCAAGTTGGCAATCTTAGGGCACTAATTTTGCGAATTTTGGATTTAAATTGATCAAGATAAGTTAATTTTAGTGATAAGGGGTCACTGCTGGAAATTGACATTTTTTATCATGAACTTTGTGATAGTCATTCAAATAAATGTTGATGAAAATTAATTGTTAATTTTCTGAAATTGGTTATTGATAAATATTTGTGAAATGTTTAAATATGATAATCAATTCCTTGAATGGCATCCCACTAAACCATAATGATAAGATGGTTGATCTTGATCATTGGTTATTTTGAAATCATTAACAAACATTGTTTTCATGCAAAACCCTAGGACATCCTACAATAATTGTAGGAGAACTTTTACATGCAAAATCTCTTTCTTGAATAGGATTGGGGATTTGTTTAGCAAATCTCCTTATAGTATAATGAAAAATATTTTGATGTATATTATATGGTATAATTTCAGTTGAAAGACCGATGAGCATCTCAAAGTACATGATGATCTATCTGGCATTATCCTTTCCTGAGGTGGATATGGTGTCTAGTCGGAGATCGCTGGGGTAGCGGGTTGCAACATATGTGGTCCGTCCCACTCTCACCGGTACTGGCCATGACAGCGGGTAGGGATTGGATAATGCCGGAGAAATCAAAATGTATTTCTAATTATTAAAATTTGAAATAATACGTACTTTGAGATTATACCTATTATTCAAGTAAAGAATTCAAAGTTTGTTGATTGATAATAGGATTGTTAGTTAATTTAATGTGATTAAATTAATTATATCCTATTTAAACACTCTATTAAGAATAGATGTGTATTTCCCTTGGAAGAATTAATTATGTGAATATTATTCACGATAATTAATTATTTCAATTTGAATAAGAGGTGGTGAATCACATAAGTGACATCCATGGTCTCCCGTCAAGGCAAAGAATTTCGTCACCAAAAGTTGTATATAGGAGACGCCTGCCCGAAGTGACAGATCCTATATACAATTATTTGGATCAGGTCCTTTGCTTCTCAAAAGAGTAAGGATGTATACGTAGTGACCCCAATATCGGGTCCTCATATTATTGGGGCGATATTGGATTGCGTATAGCGAGTTTTAAGCATGTTGACGGTTGGTTCAATTAGCAACGGGTCAACATCATCTTAGGGGTAGTGGGCCCTGGTGTTAAAGACCGAATTGGGAAATGCAAGTTGGACTTGCAAAGCGGAATGTGTTCCTGCTTCTCTTGATTTGAGTCACAGGTTCTCATATTATTGGGATGTGATAAAGATAGAGAGGAGATCCCAGATCTTGCTTGAGATATAGCGGTAAGTATATCTCTTACTTTGAAAGACGATTAGCGAATAATCTTTCATAGTAGACATAACAAGACAAATTTGATTTAAAATTCCTAAATCGAAGTAAAATATGTATATATAATACATATACCCTTATGCAAATTTCTTATTTCTGATAATCCTTCATAAAACCCATTCAATGTTATACTCAATAACAACCAGTAAAATATCATGGATTGGACTCATGATCCAGATATTGTATTTGCAATTGGACACATAATGTATGTGGTTGCAATGTGCAAGTTTCCTCAACATAATAAGGAATGACAATTAAATAAGACAACAAGACATCAACTTAGGGTTTGTATGTCTCTATAGTCTTGATTTTTCATCGAGTATACTTTGGAAGTGACATGTCGATGATGATCGTAATTGTCAAATAATCCTTACAAAATCTAAGAAGATGTTCTGGCATACATATGTGCTCTAGACATTTAATCATGAATGACATGGTTCTCTACATTATGCAGAATGGTGGCTCGAAAGAGATGATGTATTCAAAATATTTGAATACCTACCTGAACCAATGTTTTAGGAGTCTAGATGGATGTAGACATGATGAGTGTCATCATTCTACTGTCTATACTCTAGTCATTCATGAAGCTTCATAATATTCACATTGTATGAATTTAATGAAGCATGTATAAATGTTGAAATGCTCTTACATTGAATTCTTTTGAATTTAACATAAGAGATCCTTAGTCTTGAACAATGGTTGTTTATAGATGAAAAGAGGACAGTGGAAGCGTGGGTCGGAGCCATATGAGAAGGAAAGTCAAAGAGTTGATTATACTTCTGTGACTTCCATATGACATCCAAAGAGTTGGATGAATGCCTATACTGCAATAACTTGATGTGTTGATAGTATGACTATCAAGTCTGTCTAGAATCCTTAGAGAAGGACTCAGATAGTGCATCGTAATAATCTATATCTACATTTGGTCATTGAAATTGACTTTCTTATTTGATAAGATAGAGTCTGATAATTGCATCTCAATCTTCTAACAACACTTGCAATGTGTTACACATGTTTTAGAAGACTGGAAAAATTTGATCTTAAGATTTATAGTTATCCACATGGACATTGATGCAATTGTTGCAACAATCTCTGTTGGATTGATATACTTCTTAATTTCAGTGGGAGAGCCTCAGTCTTAGAGAATGTCTCTATGACCTAAATATTAGAATACGCTCATTGTTTGTTTCTAAATATTGGAAATAAACATGAATTCTGGAATAAACCTATCATAAAGAGTTATGATGGATATATTTCAGATAATAATCTAGCATATGGTGGACTCTACTAAATTAGAAATTTAGTGAATGGTTCATTGAGATTTCTAATACTGAAAGTTAAACCTTATAAGATCAATAGGAGGATAAAGATCATTTGGCGATGATTTAGCATCAAGTTTTGGACATATGCCTGTTGATTTGATCAATAGACAAGTAAGAGATGAAACTTTAGAATGTCTAAAAATTAAAATCTTACATACTTATGAATATTGTATTCAAAGTAAAATGTCCAATACACCCTTCATTTGGGAAAGGTGTAAGATGTCAAGGTATTCGAGATCTCATACATATTGATGTTTGTGAGTCATCTATATCGTAATAAACATTATGGATATGTGATATCTATTGATAATTATGTATGATATATGATAATTCTTCTCTTCACATGAGAAACCTTTGAAATGTTCAAAGATTTCGTAATTTTGATTTAGAACAAAAGTTTGAAGGAAGATTAAATGAATTTGATCTAACCAAGGTAGCAAGTACCTATAGATGAATTCAAAGAATATGTTATGGAGATATGAATATCATTTCTATCTCAATCCTCCTGACACACCTAAACTCAATGGAGTTGTAGGAAGATACAATTAGATCATGTGTGACATGATTTGATCAATGATGAATTTTAGCATAATTATCCCTTAGTTTCTAGGTATATATGTGTAGTAGAGACTACAATATATATCCTTAATGAGGTTCCATGCATGTAAGCTAGAATCTAGCACTTGAGAGTACTACTTCATTAGGAAAATAAAGGATGGTATTAATTACCTACTTTATGACCTTGAGATTTTTAAAATATCTCATCTTTGAGAATATGATTCTTATAGGATGACTCTCTTGAGAATCAAGATGAAAATGAAGTAAAAGAACTCATTTAATATTGAGAAGATAATGAGGCTCCAGAAATCGGAAACTAAAAGGGACATTTAAAGATGAAACACTAATACTTCTTCAAATGAGTTTGAAGATGTATTCCATGTGTCAGTTAAGTCTGACAATGATCGGACTTCATGTGATGAAGCTCCTGAGGATCATGACATGGAAAGATGGATATTAGCAATAAAAGTCTAAGGTAGACTTCATATACAAGTGTTGTATATGGAACCTCGATGATCCACCTATAAGGGTTAGACCCATTAAGGTGTAAATGGATCTTCAATAGAAAGAGGGAACCTGATGAGAAGGTAGAGACCTTCAAAGCACGGTTCGTAGCCATGAGCTACACACCGAAGAGAAGACATCGATTGCGATGTGGCTTGCTTTTCAGTGATCATGCTTAAACCCATCAAGATATTGCTAACCCTAGCTACACAATTTGACTATGGCATCTTCAAGATGTGAGTCAAGATTGTATTCCTCTATGAATACCTCTTTGAGGATATTCACATGAAGTAGCCCCATGGCTTCATGGTTGAGGAATGCAAGATGTGCTGGCTAAAGAACTCCATCTTTGGACTCAAATAAGCTTATTGTCGTTGGAACATAAGATTTGTTGAAATTATAATTGTTATAATTTCAAATAGAATCTTGATGAACCATGTGAAGTTTAGTGGGAGTGCCATTGTGTTCATCGTGCTAAATGTAGATAATATCCTAATCATTTGGAATGATATAAGGATGATAATAAGTGTTTTATGACCTGGCTATTCCATACCTTGAGATATGATCTCAAAAGATGCCTCTTGGATCTTAGTTCTGAAGGTGTTCAGAAGCAAAGAAAAGAGGGTATTGGGACTGTCACATTTGTAGTACACCTTGGACATGTTCCATTTTCTGGAAATTCCAAGAAAGACTTTCTTACCTTAAGATTTGGTACTGACCTATCTAAAGGGATAATACCTCAAAGAGTTGAGGAAGTGAATGCTAAAAACTGGTTTCCCTTTTGTGCATCAGTTACGAGAAGCTGAAAGTATGCTAAATGTGTACAAAAGCCAGATATCTGCCATGCAGTGGAAGTAGTAAATTGTTACTAATCCTACTATGGAGATAGAACACTTAATTGCAGTAATAACAATATCTTCAAAGATGACAAGGCTTTAGAGATAGTGATCTCTAAGTCTTATCTTCAAGAAATTAAGACTTTTAGATGGAGATCTAAAAGGTCTTAACTGTGAATACCTTAGGAGATAGAGATCTCCAGGGATAAGGGCATTCGGATAAGGATAATAGAAATTACATACTGGTTATAATAATATTTCTTTGAGTTGTAGTATCAAGGATACTATGACTGACAAGATTGAGCATTGGTTGCATTAGATGCAACATGTGCATTAGATGCGAGCACTGTTACTGGGGATATGCAAGTGTCGTAAAAGGACTTGGCGTAGTCTCGCAGGAAAAGAGTGACTGATCAGCTTACCTAGCTATTTTCTAAATAGCCTATGATTATCACATGAGAGTGGGTTTAAATGGTTAGCCCATTAATGGCTCTTTGGGCTAGTGGGAGATTGTTGGACATGCGATCCCACGACGAACTATTATGCAATAAATGCTATTGCACGTATCATTCCCTGATCTGAAATGAAGAATAAATAATTTGCATAATAGGTCCCTCTGTATAATTAGGGTTATGTACCATGGCCATCTTAATGATCATACAGCTGTTGATTCATTAAATGAATCATAGAGGCTGGTGCTTGGATGAATATCTAATGGGTTAGATAGAGGACTCATCAAACACCGTCAAATGATTATTAAGAGATGATCTCCAGCCTGAGTAGGAGATGGCAAACCTTTCTCACATAGGTTGATATCTGACTGACCTCTTGATGCAGGTTCTCTGCATGGGAATAGTGATTCGGAGGTGTCAGATTAGTTAGGTCAATGGGTTTACTTAGCGAGATCGAGATAACCTAAGTCCTATGTTGAATGCTGTCACAGCATAGGCACACATCCTCTGACCGGAGACAGATGTGTTGCTACATGTCTGAGTGTGTACATTTGGCAGACCAGTAGGTTGATGACCTAACCAAGGTCTATATACCGGCGAGCTGGTGTGCATATAAGGGCATATGAGTAATACGATCTCTCAAAGGGATCATACATGTTCACTTGTGAACCGGAAGACATGAGCTCACTCATGAGGTATTGGGACCGATCAAATTCCATGCATGGTCGTCGTGCTTTGGATGCATGACAAGAATTTGAAGGTATGATATATGCTTTGGGAAAGCATATGATCGATACCAAATCCCAATGACCAAGATTGAGAAACTTGGTGATCAAACCCTGAAGAAGACAGTATAAAATAGATCTTCATCTTCAGGTTGATCATTGGTCTTCCAGTATGCAGGATGTGCAGGTATTGGGAATACCTGAGGGTGATGTGATCATAAACGATTGTATAACCATGACGTTTCCAGTCCGAGGGAGTGATGAAACAGGTCTGGATTTTAGTGACTCCTCTCAAGAGAGAAGTAACTTGATCTTAGTCCAAGTGTTGGACATTGATCTGAATGTGATTCAGATGCAATGAGAAGATTAAGTATACGGACTTGATTTAATCAAACATCTATGAGAGGTCCGTTAGATCTGGATTTGAGATGAGATCTCAACATCCAAGTCACTATACGTGGAACAGTACAATCACCCTGTCCTTATCTCCAAGTATCTACGGAGAAGGCACATTATTCTTGAAGGAGTTCAAGAATAATTCCTATGATGAATTTAGTATCCAAGCAAGAAGATTTTGATAATTAAATGAGATTTATTTATCAAAGTATAATATGAATAAGATTCATATTGTGAGAATGTGTCCAAGATAATTAATTGAGATTTACTTATCAAGTATAATATGAATAAGATTCATATTGTGACAATGATTATCCAAGATAATTAAATAGGATTTAATTATCAAGGATAAGCAGATCATGGATAGTGCTATCCAGAATATCTGTGTATATTATAAATGGGATTTATAATATATCAGAGAGAGAGAAATATTGTAAATAGCATTTGTTAATTATTAATGTGGATTGGATCCACATTAGTTAATTAACTAGAAATGTAATTTACAAATTAGTTTGGGATGTGAATATGATTCACATATTTTTTCAATGGCATGATTGAAATATTCACAAATTAATTCGGAATTAATTTGGTGGATATTATTGCAATAATAGTTGTTGCAATTAATTAAGAAATAATGAGATAAAATAAAAGGAGACAAAATACCACCAAATTATAAGGTGGCGTCACCTATGACTTAGTTGTTATTACGCCCCCTATAATTTAGGGTGGTTTGTTGTCTCTTCTTTTTTTGTTATCAAATTATCTCTTATTAATTAATTTATGTTAATTAAATTGTGTTGATAATAATTCAACATATATTTAATTTAATATAAATTAATGTTGTTGGTTTTTAACCAACAACAATCATAGCCGTTGGATGACTCTTGGATTACAATGACCGTTGGATCCATGAGAGCCATGGATTGAGATCCATTGGATCCCAAACTAATATATAAAGAGGGTAGCCTTAGCCCTTGATAGATACACCAAGTAGATGCCTACTCTACTTCTCTCTCTCCCTCTCATTCTCGTGTTATCTCTCTCTCCCTCTCCATAGAGTGGCCGACCACCATTGTTGAGAAAGGAGAGAAGTTCTCGCCTTCGCCTTCGACGACTCGAGGATCTCCTTCTTCTTCATGGCTACTCGCTATAGAGGAAGACGACGGATTTCGCTTGACGAAATCAGGGGATCTATTGCTTGGATCTTCATCGAGGATTGCAGGAGGAACGCGACTCATCATCGTGCCCGCAAGTGCGTTCTTCGTGGATCGGACTTGAGACAGGAGGATCTCTTGTTTGGGATCTCGCGATCACAACCACGCTTCAAAGGTATTCCTTATACTTTGTGGTTTGATGAAACGATCCGAGAAGTATTCTCGTGATCATGTGGTTTCATCGTTTGATTTAAAAATTTTAAATTCCGATGCACCTTGCGACTAGTACAACTAGTCGCCCCGATCGTATTCGATGCGATCGTCACGCTTCCGTGATGCGCTTGAGGATTCTCAATATCCTTCAGGACCTACCTGAATGCCATCATTAGATACCACGTGAACAAGGAATGCGACTCTATCAAACTAAAAATCAAAATTGGAGAATTTTGCATAAAGCTGGTGTTGTCTTGGGGTTTTGAATATAATCTACAAATGTATTCGATGTTGCTCAGGGTCAGATGAATGTATCAAAATATCATCCCCAAACACAATGACGAACTTGTCAAGGTGTTCTAGAAATACCTTATTCATTAGCTCCATAAAGGATGCATGAGTGTTAATAAGACCAAACGACATTATCAAGAATACATAATGGCCATACCTTGTTCTGAAAGCTATCTTTGGTATATCATCCTCTTTTATTTGAAGTTGATGATAACCCGTACGCTGGTCATTTTTTTGAGAAAATTATCGCTCCTTGTAATCGATCGAATAAGTCATTGATGTGAGGTAACTGATATCTATTATTCACGATCACTTTGTTTAGACCTCGATAATCAATGCAAAGTATAAGAAACCCAACTTTCTTTTTCACAAAAATGACAGTGCTCCCCACGAGAAACATTGGGACACAAAAATCCCTTATCCAGATGTTCTTGTAACTGCTTCTTTAACTCCTCAAGTTCTGCAGGTGTCATTCTGTACGGAGCTTTGGAAATCGATACCCGTTCCTGGGATAACAACGATTGAGAAATCAATCTCTCTACGAGGAGGTAATCCAGGAAGATCGTCCGAGAAGACATCGGTAAAATCTCTGACCACATCTAAATCTTCAAGATGTGTCTGTGATGATTCAAGGCTAATTATACTAGATAGGTATGCGGTGCAACTCTCCGCTAGTAGTTGGCTTTGCACGCAAGGATGAGATAACCAATATCCCATTCTTAAAGGTGTCTCGAATGACTAGCTCCTCATGACTTGGTCTACTAAAAGCCACCTTATTTTCTCGACAATAAACCGATGCATGATTCTCCTATAATCAATCCATGCCCAAGATGACATCATAGGTCGTGATAGACAACAAGATCAAATTAGCAGCGAGGGTGTCTTCTCTTATCAAAATGGGCACGTCCTTTAAGTACACACCGGCTGTAATAATATCACCCATTGGTAAAGAGGCTGTAAATGTGTATGGAAGCTCAATGGCTTCCAGCATTAGTCTTCTTGCAAAAGCTTCCAAAGTAAAAGAATGTGTAGTGTAAGAATCGAAAAAGCATTCGAAATAAAAGAATGTGTAGTGCCACAATCGAAAAGAACATGACATAAATACTTTGTAAATAGGAGAGTACCTTATGCTGTTGTGTTGGCAACTTCAGCATCTTTAGAGGTAATAGCGAAGACTCTTCATGCTATCTTCTTCAGCTGCTCAAACGACTTCTTCTAATCCTTGAAATCCTTCTTACAATCTTTCATGAAGTGACCTTTTTCTCCACACTTAAAGCAAGTAGTGGTCAACTCGTAGCATTCTCCTAGATGCCTTCTGCCAAAAATGCGGACACACCTCATATGTGTACTTCATGTTGGTCGGAGCATCATCAGTCCTCGTCTTCTTAACATTTGCTACAACATGATGCCTCTTATCATCGTAGCTTATCTTGTGAGGACGCTTCTGAGGGTTCACTTGTTGCATCCTCCGATATGTTGCATCAAATTCTACAGTGCTGCGATAGAGTCGAGGGACCTCTAGTGAGTATTGTATGACTCAAACAAGAATTCAAGACTTCAACAAAATCCCTAGCTCGTTGTTTTTCACTTGTGTTTCAGTTCGTGAAACTTTGCAACATATTCTTGGACCATCATATTTCTATGACGAAGAACTATGAACTCCTGTCGTTTAGCATCCATAGCATGTTTGAGGATGTAACGCTCAGTAAAGAAATCCCCAAAGTCACCCCAACTAGTGACTAGAGTCTTTGAAAAGTGAATTCCCTTGTAGGATGTCCACCACTCCTTTGCATTGTCTCGCAGATGGAACGCCTCAAAAATAACTTTCTTTTCCTCCGGACATTTAGTCGCCTCAAATGCTATTTCTATCTCTCGTAGCCAATGTTCAGCCTTTTTCGGATCATGCTCTCCCTTGAAAGTGGGTGGATCATGCTGGATGAAGGTCTTTAAACTCAATCCACCAGAGTTGGACGCATGGCTCTTCCGTTGCTGGGACATCAGTGTCATTCACTGCAGCATCTGCTTCTGCATATCCATAACAATCTCTTGACTCGTCGATGATTCGTGGTCTCCATTGGATTCAGGTGCACGATGAGGACTCATCTGATTCAAAAATTGACAAGGTCAATGAGTTGTGATTCTAGTTCTATATACATAGATCTTAGGTCACTAAAGATTATGGATATCTTATACCTAAGGAACTCTACCTCTGATACCATTTGTAATAGAGCGAGTCGCACCGACTGACGGAAGCATGCAATAATAGATTGCACGATCAAACCATTACGAAAAACATACATGGCAATCAATAAGTAGAGATAATATTAATTTCAAACAAAGTCCACTCCAAATAAGAGTTCAATTATTACAACTCTAACTGGGGTATTCTTGAAAAAACTTCTCCAAGAATTTAAAATAGCATCTCAATAGTTCTCGTGGGCATACAAATATCATCTAAATCTTCATGAGTTGAATCATACCACATCAGGAATCTCGAGGAGTCCGTAGCACGATCCTGAATAAGCAATCAACCTTATTCTTCACCTGAAATTGTAATGTATTTTTTCACGAGCCTATCGTCTAGTATGCATCGGGGTCCATACATGGGAATTCTAACAACTTTTAATATGTTATAGAGTATGTATTTGAGTTTTCATGGATGCACATTATTGAGTGTCTAATTGCCCCATACATGTCTAAGTTCGATTCCTAACGTGTATAATTTGGATTCTTTCATAACGAAGGGTATACATATGTAAATTTCACAATAAAATATGGCATACATTTCTTTCATATAGTAGGGCATGTTTCATACGATTCATAATAAGTACGTGTTTCTTTTATCATACAAATCACTTTACATTGTAGCCCATACGACTTCGATGGTTTACTTTTCTTAACTCAATTCTTGTACAACATGTACTGGTTTATTCTTTATTAAATCATTTATTGTATAACTCATGACGGTCTACCTTTATAAACTATTTTCTTACACGACTTTCATATACATATCTTGTTATATGTTTTCAACCGTTGGCACTTGTGATCCATGGCATGAGATGACAATATAGCTAAAAATGTAGAGGACTTAGCTTTTACCTTTGTGGTCCATGCAACCATACTCCCCTTGCGTCGTCGTCCTTTGGGCTAACACGACCCCCTGCGGTCGTCCATGTGACTCTTTATGAGTTTGTACCTTACATATTGTTTAAGGTTATCAAATTCTATCCTTTTAGATTGGGAAAAAAGCATAATGTACTAAAACATTTCTTTGACCAAAATAATATCATTTTATCTTTGTCATTAGTTACATATTTCTTTTAAAATGATATTACAGTAGATGTAAACTGCAACTAAGCCACATGGTCATATAAATATGACAAGTTACAGAGTGACATACCCGTGACTTGTTCTATATATAGTAATCCAATTGAAACTCCAACATATTTATTATTCATAAAAAATATATCTAGTCTCATTGCATTATATAATTTGTATATGCAAATAACTAGTCAGGGACTAAATGTATAATTTGTTCTTTCATATATGTATGCATTTTATCCAATTATACTTTATACCTCGTCTTCATCTTGTTATTCAATTTGAAATTTTATCTCAAAATAAAAGCCAACACTAATGTATATATAGATATCTTATCCTATAAGGAAAATTGATTCCAATGGCTTCATCGGGAAGGAAAGTGTTTGTGAAATAAAATCTTTAAATGGCAATAATTGTGTTTGTATTGTCTATTTTATTTCTATGTTAATATATGTGCTACACTTCTAATATTATACAATCATGGCTATTTTCAACAAGAGAACGGATCTTGCTTGCTTCAAGATTTTGGATACCCTTCTAATTGTTGATGGTAAAACTTAAATTGACATTAATGCTAAACCCTCCCAACTTACTTTTTATACGTAATTACTAAATATACAAATCAACCATATAAACAATGTAACTACCAGCTACGACACTTCAGATTTGCAATGCATGCATTTAAATATACAATTATAAAGAGAATGGTTTGATAATTAACTATTTTATTTCTTAATTCCATAAGTATATCAACTCACATACAGAAGATTGATGTTTAAAATATTCTCATATTGAAAACTGAACCATCATGGTAATATGCCAGTCCACCTCCGTGTTGGTGGATAGTGAATACTTGTTTTTTTTTCAAGTTTAGATTCAAGCACACCATTTAATTTGCGTAGAGTTGGCATACCTTATACTAAGATTTGATACATGTTTCTAAGGGTTTTATATAAAATCAAGTCGATACGCATGCGTATTATCCTATGAAACAACACATACATTCCTAGATCATATCAGATATGATCCTTATTCATACATAATCCTAAACCGATACATACCTTATGTCTGACGCATAACTCTCCCTGATGTGGTCATCACGCCTCCTTCCAGTCACAGATCCCCGTTCTCCTCCTCCGACTCGATGTCGCCTTCTCCTATGATGAAGAATGATACCCAGTAAGATATCTTTCCTCTCTCTAACTCTCTCTCTCTCCTCCTCTCTCAAATTACAATGACAAGTGACGTGAGTAGCGGGGAGGGATTTATTTATTTTTTATGCCTCTCAAATGAAAAATCAATGGCCATTACTCGCCATAAATTTTAGAATTAAATCAATATTGATAAATGTGGAAACAAAAGGAACTTTTGTTTGAAAAATTTTAACCATTACGGGTGCAGTGGAATTGGCTGCCGTCGTGATAAGGGGATGAGAATGAGAAGAACGAGGCTCATGGAGTGCAATGCTTGACATCGAATGCGAATGGGCAGTCATGGGGTTAATAAATTTTAACTGTGCTTACACCTATACACATTTACATGTAGAGTTATAATAAATTTTAACTCCACATTGTTGGATATTCATTGCATATATTTATTGTGGGTTAATTGTTGATCGATTCAGGATCTTTTGTTGGTCGCCTCAGCGACATTGTGATCCCGCCTTGTGCAGATCACTCTAGACCGATAGAAGATCCCTGTTATCAAATGGCGCCGTTGCCGGGGAGGCAACGGATTTTGTATGATTTTGTGAGCGTATTTGTCTATTTATTCAATTGTTTGCTCATGTCCTTCATTTATTTATTGGTGTGATTTTTATTTTTATTTAATGATATTGATTGACTGCTCTGACCATCTCTTTCTTTTTGTCTTTGATGTGAGGGACCGCTAAGCGAAGGAGGACCTCCTAGGAGGACCTATGCACCCAAGCGAGGCGGTGTTGGCTCTTCTATGCCAAGCCAACAGGAGAGAGCATCGATAGCAGATGAAGGAGAATTTTTGAAGACAGTCTCTATTTCATGAATTTTATTTCCTTTATCTTATTATGTATATTTATGTGAGAGAGTGACCCTTAGAATTTTGTAATAATACAGGACTCTCACAGGTGCACTCCGACTCCCGAGGTCCATTGCCCGAGGGATTGTTCCCTTGGGGGCCTCGATGATTTTTGACGCTTTTCTTTTATTTTATTTTTATTATTTTGTGTGTGAATGAGCCTTAGCATTAGGATTTGCTTGCTCGTAGAGTTAGGTCCAAACACCCTAATATTTGCATGTACATATAGTTCGCTTTGGACCTAGATCAAACTCTAAACAGCCGCTCATTTATCTCTTAGCCTTTGTGCCACAGCGAGCCCCGCAAAGCGCTTTCTCCTAAGCTCAAGTGTGTTGGGCACAGAGGAGGGGTGAGCCAAGACCGGACTTTTTGAGGCCAAAGATGAATGAGCGACTTGTGGTGCTTCACGATAATAGCAATTTCTGAACCTAGGGCGATTTCTTCGGTTTGCATTTGCATATAGCATAGGTTTCAAATTCTGTTTTGCATCCCGCATGGAGAGAGCTGGGAGGCACTGTAAGTCTTCTTACTTAGCATGCATCATCGATTTCTGACTTGCATGGCTTTTCCGATCTTCTCCCTCTGTTTTTTCCAACCTAGGATGCTTAATGGAAATTGAAACCTCGATAGGCACGTGCATTGAAAATACCCAAAAAAAAAGTGATAACTTAAATAAAATCGGGACTGTGAACTCTATTTGACCTAAAAATAAAACATAATGGACTTCCTTGTCTTGGGGAGAGCAACCCCCTCATTGGATGCGTTTTAAACTGCTCACGTACACACTAAGGAGTAGAGCCCAAATCCAATTAAGCCTCCTAAGTGATTGTACAATTTTTGTGATTCTCACCTAACTCTAAAAATGAAAAGATAAATGACCGTCACCTGATGGTCTTCACTGTGTTGAGTAGGTGAATCAGGGGTTTTGCCTTGTGTATTGATTGTGACTTAGAGTGCGTTATGTTTTCATTCATTATTAGAGTAATCGGTCCCACCGTGTGAGTCATGCATTTTCTATCTTTGAGTCTCTCTATCTCTCTTATACTTATATCTCTTCATTTTGCATCGAGTCATGATATTGGCGCTTGAGCTCAATCATTCTTCGCCAAGTCCTTTGTTTCCCGCTTCTTCACCATCTTCTATGTATCCATCGTACCATCTTCTCTGGTTCGAGGAGAGACCGCTCTTCGGACCGCAATTTTGACGGTGTTCCCGCCTTGTGTGGAACACCCAATTTTGTCTATGTCTCGATCTTTCTCGCCCGCCCTCCTCGTACCCTCTGTATCACTCTTCTACCACCCACGGTATTGGCACGCCCGCTCAATCAGCTTCTCCACCCCATTGCGTTACCCTTCTTACCCATCTTCCTTGTGTCCCCCGTATCATCTCTCCCTTTACCCGGGAATGTTGTGCATATTGATGAGGCCTGCATCGAGGACTCTTTATACATATTATTTGTGTGAGCCGGGCCCATGATGTTGAGGTTGCTGAGATCGACTTGGTGGATTTATCTTTGATACGTGCATATGGATTTCTTGAGGATTTTTGCTGATGCACAGAGCATAGGTGTGATGCATTATTGAGGAATTATAGTTCTCGCACACCGGATTAAGGATGTGATGTGATGCGATGACTCGATGAAGATTTCATGAGCATTGATTGATCCACCTCTTTGAGGTTCCACCCATCTTGGTTTTGAGGAATGACTGATTATTCTAATTTGGACTTCTTGATAAGGGTGTGCGAATCCTACATGATCTCTCATTTTCTTGATTGACCCATCCTTAATCTCCTGACTCTATGATCCACCCTGGCACTTAGAGGATTCCTGACTATTTTTTTTGTGTGCCATCTCAGCTGACTGGATTGACCCAAGGGATGTTTGGTGAATGACATGATTATTCACTCCCTTGCTTGATCTTATGCCCTCCTATGGATTGAATGATTTATTGCTCTCGAGGACCTGAGATGATTTGCCAGCATTCCCATAACCTACATTGATATAGCTCGCATTGCTCCCTGAGGACTATCTGCGGGAGAATGCGACAATTTCTAGGACTACGGTTTCATTCACTGCTTGGGTCGCCATTATGATGGGACCTGAAACCGAGTCAGATGATATGTTTGATTGGCCTACCCTTGTGATTGTGTACCTGACCTGTCGGTACACGGGGCCAATGTACTTGACTCATCTGAGTCCGCTCGCCTTGACGGTCCTCGCAAGGTTGAGCTCCTGATATCTGCTGTTTTCACGCCTAGCTGGAAGTGCACTCCCCGAGGGTTATCTGCGGGACGCTGTCACACTTTCTTGATTTGTCGGTCTCTTCTGCTGGTAGCCGATCTGTCGCCTACCGAGACCGTCTCTGTGGTCCGTCTGATGGACCCGGCTCCTTTGAGCCCTTCTCTCCCCTTGACGACCCTCGCAAGGTAGAGACACATTCTGACTATTCTTTGCCTAGATCGCAGCACCCTCCGAGGATTATCTGCGAGAGACTGTGACACTCTCTTTACGCTCGGTTCCCACTTCTGATTGTGTCTCCTTTCTGTTGGAGCACGGAGCCGAGTACTCTGACTATTCTCTGACTTTTCTCACCTTGAGGACCCTCGCAAGAGTGAGCCACATATTGTGTTGTTCAGTGTATTCTTTTGACATTCAGATTATATCACCACCGTACATCACACTGTCTCATATGCTTTATTTCCGATCTATCTGAGACCATGATTAACCGGAGGAGTATGTACTGCTCTTTCTTCCTCCCGGTCTTACGGTATCGGCTATATTCTCCCATGATGACCATATGAGCCGTTCATCTGCTTCATGCTACCGGACCGGATATCTTTACTTTCTGACCTGTTGTCCCCGGTAGCTGACACCCACTTGACTGTATATCAGGGTGTCTTTTCACCTTCTGACTGCGTCCTCGTTCTCACAGGGAGACGACGACGAGAGCACGGTAGTCGCTTACCAGATATCGTCCTGTACTTCACTAGTTTCTTCACCACTTGTATATATGTGTGCCTTTTTCATTCTTTCTCCCGCATGTTATGTGTGCCCCAGATCTATCGCCATATCTTTGTGCCTACACGTAGGACGTACCTTGTCCTAAGTGTAGGGGGGCACACACCGAGTTGTTCTTTCCTTACACATTTTCGTCACTCCTGTTCTTGCCTACTTAGGGATATCTCACCCCAAGTATAGGGGGAGTGATGCGTATATTCTCCACGATCTTTTCATCTACCTGTATATATCCATCTTTTCTTCTTTTCTTCTTTTCTTCTTTTCCTTTTCTATCTTCTGTATCTAAATAAAAGGTGTCACCCCTTTGTGTCAGTTTTCTGTACTTAGGACGTACTTTGTCCTAAGAATAGTGGGGTGCACCCCTGATTTGTTAAAACTTTGATTTGTTTATTCCCACCCTTGACCCTCCCTGCTTTGTGTACAGTCTGCTATACTTAGGATTATTTGATCCTAAGTATAGGAGGGACGGTCAACTTCTCATTCGTTCAACTCTTATTTATTTATTCTTTGGACTTGTCTATACTCAGTACGAGTTATGTCTTCTCTTTTCTTTTCGATCTATGAGGACATAGCTCAAGCTAAGTATAGGGGGGTCGTATATACTATGTATATACTTTAGCCATAACTCGTACTTTCGTAATAATATGGCTAATAATTCTTTAAATTCGTTAAAAATCCTTAATAAAAAGATGGGATTATTCCTCAAATTCTTTTTGTATATACTGATTAATAAATCAGGTGAAAACGTTTTTTGCAAAATGTTTGAAAAATAGTTTGAAAAGTATTGTGAACATTTAGTGAAAACTATTTTGAAAACGTTTTGTTACATGTTTTCAACCTGTGTAAAGATGTGTGGTTTGTAAATATTTATTTTCTTTGTGTGAAATAAAATGTTTGAAAAATGATTTGCAAATGGTTTGAAAAATGGTTGCAAAAATATTTTGAAAAATCTATATATACTGTTTTGAAAAACCTTTGCAAAATGATTTTCAAATGTGTGTACATGTTGTAAAAATGTTTGTAAAAATTATTTTGGACTATAGTTTTCAAAAATTGTTTGAATAACTTGTGTCAAATAAATTTGAGGAATAGTCACATATAATAATAACTAATATAATATATATATCTTATCAATAAAAATAATAAAAATAAACACAATTCTTTAATAAGTGTACATATATGCTTATAAATAAAAACTAAATTGTAAATTCTTAATTCTTGTAAAATAAAGCGGCACGCCCGTGTAAATAGTTGTACATATTTTCTACTGTGAGTGTCAAAATTCTTTTATTTGCAAAAATTCTTTGTGTAAAAATTCTTCTCTTTGTTTTCAAATTCTTTGAAAAATTGCATTATTCTTTGCATATTTGTAAATAGCATTTGCATTGCATTCATATTCTTTGATTGAGCTTGATAATTGAACTAGTCCAATAAAGTCGAAGATTGGAGCTTGGTTAGACCTTACCGCACCTAATTGCACTGGAACCTTATGGGAACTAGGTTTAAGGTACTTCAGGTCGATTCAGACTTAATTCTTTGAGAAATCAGGGCTGGGTTCAAGTCACCTCAGTGGACTAACTAGAACTTTTCGAAACACACGTATGACTCTTGTCGGCCGTGACCTAACTTGGACACTTGCACTTTTCACTTGGCTCAACTCAGTTGGAGTGGTGAGGGGGTTGGATTTGCCAGTCTGAGACGCACACGGGTGGAAACATTCGTCCTCGTCTAGGGAGGGAAGTGCACCCCAACCTGGTCCAGTAGCCATGAGGTCTAACGACAGGAGAGTGTGGGTTGCAATAATGCTTCAAAAGAGGGATAGTCTTCTGGCTCAAGAGGAAAAACTCCTTATGTAAATGCTGCTGTGAATAGTATGTTGAAAAAAAAAATGATGAAACTCCAAAAAAAATGGACAGGCTTGTAAACAAAAAAATAAAAATGCCTGCCGGAGTATGTATATATGTTGTATAGAAAATAAGCAAGCTTGAGCATCAAAGTTATACCATGTGAGCCTGCAGCTGGATGACTTGACTACACTGGTCTTGCATCCCAGGATAGGTAGCTACACTGGCTACCGTCCATTCTTTTCTCTACCCCCTCCTCTTGAGTTGGATGCCACTTGAACTTAGAAGGAAATACCCCGCTCCTCGAGGAAAGAGCTGTTGGATTAAGGGAATCATTGGGTTGTCATTCTGGAGAAGTCAGTCTCTTTGTCATCTCAGTTGGGGAGAGCCACTATCACTTACACTGTGCAAGTCAGCTTCATAGTCATAAGGGTTTGCGTATGATATAGGCTAGTTCTGACCTGGCTATTGAGGTGATTTGAACCGAGTTCTGTGACTATCAAAGGCTGTTGTATTTTAAAGCTGGTTCCCGACTAGGTTCCACACACATTTTCACACCAAGGTCTAACTTCAGTTCCAAACCTTGATTTTGTAAAGATAAGTTTAATAATCATGATCAATTCTATTTATTCTTTACATTCTTTATTTTTGCTTTTTCTTTTCTTCTTATTCTTTGTTCTTTTTGTACTTATTGCATAAGTATTTGCTAGGGACTAGCAAAGGCAAGTATAGGGGGGTGATGAATCTCCATTTCATCACCTTTATTCTATCATTTTGGCCTTAAAAACCCCAGCAAATGCATGTAAATAGCATTTATTTGTACATAATAGCATTCATTATTCTTTGTGTTAATTGGGTATAAAATAAGGTTTTTAATGCCAAAATTATAGAATAAAGAGAAGAAAAGAAAAAGGAATAAAATATTGCAAATATTTTATGACCCTAACCCCGAGACCAAGGCCAGCATGGACTTGGTCGACAAGGAATAAAGTAGGGGGAGATAAGGGCCAATAATACAATGAAAATTTCATTTATTAATTCATTTATTTATGCATTTTTGGCACCTATTTTGTACATATTTATTTATTCATCAAATAAAGAAACTTTGTTCATAAAAGTTGTAGATAATAATATAAATAAAAATACAAAATTGAGTTTGTGCAAAAATAATATTCAGTGTACATTTTATACACATAATAAAAAGCAAAAATCTCAACTTCACAGACCCATATCTTGCAAGTAAAAACTCCAAATCACCCAAACTCACCTTTAATTGTATATAGCATTTCATAAACTATTTTATAAAATTGGTTTCATAATTTTTGGAGTCCATCTGTGGAAGTTAGGTTTTTGGCCCTTCTTGTACATAATGCCTGATTAAAATATTCATTTTATTCAATATTCATTATTTTTATAAATTCATATTTTTAGAATCTTGAAAATAATGTCTATAATACACGTGCATAATAAAAGTAAGAGAAACTAAAAAGAATTTGTGAAATAAAATAAGTCTATGTATCACACAGGCAAAATACCTATGCTAAGAATGTATATAAATAAAAGGGATTTTTATTCTTTGATTCTTTATTCATTTATATTTGTGTAATAATGTATATATTATATATATCTTATTAAAAATACAACTCCATAGTAAAAACACATAAAATCCATTATATAAATAAAATGTATATAATATATAGGTAAAATACCTACAAGTATACCTACATATACGCAAACACATTTATTTAAATATATAAATAAACTCATAAAAATCAAATAAAAATATATTTATACTCACAAAAATAAGTTATAAATTTATAAAATAAGAAAATACAATAATAAAAGAAAATAAACAAAAGAAAAATAAATGTATATAAATATACTTATAAATACCATATTTTAATAAAACCGTAATAAAATAATTCAAAAAAATAAATAAAAATCATAAATAAATACTACATTAATTTATGAACATTTTTTATTTTATAAGTAAACTCTAAATAATTCATTTAATACGTTAAATAAATAGGTCAAGATAGGTCTGACGTGGACCAATCAGGAGCTAGGGAAAGTTGACCTCCGGTCAACTCCCCCTGCGCCTCTGACTAACCCGTCAGACCTGTCGCGTCCCCACTTTTCATGCCTTTTTCCAGCTCGCCTTGTCCATCATTCGGCAACAATCACTTCTCAAGATTTATTCTCTGATCATCCCTGATCCCCGCCGATCATGTAGATCCTGTGTACATAGTTCGTATCGCCGGCTGCGGCCTGGTCAATAAGGGTGCCCCGTTTGTGCTTAAATAAGGAACCTCCCTCTCCTCTTCAATTTTGGTCAGCTTTTCAGCCAATCCCTTCCCAGAATTCGGTCCCGGCGATGCTCCTGGTGACAGGAGGAGCTCGCCAGCACTTTTAATCGATCGGAGAGGCGGAGGTTGCACCCATGGTGGCGCTCCGGCAGCCACCCTGCTCCCTGGAGTTCCTCCAGGTATAAGAGCTGCACGTTTATCTTTTTAGGTATATTTTTATATCAGCATTTCATTTCCGTCATTTAGTTTGCATTTTGATTCGTAGGTTAGCGTAATTTAGTTGTTTCGTAGTTCGCCGGAGCTCCGCTCCGGCGAGCTTTTCACCGTGTTCCCGACCAGTTCCCGACTCGCTTTCGCCCTCATTTCACTCCCCACCACTTTCTCCACCTTCCAGTCCATCCCTACCAACCGGAGCCCCCTTGGTTCCGCGAATCGATGCTTGCCTCAGCCGCTTCGCCGGAGCATCGTCACCCCCGTCATTTTCATGCTCTCAGCTTCAAACCCCGGGTCGAGGAGAACGGCCTCGAGCCCCTCTATGTTTCTGTGCAGGTTAGGTGCCTTGAAAAGCACCAGGAGACGATTCCCAAGCCGGCGGAGGTACCTGGAGCCTCGCTTCTTCTTCGAGCTCGTGGCGGCGCTCCAGGGTCCCTCCGACCGATCCAAGACCTCCAGCATGAAGAAGACCCTGCCAGGAAGATTTGTGGACCTTCAGGAGCGGTGAAGATCGGCGGGAGAGCGAGATCCGAGCGGAGGAAGCTCGCCCAGGCGAGCGTTCGTCCCTGTTCTTCCACGTGTGCTCCCCGCCGTTAGATGAAGAACGAAGGCCCAGATAGAAGGAGAGTCGTCCGATGGAGCGAAGCAGCGACCGTCAGATCACGTGAGTGATCTAATCCTAGCGCTCCATCGGCGAATCGTCATCGGCACACGTGGAGGCGCCACGTGTCAAGTGAACGAAGATCAGCCGTCGGATGAAGCGCCTCTTTTGGGGGTAAATTGCAAAAACCATCCCCCGCCTTTTTGTATTTAATTTTTAATTCTGTAAATATTTTAGCACGTTATAAATAAATTGTAAATTTTGCAGATAGGATCCTGACTTAATTGTATTTGCATTTAGGTCCTTCCACGCCTCACGTGCAGTCCCGCGTGAGGCGCGTGAAATTTTGCATGTATACCCTGGCGGTTTTTGAATATCGTAATTTGATTCCGAAACTTTAAATAAATGTTTATTTCTGTTGTATTTTTGCATTGAAGCCCCTGGAACTTATTTTATTTGCAAAAATACCCCTGCCAGGCTGTTTTATTTTTGTCTCTTTATCTATTTATTAAAAATACCTAGATGGCTTCTAAAAATCCACAAAAATTAGGATAGGTGCTCTATGCCATGCTTGTTCACGCTCATATTTTAGTTTGCATTTTTTGCATTTTTCCTAATTATTAAAAATGGAATGGAAGCCATTTTTGTACTGTCTAAATTAGAAAATACAAAAAAAATTAGAAAATGATTTTGAAAAATTCCAAAAAAATTATATATGATATATTTATATATATATTGAGTCCAGAAAATGAGAAACCCTAAAAATATGAAAAAGAAAATTAAAAAATCAGAAAGCTCCAAAATCCAACAAAAAAATAGAAAAATCTTTAAAAAACCCCAAAAACATAATTTTCTCTTTTATAACTATCTATATATCATTATTAATGTATTAAAATTAATTTGGGAATTTTTGGAGTTTGTTTTGTATTTTTAAAACCCAAATTATATACGGCTATTTAATTAGTCCTATATTGTGGACATTTTTGAATTTAAAAATACATAAAAAGTAGAAATATTTCAGAAAAATAACAAAAAAAATTAGAAAAATACTAAAAAGCAAAAATTGTAACTATATATAATTTAAGTATATATATATTATAGTACTCCTCTCTCTCTTCTTACATATATATATCTCTTTATATATACGTCTTATATATATATATATATCTATTTATATTATATAATTAAAAATATTAAAAGAAAATATAAAAAAATATATAAAAAATATAAAAGCAAAATAAAAAAAATTATAAAAACAAAAATATAAGAAAATTACAAAACCCAAAACCCACAAAAACAATAAAAGGACATGAACAAATTGATTGAATAATTGAATGATACATTACATACAACCATTCGCCTCCCAGTGTTCGACCTCTACCTGTGCTTACACCTATACACATTTACATGTAGAGTTATAATAAATTTTAACTCCACATTGTTGGATATTCATTGCATATATTTATTGTGGGTTAATTGTTGATCGATTCGGGATCTTTTGTTGGTCGCCTCAGCGACATTGTGATCCCGCCTTGTGCGGATCACTCTAGACCGATAGAAGATCCCTGTAATCAAATGGCGCCGTTGCCGGGGAGGCAACGGATTTTGTATGATTTTGTGAGCGTATTTGTCTATTTATTCAATTGTTTGCTCATGTCCTTCATTTATTTATTGGTGTGATTTTTATTTTTATTTAATGATATTGATTGACTGCTCTGACCATCTCTTTCTTTTTGTCTTTGATGTGAGGGACCGCTAAGCGAAGGAGGACCTCCTAGGAGGACCTATGCACCCAAGCGAGGCGGTGTTGGCTCTTCTATGCCAAGCCAACAGGAGAGAGCATCGATAGCAGATGAAGGAGAATTTTTGAAGACAGTCTCTATTTCATGAATTTTATTTCCTTTATCTTATTATGTATATTTATGTGAGAGAGTGACCCTTAGAATTTTGTAATAATACAGGACTCTCACAGGTGCACTCCGACTCCCGAGGTCCATTGCCCGAGGGATTGTTCCCTTGGGGGCCTCGATGATTTTTGACGCTTTTCTTTTATTTTATTTTTATTATTTTGTGTGTGAATGAGCCTTAGCATTAGGATTTGCTTGCTCGTAGAGTTAGGTCCAAACACCCTAATATTTGCATGTACATATAGTTCGCTTTGGACCTAGATCAAACTCTAAACAGCCGCTCATTTATCTCTTAGCCTTTGTGCCACAGCGAGCCCCGCAAAGCGCTTTCTCCTAAGCTCAAGTGTGTTGGGCACAGAGGAGGGGTGAGCCAAGACCGGACTTTTTGAGGCCAAAGATGAATGAGCGACTTGTGGTGCTTCACGATAATAGCAATTTCTGAACCTAGGGCGATTTCTTCGGTTTGCATTTGCATATAGCATAGGTTTCAAATTCTGTTTTGCATCCCGCATGGAGAGAGCTGGGAGGCACTGTAAGTCTTCTTACTTAGCATGCATCATCGATTTCTGACTTGCATGGCTTTTCCGATCTTCTCCCTCTGTTTTTGCCAACCTAGGATGCTTAATGGAAATTGAAACCTCGATAGGCACGTGCATTGAAAATACCCAAAAAAAAAAGTGATAACTTAAATAAAATCGGGACTGTGAACTCTATTTGACCTAAAAATAAAACATAATGGACTTCCTTGTCTTGGGGAGAGCAACCCCCTCATTGGATGCGTTTTAAACTGCTCACGTACACACTAAGGAGTAGAGCCCAAATCCAATTAAGCCTCCTAAGTGATTGTACAATTTTTGTGATTCTCACCTAACTCTAAAAATGAAAAGATAAATGACCGTCACCTGATGGTCTTCACTGTGTTGAGTAGGTGAATCAGGGGTTTTGCCTTGTGTATTGATTGTGACTTAGAGTGCGTTATGTTTTCATTCATTATTAGAGTAATCGGTCCCACCGTGTGAGTCATGCATTTTCTATCTTTGAGTCTCTCTATCTCTCTTATACTTATATCTCTTCATTTTGCATCGAGTCATGATATTGGCGCTTGAGCTCAATCATTCTTCGCCAAGTCCTTTGTTTCCCGCTTCTTCACCATCTTCTATGTATCCATCGTACCATCTTCTCTGGTTCGAGGAGAGACCGCTCTTCGGACCGCAATTTTGACGGTGTTCCCGCCTTGTGTGGAACACCCAATTTTGTCTATGTCTCGATCTTTCTCGCCCGCCCTCCTCGTACCCTCTGTATCACTCTTCTACCACCCACGGTATTGGCACGCCCGCTCAATCAGCTTCTCCACCCCATTGCGTTACCCTTCTTACCCATCTTCCTTGTGTCCCCCGTATCATCTCTCCCTTTACCCGGGAATGTTGTGCATATTGATGAGGCCTGCATCGAGGACTCTTTATACATATTATTTGTGTGAGCCGGGCCCATGATGTTGAGGTTGCTGAGATCGACTTGGTGGATTTATCTTTGATACGTGCATATGGATTTCTTGAGGATTTTTGCTGATGCACAGAGCATAGGTGTGATGCATTATTGAGGAATTATAGTTCTCGCACACCGGATTAAGGATGTGATGTGATGCGATGACTCGATGAAGATTTCATGAGCATTGATTGATCCACCTCTTTGAGGTTCCACCCATCTTGGTTTTGAGGAATGACTGATTATTCTAATTTGGACTTCTTGATAAGGGTGTGCGAATCCTACATGATCTCTCATTTTCTTGATTGACCCATCCTTAATCTCCTGACTCTATGATCCACCCTGGCACTTAGAGGATTCCTGACTATTTTTTTTGTGTGCCATCTCAGCTGACTGGATTGACCCAAGGGATGTTTGGTGAATGACATGATTATTCACTCCCTTGCTTGATCTTATGCCCTCCTATGGATTGAATGATTTATTGCTCTCGAGGACCTGAGATGATTTGCCAGCATTCCCATAACCTACATTGATATAGCTCGCATTGCTCCCCGAGGACTATCTGCGGGAGAATGCGACAATTTCTAGGACTGCGGTTTCATTCACTGCTTGGGTCGCCATTATGATGGGACCTGAAACCGAGTCAGATGATATGTTTGATTGGCCTACCCTTGTGATTGTGTACCTGACCTGTCGGTACACGGGGCCAATGTACTTGACTCATCTGAGTCCGCTCGCCTTGACGGTCCTCGCAAGGTTGAGCTCCTGATATCTGCTGTTTTCACGCCTAGCTGGCAGTGCACTCCCCGAGGGTTATCTGCGGGACGCTGTCACACTTTCTTGATTTGTCGGTCTCTTCTGCTGGTAGCCGATCTGTCGCCTACCGAGACCGTCTCTGTGGTCCGTCTGATGGACCCGGCTCCTTTGAGACCTTCTCTCCCCTTGACGACCCTCGCAAGGTAGAGACACATTCTGACTATTCTTTGCCTAGATCGCAGCACTCTCCGAGGATTATCTGCGAGAGACTGTGACACTCTCTTTACGCTCGGTTCCCACTTCTGATTGTGTCTCCTTTCTGTTGGAGCACGGAGCCGAGTACTCTGACTATTCTCTGACTTTTCTCACCTTGAGGACCCTCGCAAGAGTGAGCCACATATTGTGTTGTTCAGTGTATTCTTTTGACATTCAGATTATATCACCACCGTACATCACACTGTCTCATATGCTTTATTTCCGATCTATCTGAGACCATGATTAACCGGAGGAGTCTGTACTGCTCTTTCTTCCTCCCGGTCTTACGGTATCGGCTATATTCTCCCATGATGACCATATGAGCCGTTCATCTGCTTCATGCTACCGGACCGGATATCTTTACTTTCTGACCTGTTGTCCCCGGTAGCTGACACCCACTTGACTGTATATCAGGGTGTCTTTTCACCTTCTGACTGCGTCCTCGTTCTCACAGGGAGACGACGACGAGAGCACGGTAGTCGCTTACCAGATATCGTCTTGTACTTCACTAGTTTCTTCACCACTTGTATATATGTGTGCCTTTTTCATTCTTTCTCCCGCATGTTATGTGTGCCCCAGATCTATCGCCATATCTTTGTGCCTACACGTAGGACGTACCTTGTCCTAAGTGTAGGGGGGCACACACCGAGTTGTTCTTTCCTTACACATTTTCGTCACTCCTGTTCTTGCCTACTTAGGGATATCTCACCCCAAGTATAGGGGGAGTGATGTGTATATTCTCCACGATCTTTTCATCTACCTGTATATATCCATCTTTTCTTCTTTTCTTCTTTTCTTCTTTTCCTTTTCTATCTTCTGTATCTAAATAAAAGGTGTCACCCCTTTGTGTCAGTTTTCTGTACTTAGGACGTACTTTGTCCTAAGAATAGTGGGGTGCACCCCTGATTTGTTAAAACTTTGATTTGTTTATTCCCACCCTTGACCCTCCCTGCTTTGTGTACAGTCTGCTATACTTAGGATTATTTGATCCTAAGTATAGGAGGGACGGTCAACTTCTCATTCGTTCAACTCTTATTTATTTATTCTTTGGACTTGTCTATACTCAGTACGAGTTATGTCTTCTCTTTTCTTTTCGATCTATGAGGACATAGCTCAAGCTAAGTATAGGGGGGTCGTATATACTATGTATATACTTTAGCCATAACTCGTACTTTCGTAATAATATGGCTAATAATTCTTTAAATTCGTTAAAAATCCTTAATAAAAAGATGGGATTATTCCTCAAATTCTTTTTGTATATACTGATTAATAAATCAGGTGAAAACGTTTTTTGCAAAATGTTTGAAAAATAGTTTGAAAAGTATTGTGAACATTTAGTGAAAACTATTTTGAAAACATTTTGTTACATGTTTTCAACCTGTGTAAAGATGTGTGGTTTGTAAATATTTATTTTCTTTGTGTGAAATAAAATGTTTGAAAAATGATTTGCAAATGGTTTGAAAAATGGTTGCAAAAATATTTTGAAAAATCTATATATACTGTTTTGAAAAACCTTTGCAAAATGATTTTCAAATGTGTGTACATGTTGTAAAAATGTTTGTAAAAATTATTTTGGACTATAGTTTTCAAAAATTGTTTGAATAACTTGTGTCAAATAAATTTGAGGAATAGTCACATATAATAATAACTAATATAATATATATATCTTATCAATAAAAATAATAAAAATAAACACAATTCTTTAATAAGTGTACATATATGCTTATAAATAAAAACTAAATTGTAAATTCTTAATTCTTGTAAAATAAAGCGGCACGCCCGTGTAAATAGTTGTACATATTTTCTACTGTGAGTGTCAAAATTCTTTTATTTGCAAAAATTCTTTGTGTAAAAATTCTTCTCTTTGTTTTCAAATTCTTTGAAAAATTGCATTATTCTTTGCATATTTGTAAATAGCATTTGCATTGCATTCATATTCTTTGATTGAGCTTGATAATTGAACTAGTCCAATAAAGTCGAAGATTGGAGCTTGGTTAGACCTTACCGCACCTAATTGCACTGGAACCTTATGGGAACTAGGTTTAAGGTACTTCAGGTCGATTCAGACTTAATTCTTTGAGAAATCAAGGCTGGGTTCAAGTCACCTCAGTGGACTAACTAGAACTTTTCGAAACACACGTATGACTCTTGTCGGCCGTGACCTAACTTGGACACTTGCACTTTTCACTTGGCTCAACTCAGTTGGAGTGGTGAGGGGGTTGGATTTGCCAGTCTGAGACGCACACGGGTGGAAACATTCGTCCTCGTCTAGGGAGGGAAGTGCACCCCAACCTGGTCCAGTAGCCATGAGGTCTAACGACAGGAGAGTGTGGGTTGCAATAATGCTTCAAAAGAGGGATAGTCTTCTGGCTCAAGAGGAAAAACTCCTTATGTAAATGCTGCTGTGAATAGTATGTTGAAAAAAAAATGATGAAACTCCAAAAAAATGGACAGGCTTGTAAACAAAAAAATAAAAATGCCTGCCGGAGTATGTATATATGTTGTATAGAAAATAAGCAAGCTTGAGCATCAAAGTTATACCATGTGAGCCTGCAGCTGGATGACTTGACTACACTGGTCTTGCATCCCAGGATAGGTAGCTACACTGGCTACCGTCCATTCTTTTCTCTACCCCCTCCTCTTGAGTTGGATGCCACTTGAACTTAGAAGGAAATACCCCGCTCCTCGAGGAAAGAGCTGTTGGATTAAGGGAATCATTGGGTTGTCATTCTGGAGAAGTCAGTCTCTTTGTCATCTCAGTTGGGGAGAGCCACTATCACTTACACTGTGCAAGTCAGCTTCATAGTCATAAGGGTTTGCGTATGATATAGGCTAGTTCTGACCTGGCTATTGAGGTGATTTGAACCGAGTTCTGTGACTATCAAAGGCTGTTGTATTTTAAAGCTGGTTCCCGACTAGGTTCCACACACATTTTCACACCAAGGTCTAACTTCAGTTCCAAACCTTGATTTTGTAAAGATAAGTTTAATAATCATGATCAATTCTATTTATTCTTTACATTCTTTATTTTTGCTTTTTCTTTTCTTCTTATTCTTTGTTCTTTTTGTACTTATTGCATAAGTATTTGCTAGGGACTAGCAAAGGCAAGTATAGGGGGGTGATGAATCTCCATTTCATCACCTTTATTCTATCATTTTGGCCTTAAAAACCCCAGCAAATGCATGTAAATAGCATTTATTTGTACATAATAGCATTCATTATTCTTTGTGTTAATTGGGTATAAAATAAGGTTTTTAATGCCAAAATTATAGAATAAAGAGAAGAAAAGAAAAAGGAATAAAATATTGCAAATATTTTATGACCCTAACCCCGAGACCAAGGCCAGCATGGACTTGGTCGACAAGGAATAAAGTAGGGGGAGATAAGGGCCAATAATACAATGAAAATTTCATTTATTAATTCATTTATTTATGCATTTTTGGCACCTATTTTGTACATATTTATTTATTCATCAAATAAAGAAACTTTGTTCATAAAAGTTGTAGATAATAATATAAATAAAAATACAAAATTGAGTTTGTGCAAAAATAATATTCAGTGTACATTTTATACACATAATAAAAAGCAAAAATCTCAACTTCACAGACCCATATCTTGCAAGTAAAAACTCCAAATCACCCAAACTCACCTTTAATTGTATATAGCATTTCATAAACTATTTTATAAAATTGGTTTCATAATTTTTGGAGTCCATCTGTGGAAGTTAGGTTTTTGGCCCTTCTTGTACATAATGCCTGATTAAAATATTCATTTTATTCAATATTCGTTATTTTTATAAATTCATATTTTTAGAATCTTGAAAATAATGTCTATAATACATGTGCATAATAAAAGTAAGAGAAACTAAAAAGAATTTGTGAAATAAAATAAGTCTATGTATCACACAGGCAAAATACCTATGCTAAGAATGTATATAAATAAAAGGGATTTTTATTCTTTGATTCTTTATTCATTTATATTTGTGTAATAATGTATATATTATATATATCTTATTAAAAATACAACTCCATAGTAAAAACACATAAAATCCATTATATAAATAAAATGTATATAATATATAGGTAAAATACCTACAAGTATACCTACATATACGCAAACACATTTATTTAAATATATAAATAAACTCATAAAAATCAAATAAAAATATATTTATACTCACAAAAATAAGTTATAAATTTATAAAATAAGAAAATACAATAATAAAAGAAAATAAACAAAAGAAAAATAAATGTATATAAATATACTTATAAATACCATATTTTAATAAAACCGTAATAAAATAATTCAAAAAAATAAATAAAAATCATAAATAAATACTACATTAATTTATGAACATTTTTATTTTATAAGTAAACTCTAAATAATTCATTTAATACGTTAAATAAATAGGTCAAGATAGGTCTGACGTGGACCAATCAGGAGCTAGGGAAAGTTGACCTCCGGTCAACTCCCCCTGCGCCTCTGACTAACCCGTCAGACCTGTCGCGTCCCCACTTTTCATGCCTTTTTCCAGCTCGCCTTGTCCATCATTCGGCAACAATCACTTCTCAAGATTTATTCTCTGATCATCCCTGATCCCCGCCGATCATGTAGATCATGTGTACATAGTTCGTATCGCCGGCTGCGGCCTGGTCAATAAGGGTGCCCCGTTTGTGCTTAAATAAGGAACCTCCCTCTCCTCTTCAATTTTGGTCAGCTTTTCAGCCAATCCCTTCCCAGAATTCGGTCCCGGCGATGCTCCTGGTGACAGGAGGAGCTCGCCAGCACTTTGAATCGGTCGGAGAGGCGGAGGTTGCACCCATGGTGGCGCTCCAGCAGCCACCCTGCTCCCTGGAGTTCCTCCAGGTATAAGAGCTGCACGTTTATCTTTTTAGGTATATTTTTATATCAGCATTTCATTTCCGTCATTTAGTTTGCATTTTGATTCGTAGGTTAGCGTAATTTAGTTGTTTCGTAGTTCGCCGGAGCTCCGCTCCGGCGAGCTTTTCACCGTGTTCCCGACCAGTTCCCGACTCGCTTTCGCCCTCATTTCACTCCCCACCACTTTCTCCACCTTCCAGTCCATCCCTACCAACCGGAGCCCCCTTGGTTCCGCGAATCGATGCTCGCCTCAGCCGCTTCGCCGGAGCATCGTCACCCCCGTCATTTTCATGCTCTCAGCTTCAAACCCCGGGTCGAGGAGAACGGCCTCGAGCCCCTCTATGTTTCTGTGCAGGTTAGGTGCCTTGAAAAGCACCAGGAGACGATTCCCAAGCCGGCGGAGGTACCTGGAGCCTCGCTTCTTCTTCGAGCTCGTGGCGGCGCTCCAGGGTCCCTCCGACCGATCCAAGACCTCCAGCATGAAGAAGACCCTGCCAGGAAGCTTTGTGGACCTTCAGGAGCGGTGAAGATCGGCGGGAGAGCGAGATCCGAGCGGAGGAAGCTCGCCCAGGCGAGCGTTCGTCCCTGTTCTTCCACGTGTGCTCCCCGCCGTTAGATGAAGAACGAAGGCCCAGATAGAAGGAGAGCCGTCCAATGGAGCGAAGCAGCGACCGTCAGATCACGTGAGTGATTTAATCCTAGCGCTCCATCGGTGAATCGTCATCGGCACACGTGGAGGCGCCACGTGTCAAGTGAACGAAGATCAGCTGTCGGATGAAGCGCCTCTTTTGGGGGTAAATTGCAAAAACCATCCCCCGCCTTTTTGTATTTAATTTTTAATTCTGTAAATATTTTAGCACATTATAAATAAATTATAAATTTTGCAGATAGGACCCTGACTTAATTGTATTTGCATTTAGGTCCTTCCACGCCTCACGTGCAGTCCCACGTGAGGCGCGTGAAATTTTGCATGTATACCCTGGCGGTTTTTGAATATTGTAATTTGATTCCGAAACTTTAAATAAATGTTTATTTCTATTGTATTTTTGCATTGAAGCCCCTGGAACTTATTTTATTTGCAAAAATACCCCTGCCAGGCTGTTTTATTTTTGTCTCTTTATCTATTTATTAAAAATACCTAGATGGCTTCTAAAAATCCACAAAAATCAGGATAGGTGCTCTATGCCATGCTTGTTCACGCTCATATTTTAGTTTGCATTTTTTGCATTTTTCCTAATTATTAAAAATGGAATGGAAGCCATTTTTGTACTATCTAAATTAGAAAATACAAAAAAATTAGAAAATGATTTTGAAAAATTCCAAAAAAATTATATATGATATATTTATATATATATTGAGTCCAAAAAATGAAAAACCCTAAAAATATGAAAAAGACAATTAAAAAATCAGAAAGCTCAAAAATCCAACAAAAAAATAGAAAAATCTTTAAAAAAACCCAAAAACATATTTTTCTCTTTTATAACTATCTATATATCATTATTAATGTATTAAAATTAATTTGGGAATTTTTGGAGTTTGTTTTGTATTTTTAAAACCCAAATTATATACGGCTATTTAATTAGTCCTATATTGTGGACATTTTTGAATTTAAAAATACATAAAAAGTAGAAATATTTCAGAAAAATAACAAAAAAAATTAGAAAAATACTAAAAAGCAAAAATTGTAACTATATATAATTTAAGTATATATATATTATAGTACTCCTCTCTCTCTACTTACATATATATATCTCTTTATATATACGTCTTATATATATATATATCTATTTATATTATATAATTAAAAATATTAAAAGAAAATATAAAAAAATATAAAAAAAATATAAAAGCAAAATAAAAAAAATTATAAAAACAAAAATATAAGAAAATTACAAAACCCAAAACCCACAAAAATAATAAAAGGACATGAACAAATTGATTGAATAATTGAATGATACATTGCATACAACCATTCGCCTCCCAGTGTTCGACCTCTACCTGTGCTTACACCTATACACATTTACATGTAGAGTTATAATAAATTTTAACTCCACATTGTTGGATATTCATTGCATATATTTATTGTGGGTTAATTGTTGATCGATTCGGGATCTTTTGTTGGTCGCCTCAGCGACATTGTGATCCCGCCTTGTGCGGATCACTCTAGACCGATAGAAGATCCCTGTTATCAGGCTATGATATATACTAGTTTTTGAATAACATCTGATAAGTTAGAGACTAATTGTTCAAACATTAGTTCAGATCTTCATTTATTAAATACATAAAAAATACAAGAAGTTTCAGCATCATCTTGGTGTCTACAAGACTGAATGGGCACCCAGTTGCTCAATCTATCCAACCTACACATGGTTGGACTTTGGACAAATAGCATGCCATGTAATTTGATATGGCTCGATCTACTCGTCGGTTTGTCAACCTTGACATATCATAAACATGTGCCATATTAAATGGTTCAGCCTACGGATTTCATTATGAATTATTGTTACCAATATACTAAATTACTATTTCATTGTCATGTTTACCTTGTTAGCATTCCACTTTACTAATTTTTGAATGGTCATTTTATTAAGATGTACGCATATATGTACATTATATTCGGCTTTCTCAGTACTGATCTGACCAGTAAATTCATCCCGATCTGATTTTTTCCAGATCAATGGGAATGATGATGTCATGTTGACATCATTGTCAGTTGATCGGTTTGAATCGATAGTCCAGCCCGATATCAGACCAGACCGAAAAAATACATGTTCAACATTCAATCAAAATTTTAAAACCTTGGTTTGGGTGCTTATTCTATATTCTTATATGATCAAAAGATTGGGTTCAAGAGAAAAGGTTTAGTTGAGACTTCGACGGATTAAGGTGCTCAGGGAAGAGATTATTTCATTCAAATTAGAGAGGAAGGCCTTTTATGGTTATACCTTTTGTCTATGCAGACGGGGATGTGGGCAAGGAGGAAGGGGGCTATGATGAACAAGTGGAGGAACCCTATTCCTTCTTTTTCGCATCGGCTCTGGACGTTGAACCCCAAGCCCAAGCTTGAAAGGAAAAGGTGCAGCAATAGACAAGTGATTCAGGCCATAGGAAAGAAGTCTCTTTCTCTTGGAAGGGTGGGAAAAGTCACTTCCCTTAGAAGGGGACTGTGATGAACAAGTGGAGGAACCCTATCCCTTCTTATTCGCAACGGCCCTGGACGTTGAACCCCAAGCCCAAGCTTGAAAGGAAAAAAGTGCAAGGGTAGTGATGAACTCAAAAATCTGCCTCTCTAATAAATAGGAATTGTAGTGTAGGAGGCGAAAATCGGTCGATCAAAAACCACAATCTTTAAATGTTGTGGAGTATTTTTAACTTGATAAGTGCACCAAGGTCGAACACAGGGAACAGTAATTTTTAGTTGTGTGATTTTAAATTAGTTTAAATACTTAATTAATTGTTAATTAATTTTAGTGTCGAAGAATAAAATGTAATGAAATGAGATGCAAAAAAATAAACAGAGAAACCAATTCAGCACAGGATCTGTGATTTTATAAGATTCAATTCTCAAATAAAATGTTGATCATTATCCTCGAAGTGAAATCACAGATTGAATAATTTCAAGATATATCCAAATTAATTCTATTGCATCAGATACACAGATCAATTGATAATGATCTAGAAGTAGAATATTCAGCCTTAGAATTTTTGTGATTTAATCCCTCAAATAATCATCAATAGTATTACAGGAATAAATCTTAAATAATCCCCTGTAAAGATTGAATCCTCAAATAACGATCTAGAATAAGCAGATTAGGATTAATCCAATCGAAATCCTCAAATAAATCCCTGTAAAATAAACCATTAATTTCCTAATAAAATGAGACAAATATATGTCAATTATTAGCTTGCATAGATCAAAATGCTTCTTAAATAAGAATAATCTAGAAATGATCTCAGATCTGTCCACACATTAAGCAAAGTGATAGAGCATGAATCAAGCTGCAAAATGACATATTATATGCTAAAATCAAAGTTCAGATGCAAAAGATATGCCAAATTGAAATGGCAGGGACTAAAATGGAAATAAAATAATTATTTTTCCTTCAAACAGGTCCCTGGAGGACTTATCTGCAATAAGAAAAACCCGCATGGGCTTATCTGTAATTTTTCCAAGTCGTCACATGCGAGGCACGCGACCTGGGGCGGCGAGGACCTTTTTGTAATACCTGACAATCTTAGGGGCATTAGTGCAATTTATCCGCAACGCACGTGCCTTGCACGTGCTCTTGGAGGTTCAGGCGATGAACGACAGGGTCGGGCACGGGGTTGTGGCTCGGATCCGCGAACCAGAGGCCCAGTCGACAAGCAGAAGGCTCAGACTGAGGCTAACACTCGGATGGACCGAGCCTCCATGTGGTTAGTAATGCGAGGCTTATGAACCCGAGCCTGGAGGTGTGCTTGGCTCGGGCCGCTGACGTGGCAGGACGGGGATCGTTCGATCTAAGGTCTGCCCGATCTGACGGCTATGATGGCGAGAGGCTGAGGCGTTGCGAAGGCGGTGGTGTTGGGCAGAGGAGCTCTGGCCCGTCTAAGCGAATGGAGGGAAAACGGTGGTCGAGGGCCCTACCTCCGTCGACATACGACAGTAGGTGGAGCGACGAGGCAGTGGAGCTCAGACGAAGGCGTCAACTGCTGGAGGAGGTGGTTGTGCGGAGGTAGACTTGCAGATGGGGCGACGAGGGTGGTTGTGCGGCTGAGTGCGGAGGTGGCGGTTTGTGGTAGGCGGCTGCGGGGAAGCTGGAGGGGGGCGGTCGCGGCGGAAGCGGAGGCAGTCCGGTGCGAGGCTGATGGAGGGGCGTACGTTGGAGTGGCAGCTCTGCGAGGTGGAGGTGAATGCTGGGGTTGCCGTGAGGGAGGGAATCTGCAAGGGTTAAGATGATGAAGGAGCGCGACGTAGCCGGCCAGACGCAAGCGTGGAGGTGCTGCTCCAGGCGGCTGCGGAGCTTGACGGAGGAGATGCTCTCGTGCGGGGCAAGGAGGTGGTTTCGCATGGAGGGAGGAAGGAGTGGGGCTCCGGCCTGGGAGAGGCCGGAGGTGGAGGTGTGCGATGCGTAGGTGAGAGAGAGATAGAGAGAAAGAAAAGGGAAAGGGAATACTTGGGAAAGAAAAGGTGCCCGACGATCGCTCGACCAGAGCAGTAGCGGATATCGGTGATGGAGGTTGTGACGAGGCTGTAAGGCTTCGGATCTCGCCGCAGGATGGATCGACCCACTTGACGTTGTCACCATCGAGGAGGTGGTCGTTCTATTCTCCTGCTTGCAATGGCGGCAGATCGTTTGCCGGGAGCATCGACGATGGGATTTATAGGAGAGGCGACATTACACACACATTGCTATTACGAGGAGAAGCGGGCGGAGTAATGATGGTGGCGGGTAACAGCTGCAATGAGGAGGGTGGTGGCGTTACAGGAGGAGCGGCGCAACGACAAGGAAGGAGAGGGGGGGACAGGTCACGTGCCTCGCACGTGACCAGGGAGGAGGAGAGGTCACGTGTGCGACACGTGACCTGGGGGAGGAGAGAGGAGAAATGGATGTAGGGGTGCCATGTGGCATGCCTAGGGGCTGCCACGTTGCACTAAAAAATTTCAAAATTAAAAAGGGAAATAAAATGGAAAGGAAAAGAAGGAGACCTCAGATCGAAAACTTCCCTTCACAAAAGTTGTTCGTCTCAATGAGATCTACAACTTTTATGAAGGATCCGGGAGCAAAAGTGATCATCTGTGCGAAGTAATATTTTTAGTGGTCTCCAAGTGTATAGAAAATCGATTTTTTGGAGTTTTGTAAATTTTTGTGGTTTTTAAAGAGGATAAAAATTATAGAAAAAATATGTTAAAATACAAGAAAATTAATTACATGCTAATCTATTTTTTTTATTTTTACTAAATAATAAATAGGAAAATAATATAGAAGTAAGAAACACACAATTTTTTTACAGACTCGCAACGGACACTCGGACACAGTCAGTTTCTTTGATTTCAGTCTTGATTTGGATTTGAATTTTCAAACCGTTTAATAAAATTTTCATCAAAGAACATAAATGAAGAAGAAATAAAATTAAAAAGATTAGTTGTGTACATAAAAACTCAGATCATAAATAGCAAAAAGTTAGAATGCACAAAAGAGGCCCAAAACCCAACTTTCACATATGAGCTCCGAATTTTATGAAATTGATCTTGTTTTGAAGGTATTTGAAAATGGAGTACTTTAAAAGTGAGTAGACCAAGATCGGACACTGTATGAGGAAGATATATGCATTTTAATCCGTCAGATGTGAAATCGGACTTTGGGATTATTTGACACTTATTTGAGTTAGTTTTTTTGTATTTTTTATTTATTGTTGTTAGTAATATCTACATAATGGAGGTGATTTGGGGTCAATCGAGGTTAGATAAATTAATTAAAAACTGTGGAAGTTAGTTGCTTTTTGGGCCAATTTACACTTAGGATTTTTAATGCAATTATGCATGTCAATTTTAGCATGATGAATACGAGATTCATCATACCCCTATACTTAAACCATGCTCGTCCCCGAGTATCAATGAATGAATGAATTAGTTGAATACATCCTTGACTGTGCATGTGAATCTTCAAGGCTCAATTCATAGAAGACCCTTAATTTGAGTGATCCTAAAATTCTGGGCTCAATCATGCTTTAATCAAAAGGAATCCAACTTCTCTAATTTTCAGACTCTCAGTTTGTACATATAGTATAAGGATATGTTTTTTAGTGCACTACATTCATGAGAGTCAAGTCGAGACATCACCCAAAGTTTCAGTCCAAGAGACTCTCCTCTAGACCTAATCCTCAACACTAGGAAATAAGTCTATTCTTGCTTCAGTCAATCGTCTCATAGTTTGTTAGACTTGAAATGTAAATGGACAACCAGATGATGGAGTGTATAGGATTGTGGATATTTTTCTCTCCCTCACACTGGAACAAGGAGCCTCTCGAGTGCCTTTTTACTCAACACATGTATTTTTATTTTGTTGATCGGTGTGTCCATCAAGAGAATTTGGAGTCGTCTACATTTGTTTTTCTGGGAGTACACCAGGGTGTGTCTATTTTGAATATCTAAGATACCTTTGACACCTAGACTTGTACCGTTAATGATGCAGAGCCCTTTTATGGTGTCAGCCTGACTCCTTGGTCCTAATCAGCGCTTGGTCGAAGTGGACACTTTGAAAATGGTTAGGAGCGCTTGCCATTGGTGGAAGCTCATTTGTAATTTGACTTTTGGAGGATAGAGCTTTTCTTTGAACATTTATTTTCTTTTCTTTTTGACTAGCTCCGCTGCTTTTACCAAAAGTTGGTGTACATTGATCAACAATTAATTATGTTTCATCACATCCTGGCACATAGCTCAATATCAAACGATAGCAAGCGAACCTGTTCACATACTGGCTAGGGGTTTCTGACACTCAGGATTCTTGAAGCCTTCATTAACTTTATCCCATCCTCGAGCATCATTAGATCGGGTATAGACTCAAATCAGCACTCCTGGTTCCTCAAGTGATAACTCAACTTATCTCATTAATCACGCAGTTGTGAAAGTGATGTGTTGATCATATTCTTTAGAAGCTAGAGATGAAGAGTGCAACATAACGTTCAAATCTTTCAAACAAGGGAAGTGTGGAGTATTAAGTTTAAAAGCCCTAATGACTAAGGCATGTTAACTCAGACTCTCAAGATCACAGAAATCAAGTGTCCTCAAATCCTCAAGCCTTGAGTGATAGTGAATGTGTCAGGAATATATCAACCAAGGAATGCATGATATGCTTGATGAAATGCAAGACCATGAGTGATTTTTTTTGTGCAAAAAGTTTTTTTGAAAAATAGGTATTATTTACAGGAAGTATTTAGTATAATATACATAATATACAATACTTGTACCCATCCCCGATGTTAGATGAAAACAATTAAAGTACAAGCTATGGATAAAGTAAGTAAAATATATACAAACACCCCCCTATACTTAGCGTGTGCTATGTCCTCATGGCACAAAGTGAAATGTAGACATAGATCGCACTAAGTATAGATGATTGAAAAATAAAAAGAAGAGAAGTGATGTATACACAATGATATCGGTCCCCATATACTTTGGCTCATGTAAGCATAAGTATGATCGGATAATTACAGATGGAGAACCGAGTAGATTTGAGGATGTATAAGATCAAGGAGGTTTGCGATGGACCTTCTTGTGGGAGTGTAGTGGGAGATAGTATGGAGGTGTGGAGGGCGATGAAGAGAGGATGGATGAAGAAGACCAGCCATCATCAGAGTCGTCCTCAGGGAAATAGCAATCGTACACAGATGATCTCCAACTATTATCAATCAGAGGTAAGTGCCCTTGGATCAGAGCTGTACCTATTGCACTTACTTGATGAATCACTTCAGGACCAGACGAGGACTCTTCAGAAATCACCCGGTATCTAAGATCAAAGGTGACTTTCTTGGTCGGTTTGTTTCTTTGAGAAGTATTGGGAGGAAGTTGGACAGTCTTCATCTTCCTTTCTTGAGTAATCGATGTGGCATTTACGAGTTATTCGTAGGATGAATCCCCGTAAAAGTCTACCAATTCTTGTATGGTCATACGCTGCTTCGGGCGAGGGAGATTGTTCCTGGTGGTTTTGTGAGTGTTGGTTGGGGATGTTGATGTTACTTCCTGATGATCGTGAAATTTGGTGACATCGGATGTTTCCAGAGTCGGATCCTTGTACGGTTCAAGTATCTTATGAATTACTGCTGACTCAAAAATTGGACCACTTAAATAATCGTGACATTCCTAAAAATATGATCCAACTCATCAAAAGCTCCAAAATCTCGATTCCTCCTAGGAGCAGTGTTAGGGTGGTGAGAATCCGAGGCTTGTTCAACAGTCAGTCTTTCAGGTGACTCTCCTAGGGTTTGTATCGGTGTGCCATGAGGAGATATCTGATAATCTGAACTGTTTGTCTCCTGATCACAACTGTCGGTTTCAAGTTGGTTTCCTAATATCATGTCGTGTCATTGAGGGTTTGTTCATTGTGGTCTGAGTTCGGGAACTTGATTTCCTGAGTCTCACAATCGACGATCGCCTTAGCAGACAGAACGGTTTTCTTAAAATGATAGGAGACTCAGATAACCTTCCGGGGTGTTCAATGTCAAGGACAATAAAGTCCACTTTATGCATGCCACCTCGAAAGTTTACGACGAGCGAAACAATCCCACGTGGCCTTTTGGTGGAACGATCAGATAATTGAACGATCACCCTAATCTTTTTGAGTTGTCCAACTTTGAGTTGGTCAAAGACGGACTTGGGGAGGATGTTTAATGTGGAGTCGTCATCTAACCGAACATGAGTGAATATAGAATCCTCAATTTCACACATAATCTGAGTCAACCGCTTGACTTTACGGCTTTTGACTTTATGATTCATCACCAAGGAGCTGGCCATAGATATGACACGATATTTAGTTCTTGATCATTTCTTGCCTGTCTTTTTAGGGCTTAGTTGACTCTTCACAAATCTCTTAAGATCGGGTACATATTCTATGGCTTTGATCAATGGAAGTTCTAAGATCAGACTCTTGCAAATCGCTTCCATTTCATAATTGTCCATTTTTTCTGAATTTTCTATTTTTTTTTCAATTTTTTGGTATTTTCTGTGATATGGTTAGTATGGGGGTTGAGGGTCAGAGGTGGTTGTGCCTGATTGTGAGTCACTTGATGATTCAGTGGTTCGCAAGGTGGTGGCCTCACTTCTTCTAAATTCTGCATAGACTGGATGAGATCATATATTTTCTCAGTTAAAGCATTTGCTCTATGATTAATCCGAGCAATCTCATCCTCAAAGATCTCATGACTAGTGATTGAATAATCATTCTCCATGTGGCGTGATTCTGGCATGTAACCTCAAGTAGAGTATTGATTATTCATGATCGTTATGGTATGGTCATAAGTCATATTTCCTTGACTCTGGTTTGCTCGTGAATTGTCGAAGGAAAATTGATCATAATCAAGAAGAAATTCAACCTGAGTAAAGGATGGTTCAAGTGGTTGGGAGTCCACAGTAACAAAAAATCATGTTTCTCTGTCAATATTGATTACTCTATTTTCCATCATCAATTCCGCTCGCTCTCTCAGGTCCTTAAGTTTGTCAAAAAAATGTGAGGGAGGGCTATTCCAAGAAGACGTGTGGTCATAAGGTGGGATGTATGGGAGGGAAACGAATGATGGATGAGGGGGACCTGATTTGAAGAGCAGGTTCCCCTGAGAAGTGTGAGAAGAAGTATATCGGGACATGGTCGTGGAGATCGGGAAAGAAGACCATTGTGCGACATCTTCTCAAGAGAGGGATGGAATGATTTGCGAACCACGATTTGCTTGCAATTGCAAGGTCTTTGATACCCACAAATCAACACAAAACAAACACGTAGATTCACCCATTCAACACTGGTGAAGGCACGTTAGGGCTCGACCGTTTATCTTTTCAATTTTAATTTAATGACAAAACAATCTTGAAAATTAAGCGGAGCTGTTAGGTACCGTAATATTTCACAAAGTCTGTCTCGAGTTCATACAACTAGTTGCACCAACTTTTAGCCAATATATGTGTAAGTATGGATCGTTTAAACGGCTACCCGTGTTACTTGAGGACGAAGCCTTACGCAAGGTCCTCTAAACCACCCACTCTGCTAAGGAAAGTCGGACCATAAAATGGCTACCTGAAACCCTCACTGAAAAGTAGCTAATTATTTTTAAAATTAACAGTCTAAATGAAATTTTTCGATTTTTGGCTCTGTCCTAAGTGTGCGATCTGATCCTTACAAACAACGAGTGAGTTTCTCCCCACCAGACACAAGGGTTAATTTTATGTCAGTTTTATTTACAGACACCTTGATTAGCATTCCCAATTTTAGATTAAGATTATCACTGAAGTTTTATCTGAGTACAAAAATACACATCTAACGAGCAGTCCCAATTCATTTAACTCCTAAGTTGTAAAACTGAGGAGGGAGAATCGAAAAAGCCAATGCAAGCGTGAATCAATGATACATGCTTAAGAATAAGACTTACAGTGATTCCTCACATTCTTCATGCGGGATGCAATATAAAGATTTTTAAAATTTACACTAAATGATATGCACAGATGAAAAATGCCCTAAGCAGATAGTTCTATTAGCGGGAAGAATTGATTTCAAAATTTGGCTAAGTCGAATGATCTACCAGTGCGTCTAGTTAGTGAATAATGTGTGTCCTAAAATTTACGAGCACGAGCGAAAATAATTCTAATCTAGTGTATGCGCTCCTAAATTCTACGCCACACCACAGAGAGTCCAATCATGAATTTTACAAATTAACAGGGTTCAAAGAGAGAGGGACCCTGTGAATAATGCAGAACATTAAATCTATACTAAGCTCTCTCTCACAAAAATTAAATTCAATTTCTGCCCTTACATATCCTTGATCGAAATCCCAAAATTTTACTCCGAGAAATCTGCAAAGAGAGAAGATGCAGTTAGTATATGTAGTGAGAGAAAAGATGAAAAAATAGAATGCAAAATGCAAATAAAAAAATACACAAAAATTAGTTTCACAAAAATTAATTACAAAAAATAATTTAAAACCCTAAAAATTCACCGTTCACCGACAACGGTGCCATTTGATGAACTCGAAAATCCGCCTCTTTAATAATTAGGAATTGTAGTATAGGACACGAAAATCGGTTGATCAAAAACTACAATCTTTGAATGTTGTGGAGTATTTTTAACTTGGTAAGTGCACCAAGGTCGAACATAGGAAACAATGTTTTTTAGTTGCGTAGTTTTAAATTAGTTTAAATAATTAATTAATTACTAATTAATTCTAGTGTCCAAGAATAAAATCCAATGAAATGAGGTGCAAGAAAATAAACAGAGAAACCAATTCAACATAGGATCTGTGATTTTATAAGATTCAATTCTCAAATAAAATGTCGATCAGTATCCTCGAAGTGAAATCACAGATCGAATAATTTCAAGATATATCAAAATTAATTACAAAGCATCAGATACATAGATCAATTGATGATTATCTATAAGTAGAATATTCAGCCTCAAAAATTCTGTGATTTAATCCCCAAATAATCGTCAATAATATTAAAGAAATAAATCTTAAATAATCCCCTGCAAAGGTTGAATCCTCAAATAATGATTTTGAATAACCAGATTAGGATTGATCCAATCGAAATCCTCAAATAAATGCCTGCAAAATAAACAATTAATTTCCCAATAAAATGCGACAAATATATGTCAGTTATTAGCCTGCATAGATCAAAATGCTTCTTAAATAAGGATCATCCAGAAACAACCTCAGATCCATCCACAAATTAAGCAAAGTGATAGAGCATGAAACAACCTTCAAAATGACATATTATTGTCAAAGTTCGGATGCAAAAGATATGCCAAATTTAAATTGTAGGGACTAAAATGGAAATAAAATAATTAATTTTTCTTTCAAACGGGTCCCTGGAGGACTTATATGCAATAAGGAAAACCCACATGAGCTTATTTGCAATTTTTCCAAGTCGCCACGTGCGGGGCACGTGATCTGGGCGGCGAGGACCTTTTTGTAATATCTGACAATCACAGGGGCGTCTGTGCCATTTATCCGCAGCGCACGTGCCTTGCACTTGCTCTTGGAGGTTCGGGCGGTGAACGACAGGGTCGGGCACGGGTCTGTGGCTCGGATCCCTGAACTAGAGGCTCGGTCGATGGGGCGGAAGGCTCAAATCGAGCCTCCACGTGGCTGGTAATGCGAGGCTTGGGAACCTGAGCCTGGAGGTGTGGAGCTTGGCTCAGGCCGCTGACGTGGCAGAACATGGACTTTTGGATCTAAGGCTCTGCCTGATCCGACGACTATGATGGCGAGAGGCTGAGGCGTTGCGAAGGCGGTGGTGTTGGGCGGAGGAGCTTTGACTCAACCAAGCAAATGGAGGGAAAACGGTGGTCGAGGGCCCCACCTCTGTCGACACATGACAGGAGGTGGAGCGACGAGGCAGTGGAGCTAAGACGAGGGCATCAACTGCTGGAGGAGATGATTGTGCGGAGGTAGACTTGCAGATGGGGCGATGAGGGCAGTTGTATGGCTGAGCGCAGAGGTAGTGGTTGGTGGTAGGCGGCCGCGGGGAAGCTGGAGGGGGCGATCATTGACGGATCCCGAAATCCGCCTGTGTAAAGAAGATGTTTTTATCTGTTCGTCGTAAAAATTAATGTGTCGTTCGTTGTATGCGGCGATCGGAATCAGTCAAGAAATAATCACAAAAATTATTCGTCAAATTTAATCAAGTGGTTTTATGTTTATTTTACTTGGACAAGTCCCAAGGTCGATCACAAGGAGGCAAAGGAACAACCTAGAATTATGTCTATCAAGGTCCGTGCACGGTTTTCGAGGCGGTCTTTTTTTGAAAATTTTTAATGTAAATAAGGGACGCAAGATGCAATTTCGGCCTATTTTAGAGATTAAAATGCAAATTACATTCAAATGATGTCCGAAAAATACGAAACTTGGCCAAAATATAAATTATGATGAAATGAATGCACTGTATTTTTTTTGGAATTTTCAGACGCAATATGATTTTTTTATGAATTTTTAAATATAAACAAAATGAATTTTAATATTTAATTATAATAAATATTAAACCTACTTATTTTCGAGGAATAAAATTATCTAAGATCTATCACTAGGTGATGGATCTCAGAAAAATCCTAAACATTAAAAATATGGTATTTAATACATATTAAAAATCAAATAGTGAAATATGCAAAATGATTTTTACATGGCAAATGATGCATGAAATGTTTTTTTGGCACAATATCAAGCACAATTAACTCTACAATATGTGATTTTTGGGAAATTTTTAGAGCAATGGTTAATCAATAGCAAATTTAAGAGCATAAAATGGGCAAAATTTGCAATTTTCTACAAAATAAATAATACTTAATTAACCATTGATCACAAAATATCCACAATATGTCAAAACGTAGAGAATTAAATGAGAATCATCATGCTATTTTTCGAATTATAAATAAATGTCATGTAGAGGTCCAAAATCACTGGGGAATACATGGGTATAAGTGCAATAAAAATACAAGAAACATCAAAAGTGCAGTGGGGAACCTAAGCGTAATTACCAGAAATGGAGGGAGACCTTCTGCAATTTTGCCAGAGGGGCATGTGCATTGCACGTACCCTCTGGTCGTGGACTGGAGCGCGAATGTAGAGAAGCCCCGGGGGCTATTTGCAAATTGCCCCGCGGTCACGTGCGGAGCACGTGACCTGGGGGATGACGCGAGCTGACGTCCCCCACGCACGTGCTTTGCACGTGCTGGGGTCTCAGGACTGTGCCCCGGTCGGCGATGTTGCTGAGGCAGAGGGGCGGTCGTCGATGAAGTTCTTTTGGCGTTGACTCACGGCCTGAGGAGTGGTGCTGGTGGGAGATGATAAACCCAAAAATTGAATGGTCGTGTATTCCACAAAAGGCGGGAACACAGTCGAAGTGTTGACCACTCAAAATCCGGATTTAATCAACAATTAACCCACACAATAGATATCAATAAATGACAAGCAAATGGTGGAGCTAAAATTTATTTTTAGCTCTACATAAATGGTGTATAGAAGCAAGTACGTAGAGAGTTCGAACATAGGGAGCAAGGCAGGGTAGATCAAACAGGTGTGTGTGTGTGTGTGTGTGTGTGTGTGTGTGTGTGTGTGTGTGTGTGTGTGTGTGTGTGTGTGTGTGTGTGTGTGTGTGTGAAAGTGATGTGTTGTCTACACTATGCAAAGCAAAGATTTTTGTGGGTTTTTAATTAATTTTTTTTTAATTTTTTCATTTAATTTTGTATTTTGATTTTTTTAATTTTTTGATTATATATTTTCTTTTTATATTATATATTTTTTAATTTTCTTTTTCAATGTTAGAATATATATACAAGATAAGAAAAGAGGTAATACAATATTTATAAAAAATATGTAAAAATGCTCAAAAAATCAGAAATAAAATGTTTTTGGTCTTTTTATGTTTTTTTACTATTTTTGTGATTTTTGGGTATTTTTCAGAATGTTTTTGGTATTTTTAAAAGGTAAAATAAAGGAAAACATGGAATAAGCTATTGGTTGTGAGTAAAAGATGAATGATAAATATCAAACGGCCACAAAAATTCTCCAAACTAATTTTAAAATAAAGGGAATAAAATAAGAAACCTACATGGACTAAGTTTGTATTTTTTGGAGTTTTCTTTATTTTTTTATAATTTTTTGAAGTTTTTAAGTATTTTCGAATTTTAAGGTTTTTCTTTTGCAATTTTTAGTGATTTTTGGAATGACACTAAATAGATTAAAATAGACAGCAAATATTTTTTTTGGAATTTTTCTAGGTGTTTTAATTTTTTTGGTATTTTCTAAGCTAGATAGTAGCTAAAATGCATGTTTTTGATTTTTAATAAATATGAAAATGCAACAAAAATAAAAATAAAAAATATGCGTGTAAGTGCAAGTTAACAGGAGCCTATGTAATTTTTTGGTAATTTCTGGAATTAAAATGATGCCTTAAATAAATAGAGCAAGCACACAAAAATACACAGCCTAGTAGGGGTATAAGTGCAAATATCGAAACATCCAGGGGCACGCATGCAATTTTTCCACAAAATAATACACAGAATATTTAATTTAATGGACCAATTCCAAATACCCAAACCCGGGATGACACAGGTGCAAAATGTCCACCAGGGCGCGTGACTGGCACGCGCCTGGGGAGGACTCAACTGTAATATCAAAAACGCCCGAGGGCTTACATGCAATATTTCCAAAGTTTTTACACTTAAACTAACAATTAGAGTACTAAAACGAAATCCACAAAAGTTCGGGGGGCTCTCTGCAAAAAGCCCACACTTCACGTGAACATGTCACGTGAGGTGAAGTGGCAGAGGACCTACTTGCAAATATAAAATGTTCGAGGACCTACTTGTAAATTTTACCAAAATTTTAAACTACCAAGGAAAGTTTCTGGAGTAAAATAAAATTACAAAAAGGGAAGGGATGGCTATGCAAAATACCCCTTCAAAGCTGATGAACGACGGATGGAGGCTGGTGACGCGTGGCTGCTATCCGACGGTCAGCGGGCGAGCGAGATACAACGGCGTGGCCTGAGCCACTTATCCACGTGGCAGCACGGGGAGGCTCTATGATGATTCGCTCGTGGACGGCCTGGATTAGATCCTCGGGTGAAGATCTGACGGTGGAGACCGAGCGCGATCCAACGGCTGCTGTGCGAACTGGGGCTCCTCCTCAATCCGACGGTTGCGAAGGCCGGAGCAAGAACCGCGGAGGAACTCCGGCGAGCCGAGGTTCTCCAAGGTGCTGCTCATCCTCTGGTGGACTTCTTGGCTTCAAAATGAGACTGGAGGCTCCCTGAGGTCTGAGCTATCTCCTGAGGCTTCAAAATGCCTCGGCGGTGGCCGAGGCTCGCGGAGGAGGGCGGCGAAGCTATAGGGCTCGGCTGAACTCCGGCGAGAGTCAAAATCGCCCCCAGGATCGAGTCAAAAGAGGTTGACCTGCAAAATAAAGTGAGAGGGTCCAGGGCAAGTTGCATGGACCCCGCGGTGGCGACAAGGCGGTGCGAGACGACGGTGGAGCTCTCGGCCGGAGGTGCGCTCCGGCGAGGTGATTTGAAGATGCGATTTGATCGATGGACGTGCTATTTTTTTGAGGGTTTTTGATCCTAGGGCTATGGTGAATGAAATGCAAGAGGAATAACAGAGATAAAATAGCCTCAATGGCCGGAGCCAGAGGGAATGGGGGTACCTCGACGGGGGGTCACCGGAGGTGGGTTGGAACGCCCCTGATGCACCTACGACTCTCCTGACGAGCGCGAGCTGGAGTTGTCACCTCTGACTCACTCTGGAGCACGAAAGAGAGGAGGGAATTCAGTTGAATGGGGTTCGAATTCAAATCGAAAGGTCGAGACTCCATATATGTCGTTTGACCGGATGACTGAGGTGGTCCAAAGACCAAGGAAGAACTGGCGACACGATGCCCCAATCCTCGAGCTAATCTCTGGGCGTGAAAGACCAAAGATCGAGAGTCAAAAGCTCTGAAGATTGCGACACGAAAAAAATGCAAGAATCGTCCTGGAAAAATCGACAAAATGTCGAGAACCGAGGCTCTGACAGAGGCTACAGAACCTAGGGCAGACAGTTGACCGAGGTCAACTGCGACTGCCCCCTGATTGGTCCACGTGGACCAATCAGGAAAGAGGTCCTAAAAAAGATTTGAAAATTTATTAAAAAATCGAAAATGATTTTATTAATTTTAGTTATAAAATGAAAAATATTTATTATTTTATGTAGTATTTTATTCTAATTTTTAATTATTTTTATGGAATATATTTTTACAAGTTTACTTTTATACCCCTTATAGGTATATTACCTATATATTTTATTCTTTTATTTTTATTTTTGTAATTTTAATTTCTTTAATTCTGTTTATTATTTTATAAAATTATAAAATACTTTTATACATGTAATTATATTTTTGTTTTATTTTTCTGATCTGATTTGTATGTTTAATAAAATATAAGTATACTTTATATAAGTATAAGTATAGGTAGTATACCTATGTAGTAAATATACATGTAATTTTATTTTGTATTTTATTTGAGTTTTTATTCATGTTTCAATGTACATAATTATTATAAATAATATTTACAAAATTATAAAAATATAAAAATACAAAAATAATGAATAATTAATAAATTGAATATTTTAATCTGTACAATTGTACAACGTGGGTCCAAAACTCAACTTTCAAACCGTAGCTCCGCCAAATGCAAAACCACCATCATTAAATAGCTTATTTTATTCTACATACAATTAAAGTGAGTTTACTGCATTTGGAGTTTTCATTTGTGAGATACGGGTCTGGGAAGTTGGGATTCTGGATTTTTATTCAGACCACAACTTTTTATCTGTACATTATTTTTGAATGAAATCAATTTTGTATTTTTTTATTTAATTATCTACAACTTTCATGTACAAAATTTCTTAATTTGAAGTATAAAAAGTAGAACAAAAAATAAGTCCCAAAATGAATAAAGAATGAATTAAAAAGTATAGGTATTTTGACTGTATTTGGCCCTTATCTCCCCCTACTTTATTCCTTGTCGACCTATTCATCAAGATGCCTAGGTCTCAGGGTTTCAGGTCATAAAATATTTACAATATTTTATTCTTTTCTTTTTATCTGTACATTATTTTTGAATGAAATCAATTTTGTATTTTTTTATTTAATTATCTACAACTTTCATGTACAAAATTTCTTAATTTGAAGTATAAAAAGTAGAACAAAAAATAAGTCCCAAAATGAATAAAGAATGAATTAAAAAGTATAGGTATTTTGACTGTATTTGGCCCTTATCTCCCCCTACTTTATTCCTTGTCGACCTATTCATCAAGATGCCTAGGTCTCAGGGTTTCGGGTCATAAAATATTTACAATATTTTATTCTTTTCTTTTCTTTTATTTATTCTATAATTTTGGCTTTAATTACAGTATTTTATACACTATTTACATGTACATGCATGGATGCTGAGATGATGTAATTAAGGGTATTTACACGCATTTACTAGAGTTTTTGAGGCCAAAATGATAGAATAAAGATGGTGAAATGTGGATTCATCAGGAGACCGAGCTCTGGTCACTGTTGCGACGAAGTCGATGGAGTCAGGGCGTTTGTGAGGGCGGCGTGGCTGAGAAGATCAGTGGATGGCAGCGAATCTGATTGGAGGGTGAAGCTGAAGGCGGCGATGGAGTTGATGGCGGTGGTGATGGACGTCGTGGCGTGAAGCGCCTGGTGGAGTCGATGTTGGTGGAAGGTGGTGGTCGTTGGCTGAAGACGAGGCAGAGTAGTGGAGGACCGCCGGCGGTGGCTGATGTCGGGGCGTTTGCGATGGCGGAGTAGGCGGAGAAGCATTGAAGTAGGTGGAGGTGTAGGCTCGACGATGATCGGAGATGAGCACTAACGACAGAGGATCGTCGTGATGCAACAAGGCCGAAGGACCTTGGATCTCGCCGTCTGAGTGGGCTTCGCTGGGCTGTCACCACCGGCGATGGCCTTTGAGGTTGAGGGTTTAGCGGCGGATGAGGGAGATGGAGGTCAATGGTGCCTTTAAATAGGAGAGAGAGGGAAGGGGCTGGCGCGAGAGAAGTGGAGGAGGCGGTTGGCCGTTGGCGACGAAGGCGGGGGCGGCGGTTGCGAGGATTACGAGGGCGACAGTGGAGATTTCGGGGAAGGGGGCGCGGGAGGTTGAAGATGTACAACGACTGTTCGATCGGCCATGATCGAACAACTGTGGAGGCGCCACGTGGCGAGGGGCGGGCCGAAGCGGTGCACGTGCGTTGAAGGTAATTGAATGTAATTGAAGGTAATTGAATGTACATTAGTTCAATAGTGAGTAGGATCAAAACGAACAATGGATGGGGAAGATATGGGGCTTTTAGTCCGAGAATCCTGAAACTAGGGTTTGGATTTTTGGTCCACGTATCAGGGTTAGTGATTTTTTGTATTTTTTATTTATTCTTGTTAGTGATATGTACACAGTGGAGGTGGTTTGGATCATTCGGAGTTAGCATGAAGGTGTTAAAAATCCAGGAAGTTAGGTTATTTACAGGTCATTTTTAGCTTGGATTTTTGGCTTCTTATTTTGTGCATAAATAATGGATAAAATGCAATTCTTATGAAAACATGCATGAATGCTAATTATGCAGAATAAATGCAGAAATGCTGATGATTTTGAGGGAATGGAGCTTAATAAATGAGACTTAGAGTGATGAATCCGAGATTCATCATCCCCCTATACTTAAACCATGCTCGTCCCTAAGCATCAGAAAGAAATGCCATGAGGTGAAATGAGATTGAGTTTCATACCAAGACCATGAGCTGAAGGTGAAAATGAAACTAAACTCGACCTTTGGATTAATAGTGTGGCGGAGCTTCTGTGAGACTTAGAATTTTAAAAATCAACAGCCCTCAAGTTCTACATATCATTGTCATAGTTTCGGCTCAGAAGTCATCTTAGATCAATCCTCTTCCCAAAGTATACCCTATGAATATTGAACAATTGACTCATACATGTGAAGGGTTTTAGCTCTTTCCCATCCAGAATGCCGGACTACCATGCTCCGCTCCTCTCCAGTAACTCATCCTCGGGGAGTCAGGTATTTCCTTTAAGGTCTGTCGCATTGTGATCACAATCGAACTGAGGGAGAAGTTAGAAGAAGGGGAAAAGAACTGGAGGGTGGCCAGCGTAGTCACCTCTCCTTGTGAAGATGGCCAGTGTAGCCGAGTCTCCACCAAGATCTGCAGGTTTCTTGAAGCTTGGACCTTTTTGATCAGATTTTTATTTGGTAGAATGCTTCTTTGTATTTGGAATTTTTGGTGGTTCTGCTTGGATCTTGTTGTGCCCCTACGGATATAGAATCTTTTTGTTCCGTACATTTTTTGAGGTCTTAGAAAAATTGTACCCAGTCGTCCATCCCTTTTCCGAAGCTTTGTTTCAACCCGTACTCCGGTCTTTAGATTTCCACGCTACCAGAAAAGAGACTCACACAGTCTTCCAACATCCTGTCTGAGTTGAGCTAAGTGCAAAGTGCGAGAGTACAAATTAATTCCCTATTCCAGAGTTGTACCCAGAATGAAGAGACCAGGTTAGACACTAAGAGTCAAATGATGTACATTGTCATGTGGAACTCAAAGAATTAAGTCAAAGACCTGAAGCTTCTAAAATCCTATTTCTTAGTAAAGTCCTCTGAAAATTAGGTGGATTAAGGTCAAGTCCAGACCACTCTCAGTTTCTGCTCACAACTCGGTTTAGAACCCAATGACTTTTCATAGATGCAAATGAATGCGATGCTGGATGAAGTGCATGTGTGTGAAATGCAGACACATTTTTTTGTGATTTTTTTTGATGCAAAAAATGAAATAAGAAGCCTTTTTTTCAACAATTTTGGGCACGGTTAGTGTTAGTAGCAAAACTCTTTTTTCTTTTTCTTTTCTTTTCTTTTGTTTTGTTTTTGTTTTTTTAATTACCCATCCCGTAAATACATATAGACTTACACGTAAGTACGAGAAATGGGTAAAATATATACAAAGTATATATACAGACCCCCCTATACTTAGCGAGTGATGTGTCCTCAGAGCACTAGAAGCGTAAAAAAGACATAGCTCGGGCTAAGCGTAAGAGAGTGAAAAAAGAAAAGAAAAAGAACAAAATTTACAGAACCGCCCCCTATACTTAGACTGTGACCAGTCTGGATATAGAAGAAAAGCGGAAAAAAAATGAAGTGTTGGGGTATGTGAATGAAGAGAGTATATACAGGTGGGCGTTGGTTCCCCCTATACTTAGGCTTTGGTCAGCCTAAGTATAGAAGAATGGTGGAAGTGAGGCGATCGGAAGATGGGAGAAGGATGGTATATACAGATGGCATCGGTCCCCCTTATACTTAGGCATTGGCCTAAGTAAAGGAAGAAGCTGTACAAGAAGACCGATGTGGTCGGGAGGGAGCGTGGGTAGCCGATGATTAAGGCGGTTTTCGGTTGATCTTCTTGTGAGCCTGTGATGGGAGATCAGAATAACGAGCGGAGATGAAGCATGTGATTCCCAACTATTATCAGTGTCATCCTCAGAAAAATCGTGATGGATAGTGGATGAAGTGTTTGAGTCAGATGAAAGATATCCATCATCGGAATTATCCTCGGAGGAGTAGTATTTAAAAGTGGACATACTCTAAATATTATGGTCTTTTTGTTTTCTCAATTGTTTCCTCAGAATTCATTCATTCTTGGGATCAAGCGGTTTGTCCTCAGATGAATACTCAGAAGCACCGGTCTCAGTAAGCTCATAGAAATAATTTCAGTGTATTTGAAGAGGGCAGGAGCATCAACTTTAGATGAATAGTAGTTAGGAACGGGAGTTGTCCAACGAGAATTGAATTTTGGATCCTTGCGAAGATATGACTTTAGAGTTGCCGAACAGACTTCATTCATGTAGACTACCTTTTCCGGACCTAGTGAGAGATCATCAACGTTTTCCTCTTTCGAAAAGTCAAAGGTAACTTTCTTTTTCTTGTTTCGTGAAGGTGTCGGTTCACTTGAGTATCCAGATGAGTAGCCATTAGAGTTCTTCTCCTTAGTCGGTTTGCGTCCTGTCTGTTTGTTCTTGGTCTTCTGAATGTTGGTGCACTCTCTATTTGGGATGATTCGGTCAAGGTATTCAGAGAAGGTTGCTCTAGGGTGCGACCATGCATATGTCTCAGGATTGTAGTAGAAGGATTTGTATATTTTGAGATCCACGGGAATTGAAAAATTAGGGAGAGTCTCTGAATGTTCGTTCTCAATTGATTTGACATTGGAGCATTCCTGTGTCAAGTAGATGTGATCAATGTAGTCAGAATAAGTTGACCCAAGGTGCGACCATGCATGAGTCTCTGGATCATATGATTAATGTACTTGATTCTCCATGGTAAAAGCAGCTGGGAATGGAGCAGGGGGGATACTCTCTAGACAAATAGTCTCATCAACGACCGCTATCTCATGTGTGGCTGCGGGGTAGGGCTCTTCTACCTCTTCATGGTTGCGACTGTCGGGGGACTTCGTGGGTTTCCTCAGAAGATCGTGGTTCCTCAAAGACAGGGTCAGATCTAAGTGCTTCCAAGGCTGTGAAATTGATTTTCCGAGTCTCACAATCAATAATTACCTTGGCCAATGCCAAGAATGTCTTTCCGAGAATAATTGGAGACTGGGTGAATTCTCCTTGATGCTCAATATCAATAATCGTGAATTCTACTTTGAGCGGAGCACCTTGGAATTTCATGATGACAGAAATGATTCCTCTCGGCCGCTTTATTGATCGGTCAGTCAATTAAACAATCTCTCGTATCTTCCGAATCGGTCCGAGTTTGAGTTCATGGAATACAGAGGTCGAGAGGATATTGATCGTTGAATCGTCATCAATCCGAGCATGGGTGAAAATTGTGTCTTTGATCACACAGTCAAATCTGGGCAACCGCTTGACTATGCGGCTCTTGGTTTTTCTCCTCAACACCAAGGAGGAGGCCATTGACAAGATATGTCTTTCGGTCTTTGTTCTAATCCTGCCCGACTTTTTCATAGTTAACTTGTCCATTACAAATCTTTTAAGGTCAGGGAAGTATTCAATGGCCTGTAGAAAGAGAAGTTCAAAAATTAATTTCTTTCCTTGTGCTCCCCATACAACAGGATCCAAATTCTTCAGATCTTCTTCCGTTTCAATTTTTATGTATTTTTCGATATTTTCGTTTTTTTGTGATTTTCGAATATTCCGATTTTTTGGTATTTTTTGTGTGGTGTGGTGATGTGGTGTGTTCCTCAGATGAGAAGGGGCTTTGATGTTCAGAGTATGAGTCAGAGGCATAGTCATTCCTAAGGGAGTAATATGCAGAGGTGTCGATGTCGGAATCGTTCCTAGGTCTCCGAACATCCTAAAAATTTTCAGCCTGAGATCCAATCATTTCCTCATTCATTTTTATGTCCGAGCTCCCATAAAATAAACTGAGTCGGTCAGTAAAATTTCTGAATTTTCCTCCATTAATTCAAATTTCTTATTTATCCTCGAAATATTATCGTCAAAATTCTGTTCATGATAAATCATGGGAGCGGTCGGTGTGTGTTCAATAATTTCATCTTCCATTTTCCTGTATGTGTTAAGAGGAGAGTTTCTTGGAATATCCATTATATGATCTTTATTTTCTGAAAATTTCTCCTCAAAAACTATGGAAGGAGGTTGCTCATATGGTCTAGGCATGTGTAATTGATCTGAGTAGAGTTCAATCCTATGATTGGTCAGACCTTGATATTGTGGAGTCATCATACAGGGTTTATGTGTTTCTATATGGTCAGTCCAGTCCTCTGTACGAGTATCATGTCTGAAAAGGGATTTGTCATGGTCAATCCAACGCTGATGATCATTAAGTGTGGGTCTTTCCTTCTGGGGTTGGTTTCTCGGCTAGTCATGAGACTCAAAGGTATTTTGATCTTGAAATGGCTCATCAGCGAGAATCCGAGAATAAGACAATTCAGTCCAAGATAGTAGATGGTTATGCGTGGTCAGATGATTCGAGTAGAAATTCAATGAGGAGGTCGAATTCATCCACGGGTGAAAGTCTCCCACAAATGTTGGAGGATTATTGAAAGAAGAGGATTTAGTTGATTTGGGACAAACCGAGACAAATTCATTTTCATAGTATAGCTCTGATGGATTTTCAAATACATGTTCGGTCATTTCTGAAAGAGCTGAAAGAAATGATGGTTTGGGCTTGCAAGAGTTATTGGACAAGAGTTCCATGATGAGGTTTAAATCAAGAAGGAGAGAGATGATTTGCACGGGATAGTTAAAAGAAATTTTATTAAATGTACGGCTATTGATCTTCGAAATCGGTTCACGCACACCAATGCAAACACAAATCAAACTCCAGGTTCACCAACTCACATAATGAAGCTGTAAGAGTTCGACTATTATCTTTTCAATTTTAATTGGTGACAAACAATATTGGTAAAAATTTAGCGAGCTGTTAGTGCCGAAATTTTCGTAATGACTAGCCCGAATTCTTACGACTAGTTGCACCTACTTTCAGCCAGTATGGGTGTAAGTACGGACCGTAGAATGACTACCCGTGTTACTTGAGGACGGAACCTTACGCAGTGTCCTCTAAACCACCCACTCTGCTAAGGAAATTCGAACCATTTACCGGCTACCCGTAGATCCTCACTGAGAAGTAGCTAATCGTTTTTGGTAGAATCAGTAGTCAAATGAAAATTCGGATTTGGGCTCTAACCTTAAGTGTCGTCTCTCGCTCACTCTAAAAAAAATAAAAGCATCCAAGGTCGGGGTTGCTCTCCTGCAAAAATTCTTGATTTTATGGGTTATTAAAGTTGCTATATTTAGCAGTCCCAATTTTAGTTAGGCGGTCACTGAAGAATTAAATGAGCCAAATATATACGTCTACCGTCCAGTCCTAATTTTCTTTAAATTTATGTGATAAAATAAGAGGGAGAAAATCAGAAAAAGCTGATGCACGTGAAAACAATGATGTATGCTCAGTTAGAAGACTTACAGTGAATCCTCGCAATCTCCATGTGGGATGCTAGATAGAAATTGAAAATTTATTCTAAATGAATGCAAGCCGATGGAAAACCGTACCTAAGAAGAGAGTTCTATTAGCGGGAAAGAATTGAATTAAATTTTGGCTAAATTGAACGATCTATGTGTGTCTCAGTTAATGTGCAGTGTGGCCTTAGATCTTACGAGCACAATCAAAAATATAAAATGCTCTGAGAGCCGTATATGCAGGTCTATCCTATTCGCCACTCAAGTCGGGCCCACCCTCACTGGATAGTGAAACAAGCCACGACACACCACAGATAGAGTTCAAGATCTTTTTACACACGCGAGAGTCCAAACAGACACCGCTATAAATGAACAGAAATTGAAATTTGCAGAAACTAAAAACCCAGACTCTACGATCTCTCACGACTCGACTCGATCTTAAATTAATTACGACTTTTTGGATGTCGGTGAAGATGCTTCGGTTTCTTGAAAAACCGCCTCACGTACGCCGGGTACCTCGCAAAAAAAGAGAGATTTATGTAAGAGAGTGACTCAGAAAATAATAAAAAAAGCGAAATAAATGCTGAAAAATAAATTCAGGAAATAAAGATGGAATTACAATGAAAAATTCGGGGTTCAGACTACCCGAATGCAGAAAATCGAACAAGAAATTTCAAAACACAAAACTAAACTGTTTGCCTCCCCGACAACGGCGCCATCTGACGGATCCTGAAATCCGCTTGTGTAAAGAAGATGTTTTTATCTGTTCATCGTAAAAATTAATGTGTCGTTCATTGTATGCGACGATCGGAATAGGTCAAAAAATAACCACAAAATTTATTCGTCAATTTTAATCAAGTGGTTTTATGTTTATTTTACTTGAGAAAGTCACAAGGTCGATCACAAGGAGGCAAAGGAACAACCTAGAATTATGTCTATCAAGGTCCGTACACGGTTTTTGAGGCGATCTTTTTTTGGAATTTTTAATGTAAATAAGTGATGCAAGATGCAATTTCAGCCTATTTTAGGGACTAAAATGCAAATTACATTCAAATGATGTCTGAATAATACAAAACTTGACCAAAATGTAAATTATAATGAAATGAATGCATTGTATTTTTTTTTGGAATTTTTGGATGCAATATGAATTTTCTTATGAATTTTTAAATGCAAACAAAATGAATTTCAATATTTAATTATAATAAATATTAAACCTACTTATTTTCGAGGAATAAAATTATCTAAGATCTATCACTAGGTGATGGATCTCAGAAAAATCCTAAACCTGAAAAATGTAGAATTTAATACCTATTAAAAATCAAATACTGAAATATGCAAAATGATTTTTACAGGGCAAATTATGCATGTAAATGCAAATCTTTTTGGGCACAATATCAAGCACAATTAACTCTACAATATGTGAATTTTGGGGAATTTTTAGAGCAATGATTAATCAATAGCAAATTTAAGAGCATAAAATAGGTAAAGTTTGCAATTTTCCACAAAATAAATAGTAGTTAATTAACCATTGATCACAAAAATATTCACAATATGTCAAAACATAGAGAATTAAATGAGAAACATCATGCTATTTTTTGAATAATAAATAAATGTCATGTAGAGGTCCAAAATCACTGGGGAACACAGGGGTATAAGTGCAAATAAAAATAAAATTAACATCAAAAGTGCAGTGGAAACCTAAGCGTAATTACTAGAAATGGAGGGAGGTTTTCTGCAATTTTGCCAAAGGGGCACGTGCGTTGCACGTGCCCTCTGGTCGTGGACTGGAGCGTGAATGTGGAGAAGCCCCTGGGGCTATTTGAAAATTGCCCCGCGGTCACGTGCGGAGCACATGACCGGTGGATGACGCGAGCTAGCGTCCCCCACGCACGTGCTTTGCACGTGCTGGGGTCTCGGGACTGTGCCCCGACCGACGATGCTGCTGAGGCGGAGGGGCGGTCGTTGATGAAGTTCTTTTGGCGTTGACTCACGGCATGAGGAGCGGTGCTGGTAGGAGACCGACCTCCGGTCACTGCTGCGGCGAAGTCGATGGAGTCGGGCATTTGCAAGGGCGGTGTGGTGGAGAAGATCAGTGGATGGTGGTGAATCTGAATGGAGGGTGAAGCTGAAGGCGACGATGGAGTTGATGGTGGCGGTGATGGACGTCGTGGCGTGAAGCGCCTGGCGGAGTCGATGTCAGTGGAAGGCGGTGGTCGTTGGCTGAAGACGAGGCAGAGTAGTGGAGGACCGCCGACGATGGCTGATGTCGGGGCGTTTACGATGGCGGAGTAGGCGGAGAAGCGTTGAAGTAGGTGGAGGCGTAGGCTCGACAATGATCGGAGCTGAGCACTACCGGTGGAGGATCGCCGTGATGCAACAAGGTCGAAGGACCTTGGATCTCGCCGTCAGAGTGGGCTTCGCCGGGCTATCATCACTGGCGATGGCCTTGGAGGTTGGGGGTTTAGCGGCGGATGAGGGAGATGGAGGTTGATGGTGCCTTAAAATATGAGAGAGAGGGAAGGGGCCGGTGCGAGAGAAGCGGAGGAGGCGGTTGGCCGTTGGCGACGAAGGCGGGGGCGGCAGTTGCGAGGATTACGGGGGCGGCAATGGAGATTTCAGGGAAGGGGGCGCAGGGGAAGGGGGCGCAAGATAAATAAAGACACCTAAATTTTTTTTTGATTTTTATTAATTAAGAAGAAATGTACATAAAATATCGGGTCAAAAACTGCTAAAATACACAATGTACAAAAGAGGCCCAAAACCCAACTTTGACATATGAGCTCCGATTCTTTTGAACTTGGTCTTGTTTTGAAGGTAATTGAATGTACATTAGTTCAAAAGTGAGTAGGATTAAAACAGACACTGGATGGGAAAGATATGGGGCTTTTAGTCTGAGAATCCTGAAACTAGGGTTTGGGTTTTTGGTCCACTCATCAGGGTTAGTAATTATTTTTTATTATTCATTTATTATTGTAGTGATATGTACACAATGGAGGTGGTTTTGGATCATTCGGAGTTAGCATGAAGGAATTAAAAATCCAGGAAGTTAGGCTATTTACATGTCATTTTTAGCTTGGATTTTTGGCTTCTTATTTTGTCCATAAATAATGGATAAAATGCAATTCTTATGAAAACATGCATGAACGCTAATTATGCAGAATAAATGCAAATTTGCTGATGATTTGAGGGAATGGAGCTTAATAAATGAGACTTAGAGTGATGAATCCGAGATTCATCAATCACGGGGGAAGCGGTGGCGGGCCGGTGCGAGGCTGCTGGAGGGCGTACGTCGGAGTGGCAGCCTTGCGAGTGGAGGTGAAGGCCGGGGTTGCCATGAGGGTGAGGACCTGCAAGGGTTAAGATGATGATGGAGCGCGGCATAGCTGGCCAGGCACAAGCGTGGAGGCACTGCTCTAGGCGGCTGTGGAGCTTGGACGGAGGAGATGCTCTCTCGCGGGGTGAGGAGGTGGTTTCTCCTGGAGGGAGGAAGGAGTGGGGCTCCAGCCTGGGAGAGGCCGGAGGCAGAAGTGTGCGATGCGGAGGTGAGAGAGAGATAGAGATATATATATATAGAGAGAGAGAGAGAAAAGGGGAAGGGAATACATGGGAAAGAGAAGGTGCTCGACGATCGCTCGACCGGAGTAGTAGCAGACCTTGGTGATGGAGTCTGCGACGAGGCTGCAAGGCCTCGGATCTCACCACAGGATGGATCGACCCACTTGACGCTGTCACCGTCGTTGAGGTGGTCGTTCTATTCTCCTGCTTGAAATGACGGATCGTTTGTCGGGTGCATCGGCAGTGGGATTTATAGGAGAGGAGGCGTTACACACACGCGGATGTTACGAGGAGAAGCGGCGGAGTAATGATGGCGGTGGGTAGCGGCTGCGGCGAGGAGGGTGGTGCCGTTACAGGAGGAGGAGCGGTGCAACGACAAGGAAGGAAAGGGGGGACGGAGGAGAGGTCACGCGCACGGCACATGACCTGGGGAGGAGAGAGGAGAGATGGATGTAGGGGTGCCACGTGGCATGCCTTGGGACAGCCACGTGGCACCAACAAAATTTCAAAATTAAAAAGTAAAAGAAAATGGAAAAGAAATAGGATGAGACCTCAGATTAAAAAATTTCCTTCGCTAAAGTTGTTGGTCTCGACGAGGTCTACAACTTTCATGAAGGATCTGGGAGCAAAAGATGTCATCTGTGCGAAGTGGTATTTTTGGTGTTCTCCAATTGGATAGAAAACCGATTTTTCGGAGTTTTGTAATTTTTTGGTTTTTAAAGAGGATAAAAATTAAAAAAATACGATGAAATATAAGAAAATTAATTACATGTTAATTTATATTTTTGGATTTTTAATAAATAATAAAATAGGAAAATAAAATAGAAGTACGAAACACACATTTTTTGTACAAACTCATGACAGACACTCGGACACAGTCAGTTTCTTTGATTTCAATCTTGATTTGGATTTGGATTTTTAAATTGTTTAATAAAAATTTCATCAAAGAACATAAATAAAGAAGAAATAAAATCAAAAGGATTAGTTATGTACATAAAAACTCAGGTCAAAATAGCAAAAAGTTAGAATGCACAAAAGAGGCATAAAACCCAACTTTCACATATGAGCTCTGACTTTTATGAAATTAATCTTGTTTTGAAGGTATTTGAAAACAGAGTACTTTAAAAGTGAGTAGACCAAGATCGGACACTGTGTGAGGAAGATATGTGCATTTTAGTCCGTCAGATGTGAAATTGGACTTTGAGATTATTTGATACTTATTTGAGCTAGTAATTTTTTGTATTTTTTATTTATTCTTGTTAGTAGTATCTACATAATGTAGGTGATTTGAGGTCAATCGGAGTTAGGATGCATTAATTAAAAACTGTAGAAGTTAGCTGCTTTTTGGATCAATTTACACATGATTTTTAATGCAACTATGCATGATGAAATGCAAATATTATTTATACATGTATGAATGTTAATAATGCTCTATTAATATTAAATGCAAATGATTTGTGGAGAACAGAACCTAATAAATCAAATTTAGCTTGATGAATACGAGATTCATCAGGTAGACAAGTGATTCATGCCAGAGGCAAGATGTCTCTTTCTCTTGGAAGGGTGGGAAAAGTCACTTCCCTTGGAAGGGGGCTATGATGAATAAGTGGAGGATCCCTATTCCTTCTTATTCGCATCGGCTCTAGACGTTGAACCCCAAGCCCAAGCTTGAAAGGAAAAAGTGCAGGGGTAGACAAGTGATTCAGTCCAGAGGCAAGATGCATGTTTCTCTTGGAAGCGTGGGAAAAGTCACTTCCCTTGGTGGGATCATGAGATGAGACTAGACCCTTCATGCCTGCATAAAGGGATTCTCTTTTCTCAATCTCATGTAAAATATTGATAAGGTAGTGAGGGGACCATCTTCAATAGAATTAAAGGAGTCAAGAGAGGGACTTTCTTAGCTCGCTCATCCATTACATTGGAAAAGATTGCTCGATATATTTCACTCACCCTCCTACAATTTCTCCCTTCTTTCTTTACCTTCCGCTTTCAGACTTCCAAAAGAGCGCAAAAATTGGGATTAGCTCGGTTTCTATTATATAAATTCAAAAAACAAATGGGATAGCTTTGAGAATCTCCATGAAAATTGTTGTTTATTTAAATGTGATCCCCATTCGGTTATACATTTTCATGAAAACATGCCAAACTTTGCTCGACGTCTCGGTGCTGAAGTAAGAAAAAGCAAAGAAGGCTCAACAAAAAAGTATAAATCGTAGGGTCAGGCGCCCGAACTAGTCTCGTTACACTCAATCCAGGACCATCCTGTATATGAGAATTGGTGTGGGGGGGGGGGGGTGCATGGCACATATCTCTTGCAGGTTTATCCATGAAAGAGGACACATGTCTAATCTAAAAGAGATGAATCCCTAGAAAGCATACATAGTCTGTGCAAATGGGATGGGAAAAGAAGAATCGACTAGATTATATATATTTTGGAGAATCCATGTGATTCGCAATAAGGAGAGCAAGGTCAGGAAGAGAGAGAGAAGTGGTGCAAGAAAAAGGTCAGTCACTTCACAGGTTCTTTAGGTCCATGATCTTTTCCAGATGAAAAATATGAATTTAGTTCAGGAGGGCTCTCTTAAGGAAATAACCCTAATAATAAGTAAGCTTGGCAAGAATCCTATAAATGAAATCCATTACGAAATTCAATTTAAACTCCATTAAAACATGTACATTTAAAATGATGATCTAATCATATAATCAACTACAAGCAATCCACGAAAAATGCATGATTTACGTGGAAAACTCCGCCAATAAATTTGGGGGAAAATCACATGCATATAGAGGTTATATAATGATGAAAAATTGAAGTACATAGTACAAAACCCTAGAAGGTATGCTCTCTCGTAATCAAGTTGTTAGATGAATCACAATTACCCTAAAAATACATGCACATAGGCGTATACACCAAGAACTGTCTATGGAGTATATTTGCTTCATAATCAATTTGGATCATAAATTTGCTTTTGTATCTACAAAATATGTACTTTCTACTTTAAACTACTTATAGTCATAGAATCATTAGTTGGATTCTTTTTAAAAATATAGATCTTATAGTTCTAACATCTATAACTTTATAATAAATTCAGTAAATAATATCAGCATTGTAATTTTGTATGTGATCATTTACTTTAATAATTATTTTCAATCACGACACTTTCTATCACTACCATCATTGTTCATGGACACTTGTGCGTTATTTCCAACTTTTAAAGTGACTACAAAACAAAACTCGTCATTTAACTTTTTGAAAGTATCTTTTGATCCATTAACCTCACAAAAGCAAATCCGTCGTTAGAAAAAATATAGTATATCAACACAGTTGAATAAAAAGATGTCTATATAGCAAATATTCATTGACCATATTAAAAGGTTGCACACTAAGACGTCCACGTCTATAACAGTAGTCGACCACCTCCCATCAACGAAAAAAGAATAAAAATGAGCGAAAATATAACTACGAAGGAAGATGGAAGGGGGTTCAATAAGACTGATGCTTTGTCCTCAAATACGAGAGAGCTATTCTTATATATTTTTATTTTATTCTCGAGTGCAATCATGTCTATAAGGAATCTATTGGCATCATCTTAGCAACTCCCTAAGTTCATCTTTGTAGTCATCATCTAACCACACAACTTTTGTGTGGGGATACCTATCACATACATCTATAAAATAGATACTGATCACATACAAATAATACTAAAAATATATAGATTGGCTGAAATATACATGTACTGGATGGAAAACATATATGGATGTTGTGTACATTAAAGTGATATACGTATCTTTATCCGTTTTAAAACAGACACGGATACGGATGCCAAATTTGTATAAAATAGACATCCTGATAGATTGAATACGCATATATCTGTATCAGTTTGCATTATTACTTACGAGTCTTTCGAAAGGAGTTGTTCTAACATTCTAGGATAAGGTGAATCAACTTAAAAATCGTCTTTTGGCTTTTGTAGATAACTAACGGACGATGATGACTTTACAAAGTTTCCTTACGCGATCGGGGTTGGAAAAAACCACCCAAGTGAACAAACGTTTTCATACCTTATTCCAACATAAGGATGATTGTCACACTTAGATCGACTGTTCGGGAATCACCCTTCCACCCTCGTATGCAAACAAATGAATACAGATATAAATATAGGTGTCGTCATATCCTTATCTGTTTTTATAAATACGAATATGGATGTGGATATTAAAACAATGTTAACATATCCTTAAAAAAGAGAGATTGAGGTCAAACAGACTGCATATTAGTAATATTAGAAATACGGAATAGAATATCTTAAATAGTTATGTATGGATGCAATGCACATGATATACATATACAAAGAGCTTTTACCCCAGGACCCTAGAATCTTCGTAAATTACCTTCTTTACCTAGCAAACATACTTATTATCCCCTCGACCCCGTAAACTTGCTCCGTCTTACCCCACATACCCTTCCAATAATTTACTTTTACTTGAGTCAATATCTTGAGTTAAGGCACAGTTAATTAAACCCTACCCGAGTTCATCCGCTCTTGAGCGTCGGATTTTTTTATCAAATGACTATACACGAAGATAAACAGATGGTTCTGATCGATACTCCTCAGATGATCTGATGGTGGTTGTAGAGTCTGGAGGAAGACATGTTCTTCCCCAATGTGTGCGAACTCTAGGGATGAAGATCGGTGCCACCTGCAGCCTCTAGCCACCCTCCCCAACAACTCCGGACCTCCAGCCCCCTCCCCAATGCAACTTAGACCTCGTAACCCAGCCCCCACGATGTCCCAATCTCCAATGAGGGATGAGGGCGCGCTAGTCGGCCAAAGATGGAAGGAGCGACGACAAATCTAGTTGTTGGCACGGAGTTGCACGCAACATTAGAGAAGGGGTCATTGATGGCATCCTTGCATGCACGAGGAAGAGGGGACACAGTCCCAGCAGGCTTCTACTAGGTGGATGTTGCCCTTTGTAGCAGAGCTCGCAAAGAAGGAGAAATGACCACATCTTCATGCAGGTGACGGCTGGTCAATAAAGGGGTCCTGGCAATGTCGGCCACAACACCTGCAGGTACTAAGTGAGAGCGGGCAAGTGAGAGGGTGGCGCGTTGTTGTGCACAACATCAGGTCGACCATGGTTGCTAGCCGGTGGTGGTTGTCCATGGTGATTGGTACGGGTCACGACTGAGGAGAAGGCATGCGCGTGCTACTTGATGCAGCATAGAAGGGGGAGGAGGTGTGTGCAACACCCTTCGCAGCAGGAGGTAGATGCTTCACACGGGTCTATGATAAGTGGTCAATACACAAGGAAGAGAGTTCGAGGAAAGGGGGTGATGGAGAAGGGCACAAAATGACGCGTTATTTTTAATAGATTCCATCCACTTTTTGATGGACAAATGGATGGAAGTTAACTACGGAGTTTGAGGAGTAAAGTTAGCAACTTTACGTGGTCGAGGAGATAATAACAATGTTTACAAGATCGAGAGGATAATTTACAAAGCTCATAGGGTTCATGGGATAAAAATCCCATACACTAAATGTGCTTATATTGTAAAACTTATAGCAAATATAGTGAAAGAAAATATAAAATTAAGAGTATATGGCTAAAAATAAATATGAAACTATATATATATATATATATATGAAAATGGATACACATATACAGATGTTTGCGGATCAAATCGATATCCATATGGGCATCCATCTTAAAACAGTACATATACGCATGCCAAAATCTGTGGCGTATCCGTTTGCATCCCTACTTGAGTCTCGTACTTTCTGTAGCTGGTTTGACATAATAAACATGAAACACAAGATTTCCATATAGGCAGGGATACCATGGGTGAGTTTTTGTCACCTCTGTAAATAGGGGTGTTCAAAAATATCCGGGTCAATGGGTACCCAGCTTGACCCGTTCATTTTGAACTTAAACTCTCGGGGACCCGTTTGAAAATGATGGGTCGGATACCCACAATGTCATGACCCATGCCCCATATAAAAAACCTGACGGGTACCCGCGGGTACCCAGTTGGAGGCTTACACTATAAATTGATTCATAAAAATGCAAATGGTTAGATACAAACATCAATATATATGTTACATTATTCTTATCTATTTTAAAAATATAGAAATGAATGCGGATATAAATATCGGTAAATATGGAAAACATATTGCCAATTCATTAAAAATGAATGCCGGAATTAAACGGATGCAAATTAGAAAGGAAAAATAATATAATCAAAATTGTATAGATAAGATGAAATTTATATGTTTAGGGTGGCTCATATATGTATCCATTTTGAATTCGAAATATACATAGATGTCAAAATTTGAATTAACATATATGATAACGAATCGGATACGATCCAAATCGATATACATACATTCCGGCATCCAAACATGATGATAATGAATACAATTGAATACGAATTGTCCCACCACCCACACGCATGCCCGTGCTCGCGTCCATGCAAATGCCCATGCCCACGTGCGCGCTCTTGCGCCCACGGGCACACACGCACACACATAGTGTGGACGCACACATTGCGATTACCAATTGTGATGATAATTAATACACCCAAGTACGAATAAGAATATATACTTATATATTGTTTGTCATGTTATCCTCCGATTATATATATTTACATCTCTTTATCCGTATTTGATTCATTATGAGGATGAACCTACGTGAATGTGTCACCATTGGATCCGTATTCGATGGTATTCCTTCCAGTTGTATGTATTCATATGGTTTACATTATCCACATAGTTGTATACATCCTCATTAATTTATTTATCTACGTTTATTTATCCCTATCTAAATGCATTCCCTACCATTCAGATTTTCATATCCGGCATTATCATTATGAATATGATATAGATACAGATATACATAGTTGGACGTATCGTTTGCATTTTTATATATGCCACCATTCATTAGAATTATCTCTCTTTATCCCCACGGGTACCCGCGGGTACCCGCAAATAGCCAATATCCATTGCCATTAATCGGGTACCCGTTACAATTGGGTACCCGTTGGAATGGGGCGGGTCGACCCGTGATCCAATACTAACGGGGCGGGGCGGGTCACAATCAAATGGGGCAGGTACCCGCCCCATGAACACCCCTAGTGTAAACAGGAGGTAAAAAGCCGAGACCACATACCTTGTTGTCATATTTTTCAAACATTTGTTCCATCATCTTCGTTGAACAAGACCCTAAATTTTGGGCCCTTTTTTTGTTCCACCACAAAATCCTGGTTGTTGTTTTTTTGCTATTTAGCCCTCGTTATTTGGGGATAGACTATTTTACTAACATAGCCATAATATGAACATACCTGAGATATCTTTCTGTGAAGGGCTGATCTTTACCCTATTTTACGGTTGGAAGTCCGCTATGTTTGGTGTTTTTTGGATATAAGAACCTATAGGTGCTTTGACGCCTTTTTGTCTCAGATGAATGTAAGAATGATCATTTTTCGAAAAAAGTAGGGACTACTATTAAATAACTTGATCTTGAGTATTTTTGACAATGGTCAAGGAATCCATTGGGCCAAGCCAAACAAGTTGTGAGGGTTAGTATTCATATTCTTCCAGAACGACTTGATTTAGGGTGGAGGACGTTACAAATGGTATTAAAGAGTATTTCATATGATAGCAGAAAAGACCTCTCAAAAGTTGGAGCCACCCCTGTCAAAAAATAAGAGGAATAAGTTATTCATGAGCGTGCATCCACCATTTTAACTGAGAATAAGTGAGAACCACGTGACAATGACAATAAGGACATTTGCACTTATGAGTGCGCGAGATTATATCCCCAAACATAGTCTCATATATAACAATCACAAAGTGTGAGAGTGAGCTATAACTAATGGTGATTAGTGCTAAACAATTTAGGATAAAGCAATTTGGATAGTGATCAATGGGTTTAGACGAGCCCAAGCTAAACAAGTTGTGAGGACCAGTATTCCTCCATGACAACAAGCCAAACAGATGCGCCGCCCTCTCTCTCTCAAGCATCTATCTCAACCAATGTACATTGAATCAATAACTTATCGCTATCTCTAGATACAAATTCATGACTTCCGATCGACTCATAGTCAAAACTTCACATTCAATACAACTCTGTCGAGATTATCACTCCCAATTAGGGATGCAAATGTTTACGGGTATATCCGTACCTGATCCGGCATCGTATCCGTTTTATACATATTTTGACATTCGTATCCGTATCCATTTTAAAATGAGTACGGATATGGATATCATTTTGATATCCGTAAACATCCGCATCCATATCCGTTTATCCTTTTTCGTATATAAATATAGTCATAGATTTATTTTTAACCAAATGAAGATAGGTGAAACTGTTCCCGAACCTTTTCTCCCAAACCCCCGGGTCGATCCGAAGCGGATCCTCTGCAGTAATGCAGAGGTCTGTTGTAGAACCACGACCAGAGCGAGCAATTCAGATTTTGATCTAGTGGTTCGCACAAAAATCCAATTTTTATAAGTCCATCCCATAAAATTTCGTGCAACAGCTCGATCAAGAACGTGCGGCTCCCGCTATTCTACAACTGAGGATCCGCTTGCCGATCCTTTCCGCACTTTGCCCTTCTCCTCCCATGGTGGCGATAGCGAACCCCACGACCTCTCCTTCTCCTCCATCGACTCTCACTCTCCTTGTAGCAGCATCAACGCACTCCTTGGCTCCCACTCTCCTCCTGCATCGGCGGCGAACCCCTCAACGTCCCCTTCTCTCGCAGTAGTGGCGGCCGCCCTAGCCGAGCCCATCACACAAAAGAGCAACAAGGTCACCACCACTGCAATTAGCCCGGAGAGAAGCCTCGAAATGACAACGAGGGGAATCCAAAGGAGGCGTTCAATATGATGATAAGGCAAATACCGCGAGTTGTGGATGTGCCCATGGGAGTTCCTGCAACGACATGGGCTGTGGGGGGCACCCCAAGTTCGAACCAATTTGCAACTATAGTTATGGCGTTCAAGATGTTGACGGTAGGGATCGTGTGCGAGACGTTATTGAGCAACCATGAGGAGGGGAGCCTCTTGGTCTAGGAGGTGCTGGAACGAAACGAGTCGCGTCGATCGGCGGAAGCATGCAATAATAGATCGTACGACCGAACCGTTACCGAAAACATACATCGCAATCAATGAGCAGAGATAATATCAAATTCAAATAAAATCCATTCCAAATAAGAGTTCCATTATTACAAATCAAACTGGGGTATTCTTAAAAAAACTACTATGAGAATTTAAAATGGCATCTCAACAGTTCCTGTGGACATACAACTATCATCTAAATCTTCACGAATTGAATCATACCACGTCAGGAATCTAGAGGAGTCCGCAGCACGATCCTGAATAAGCAATCAACCTTGTTCTTCACCTGAAATTGGCAAACATAATTTTCCATGAGCTTATTGCCCAGTATGCATCGGGGTCCACGCATGGGAATTCTAACAGTCTTTTAATTTGTTACAAAACATGTACTTGAGTTTTCATGGATGCGCATCATTGCATGCCTAATTGCTCCCATGCATGTCTAAGTTTGATTCCTAACAAGTATAATTTAGATTCTTTCACAGTCAAGGGTATACATATGTAAATTTCATAATAAAATATGGCATACATTTCTTTCATCTAGTAGGGCATGTTCCATACGATTCATAATAAGTACATGTTTCTTTTATCATACAAGTCACTTTACATTGCACTCCCATGACTTTGACTGTTTACTTTTTTAAACCAACTCTCGTACAACATGTAACGATTTATTTTTTTATTAATTTATTTATTGTATAACTCAAGATGGTTTACCTTTGTAAACCATTTTCTTACACAACTTTCATATACTTATCTTGTTATACGCTTTCAACCGCTGGCACTTGCGGTCCATGACATGACATGACATGATAATGTAGCTAAAACTGTAGAGGACTTAGCTTTTGCTTCTGTGGTTCCTTGCAACCATACGTCCCTTGTATTGTCGCCCTTTGGAATAACACGACCCTTTATGATCGTACATGTGACTCTTTTATGAGTTTGTACCTTACATCTTGTTTAAGGTTATCAAATTCTATCCTTTTTATCATAGGAAAAAAATCATAATGTACTAAAACATTTCATTGATCAAAATAATAACATTTTATCTTTGTCAATAGTTACATATTTCTTTTAAAATGATATTACAGTAGATCTAAACTGCAACTAAGTCACATGGTCATATAAATCTGACAAGTCGTATAGTGACATACCCGTGACTTGTTCAATATATAGTAATCCAATTGAAACTCTGACATATTTATTATTCACAAAAAATATATTTAGTTTCACTACACTATATAATTTGTATATGCAATTAACTAGTCAGAGACTAAATGTACAATACGTTCTTTCATATATGTATGTAATTTCTTCAATTTATACTTTATACCAAATATTCATCTAATTATTCAATTTGAATATTTTATCTCAAAACAAAAGCCAACACTAACGTATATATAGACATCTTATCTTATAAGGAAAATTGATTCCAATGGCTTATCGGAAAAGAAAGTGTTCATGAAATAAAATCTTTAAATGACAATAATTGTGTTTGTATTTTCAATTTTATTTCAATGTTAATATATTTGCTACACTTTCAATATTATACAATCATGGCTATTTTCAACAAGAGAATGGATCTTGCTTGCTTCAAGATTTTTGGATACCCTTCCAATTGTTGATGGTATTAAACTTAAATTGACATTAGTGCTTTATCACAACTTACTTTTATAGGCAATCACTAAAGATAAAAATCAACAATACAAATAATGTAATTATCAACCATGACACTTCATATTTGCAATGCATGTGTTTAAATATACGATTATAAAGAGAATGGTTTGATAATTAACTATTTTCTTTCTTAATATCAACTCGCATACGAAAGATTGATGTTTAAAATATTCTCATATTGAAAACTAAACCATCATGGTAATATGCCAGTCCATCTCCGTGTTGGTGGATAGCGAATACTTGTTTTTTTTTCAAGTTTAGATTCAAGCACACCTTTTAATTTGCGTAGAGTTGACATACCTTATACTAAGATTTGATACATGTTTTAAGGGTCTTATCTCAAATTAAGTCGATATGTATGCATATTATCCTATGAAACGACACATACATTCATATATCGTATCGGATATGATCCTTGTTCATACGTAATCCTAAACAGATACATACCTTATGTCCGACGTGTAACTCTCCCTGACGTGGTCATCGCGCCTCCTTTCGGTCACGGATCCCTGTTCTCCTCCTCTTCCTCTGACTCGACGTCACCTTCTCCTACGATGAAGAAGGATGTCCGTAAGATCTCTTTCCCTCACTATAACTCTCTTTCTCTCTCCTCCTCTCTTAAATTGCAATGGCAAGTGACCATGAGTAGAGGGAGGGATTTATTGAATTTTTATGCCTCTCAAATGGGAAATTAATGGCCATTACTATCCGTAAATTTTAGAATTAAATCAATATTGATAAATGTGAAAACAAAAGGAAGTTTTGCAAAAAAATTCTAGATGTTACAATATACTACCCTTAAAGAAAATTTCAACCTCGAAATTTCTTATCAAGGGACATACCGAAAGTTGTGTATGCTTCTCCCGCATTTCACTTTCCAGGTCCCAGACAGCCGCCTTCTTCTTATGGTGCTGTCAAAGGACTTTGATCATCGGAACTATACATTGACGAAGTTGATGGTCTCTACGATTGGCGATTCGTATAGGTTTCTCTTCAAAGGTAAAGTTTGGTTGAATGTCGACGACCTCGTGCTCGATCACATGTGAAGGATCAGGAGTGCACCTCCTCATCTTAGATACATGGAATACATCATGTAGCTTCGAGTATTGAGGTGGTAATGCAATACGATATGCCACCTCTCCGATCCGTTGTAGAATCTCAAAAGGTCCTTTGTATCTGGGGGAGAGCTTCCCCTTTTTGCTGAATCGTAAGACGCCTTCGGTTGAAGAGATATTAAGAAAGACATGCTCCCCTACTTTCTGATATGAACAAGTTCCGATCTCAAAATGTGCTTCTCGCCAACGTCACTCCAACATGAGGGTGATCTACAAGGTTTCCCATAAAGTGTTTCATAGGAAGCTATCTTGATGCTCGAATGATAACAATTATTGTAAGCAAACTCCACTAATGGAAGATGCATATCCCAGCTACTTGCAAAATGTAAGGCACATGCTCGCAACAAATCTTCTAGCGTATGGATGGTTCTTTCTGATTTACCATCGGTCTGCGTATGGAAAGAAGTGCTAAACTTCAATTTAGTGGCCATAGCATCCTGAAAACACTTCCATAAGAGAGAGGTAAATTGCATGCCCTGATCGGATATAATTGATTCACGGACACCACGTAGGTTGTCGATTTCATTCACATATAATTCAACTAGTCTGTTTATCGATTGATCTAGGTGGATGAGTAGGAAATACACCGATTTGGTCAATCGATCAACAGTCATCCATATGATGTCATAACAATGTTTCGTGGTCTTGGGTAGACCAGTGACGAAGTCCATCGTTATGTGCTCCCACTTCCATTCAAGTATCTCCAAGGTTTGATCAGAACTTGATGGTCTCTGATGTGTCGATCTTGATCTGCTGGCATACAAGACATTTTAAAATAAATTCTACGATATCGTTCCTCCTCTTCGACCACCAGAAGTTTCACTAGAGATCCTTGTACATTTTCATTGTACATGGATTGATAGTGCACATCGATTTGTGTGCTTCATCTAGAATCTCCTGCTTGAACTCAATATCACTCGGAACCTAATCTGTTGCGGTACCTTATAGCTCCATCAATTCTGATTGTAAAATCAAAACATTCTTTCTTAGTTGCTTCTATCATTTTAGGAAGATCAGCATTTGTTTTATGTGCTACCATGATCTTCCCAATTATCTCTGGTTGAATATTGAGCGTTGCAAATGATATATTTCTCGATCATCTCAAGAAAGGCTTCCAAACTTCAAAATCCTTCACCATATTCCATTGAAGTTTTAAACTAGCATGTTTACCATCCCATTTTCTGCTTAATGTGTCTACTATGACGTTTGTTTTTCTCGGATGGTAATTGATGGCAAAGTCGTAGTCTTTGGAACTCTAGCCACCGCCACTGTCTCAAATTAAGTTCCTTCTGGGAGAAAATAGATTTGAGGCTCTTATAATAACTGAACACCTCAAACTATTCATTGTAAAGGTGATGACATCATTTTTAGATCAAAGACTACCGTTAACTCCAAATCATGAGTTGGGTAGCTCTATCTTGTGGTTTTAGTTGTCGTGAGGCATAAGCAATGGCTTTTCATTTTGCATAAGAACACACCTGGGTCTAGTGCTTGATACATCTGTATGTACCATAAAATCTCCACTACATGATGGTAAATCCAAGATTGGGGTCGTGGTTAATCTTTGCTTCAAATCTTGAAAATTTCGTTCGCACTTCTCAAACCATACAAACTTGACATCCTTTCAAGTAAGCTTCGTTAATGGTAGTGAGATCCTTAGAAAATTCTAAATAAATCGTCGCTAGTATCCAGCCAAGCCAAGAAAGCTACGGATCTCATAAACATTCTTGAGTTGACTCCAATTCATCATGGCTTCTACTTATGTTGGACCTGTTGGACATGCGAGCCCACGGCGAGCCATTATGCAATAAATGTTATTGCACGTATCATTCCCTGATCTGAAATGAAGAATAAATAATTTGCATAATAGGTCCCTCTGTACAATTAGGGTTATGTACCATGGCCATCTTAATGATCATACAGCTGTTGTTTCATTAAATGAATCATAGAGGCTGGTGCTTGGATGAATATCTAATGGGTTAGATAGAGGACTCATCAAGCACCGTCAAATGATTATTAAGAGATTATCTCCAGCCTGAGTAGGAGATGGCAATCCTTTCTCACATAGGTTTATATCTGACCGACCTCTTGATGCAGGTCCTCTGCATGGGAATAGTGATTCGGAGGTGTCAGATTAGTTAGGTCAATGTGTTGACTTAGCGAGATCGAGATAACCTAAGTCCTATGTTGAATGCTGTCACAGCATAGGCACACATCCTCTGACCGGAGACAGATGTGTTGCTATATGTCTGAGTGTGTACATTTCGCAGACCAGTAGGTTGATGACCTAACCAAGGTCTATATACCGGCGAGCTGGTGTGCATATAAGGGCATATGAGTAATATGATCTCTCAAAGGGATCATACAGGTTCACTTGTGAACCGGAAGACATGAGCTCACTTATGAGGTATTGGGACCGATAAATCTATGCATGGTCGTCGTGCTTTGGAAGCATGACAAGAATATGAAGGTATGATATATGCTTTGGGAAAGCATATGATCGATACCAAATCCCAATGCCCAAGATTGAGAAACTTGGTGATCAAACCCTGAAGAAGACAGTATAAAGTAGATCTCTATCTTCAGGTTGATCATTGGTCTTCCAGTATGCAGGATGTGCAGGTATTGGGAATACCTGAGGGTGATGTGATCATAAACGATTGTATAACCATGACGCTTCCAGTCCGAGGGAGTGATGAAACAGGTCTGGATTTTAGTGACTCCTCTCAAGAGAGAAGTAACTTGATCTTAGTCCAAGTGTTGGACATTGATCTGAATGTGATTCAGATGCAATGAGAAGATTAAGTATACGAACTTGATTTAATCAAGCATCCATGAGAGGTCCGTTAGATCTGGATTTGAGATGAGATCTCAACATCCAAGTCACTATACGTGGAACAGTACAATCACCCTGTCCTTATCTCCAAGTATCTACGGAGAAGGCACATTATTCTTGAAGGAGTTCAAGAATAATTCCTATGATGAATTTAGTATCCAAGCAAGAAGGTTTTGATAATTAAATGAGATTTATTTATCAAAGTATAATATGAATAAGATTCATATTGTGAGAATGTGTCCAAGATAATTAAATGAGATTTAATTATCAAGTATAATATGAATAAGATTCATATTGTGAAATGATTATCCAAGATAACTAAATAGGATTTAATTATCAAGGATAAGCATATCATGGATAGTGCTATCCAGAATATCTGTGTATATTATAAATGGGATTTATAATATATCAGAGAGAGAAATATTGTAAATAGCATTTGTTAATTATTAATGTGGATTGGATCCACATTAGTTAATTAGCTAGAAATGTAATTTACAAATTAGTTTGGGATGTGAATATGATTCACATATTTTTTTCAATGGCATGATTGAAATATTCACAAATTAATTTGGAATTAATTTGGTGTATATTATTGCAATAATAGTTGTTGCAATTAATTAAGAAATAACGAGATAAAATAAAAGGAGACAAAATACCACCAAATTATAAGGTGGCGTCACCTATGACTTAGTCATAGGTGACGCCCCCTATAATTTAGGGTGGTTTGTTGTCTCTCCTTTTTTTGTTATCATATTATCTCTTAGTAATTTATTCATGTTAATTAAATTGTGTTGATAATAATTCAATATATATTTAATTTAATATAAATTAATGTTGTTGGTTTTTAACCAACAACAATCATAGCCGTTGTATGGCTCTTGGATTACAATGACTGTTGGATCCATGAGAGCCATGGATTGAGATCCATTGGATCCCAAACTAATATATAAAGAGGGTAGCTTTAGCCCTTGATAGATACACCAAGTAGATGCCTACTCTACTTCTCTCTCTCCCTCTCATTCTCGTGCTATCTCTCTCTCCCTCTCCATAGGGTGGTCGACCAACATTGTTGAGAAAGGAGAGAAGTTCTCGCCTTCGCCTTCGACGACTCGAGGATCTCCTTCTTCTTCGTGGCTACTCGCTATAGAGGAAGACGACGGATTTCGCTTGATGAAATCAGGGGATCTATTGCTTGGATCTTCATCGAAGATTGCGGGAGGAACGCGACTCATCATCGTGCCTGCAAGTGCGTTCTTCGTGGATCGGACTTGAGACAGGAGGATCTCTTGTTTGGGATCTCGCGATCACAACCACGCTTAAAAGGTATTCCTTATACTTTATGGTTTGATGAAATGATCCGAGAAGTGTTCTCGTGATCATGTGGTTTCATCGTTTGATTTAAAAATTTTAAATTCCGCTGCACCTTGCGACTAGTACGACTAATCGCCCCGATCGTATTCGATGCGATCGTCACGCTTCCGTGATGCGCTTGAGGATTTTCAATATCCTTCAAGTGGTATCAGAGCCAGGTCGAAAAAGGTTTTGGATATGATCCATGAACCATGGACGACTTGGGTTTGAAATGGTCGCGAAAGTTTTGGCGCATTTGGATTTTTGCAACTCTGTCTAATTGATTTTTTCGGCACTGTTTAAATTGTTTAAACACAAAATATTCAATCGGATTTTGTTCCTCATTAAACAAGGAAACCATGGGATTTGAGTTTACTAAATTGGGATTTAATTTGCTCAAGATATGGCCTTTTGAATATGCATGTATTCACTGTTGCGGGAACAGCGAAATTGAACGTGATTAATTTGTTAATTACGGTTTTGATATGCCTCGAAATCATGAATTATCACTTGGGTTCTGTTGTAAATCAAGTTGGCAATCTTAGGGCACTACTTTTACGAATTTTGGATTTAAATTGATCAAGATAAGTTAATTTTAGTGATAAGGGGTCACTGCTGGAAATTGACAATTTTTTATCATGAACCTTGTGATAGTCATTCAAATAAATGTTGATGAAAATTAATTGTTAATTTTCTGAAATTGGTTATTGATAAATATTTGTGAAATGTTTAAAGATGATAATCAATTCCTTGAATGACATCCCACTAAACCATAATGATAAGATAGTTGATCTTGATCATTGGTTATTTTAAAATCATCAACAAACATTGTTTTCATGCAAAACTCTAGGACATCCTACAATAGTTGTTGGACAACTTTTACATGCAAAACCTCTTTCTTGAATAGGATTGGGGATTTGTTTAGCAAATCTCCTTATAATATAATCAAAAATATTTTGATATATATTATATGGTATAATTTCGATTGAAAGACCGATGAGCATCTCAAAGTACATGATGATCTATCTGGTATTATCCTTTCATGAGGTGGATATGGTGTCTAGTCGGAGATCGCTGGGGTAGCGAGTTGCAACGTATGTGGTCCGTCCCACTCTCGCCGGTACTGGCCATGACAACGGGTATGGATTGGATAATGCCGGAGAAATCAAAGTGTATTTCTAATTATTAAAATTCGAAATAATACGTACTTTGAGATTATACCTATTCAAGTAAAGAATTCAAAGTTTGTTGATTGATAATAGGATTGATAGTTAATTTAATGTGATTAAATTAATCATATCCTATTTAAACACTCTATTAAGAATAGATGTGTATTTCCCTTGGAAGAATTAATTATGTGAATATGATTCACGATAATTAATTATTTCAATTTGAATAAGAGGTGGTGAATCACATAAGTGACATCCATGGTCTCCCGTCAAGGCAAAGAATTTCGTCGTCAAAAGTTGTATATAGGAGACGCCTGTCCGAAGTGACAGATCCTATATACAATTATTTGGATCGGGTTCTTTGCTTCTCAAAAGAGTAAGGCCGTATAAGTAGTGACCCCAATATCGGGTCCTCATATTATTGGGGAGATATTGGATTGCGTATAGCGAGTTTTAAGCCTGTTGACGGTTGGTTTAATTAGCAATCAACATCATCTTAGGGGTGGTGGGCCCGGGTGTTAAAGACCGAATTGGGAAATGCAAATTGGACTTGCAAAGCGGAATGTGTTCCCGCTTCTCTTTATTTGAGTCACAGGTTCTCATATTATTGGGATGTGATAAAGATAGAGAGGAGATCCCAGATCTTGCTTGAGATATAGCGGTAAGTATATCTCTTACTTTGAAAGACGATTAGGGAATAATCTTTCATAGTAGACATAACAAGACAAATTTGATTTAAAATTCCTAAATCAAAGTAAAATATGTATATATAATACATATACCCTTATGCAAATTTCTTATTTATGATAATCCTTCATAAAATCCACACAATGTTATACTCAATAATAACAAGTAAAATATCATGGATTGGACTCACGATCCAGATATAGTACTTGCAATTGGACACATAATGTATGTGGTTACAATGTGCAAGTTTCCTCAACATAATAAGGAATGACAATTAAATAAGACAACAAGACATCATCTTAGGGTTTGTATGTCTCTATAGTCTTGATCTTTCATCGAGTGTACTTTGGAAGTGACATGTCATGATGATCGTAGTTGTCAAATAATCCTTATAAAATCTAAGAAGATGTTTTGGCATACATATGTGCTCTAGACATTTAATCATGAATGACATTGTTCTCTACATTATGCAGAGTGGTGGCTCGAAAGAGATGATGTATTCAAAATATTTGAATACCTACCTGAACCAATGTTTTAGGAGTCTAGATGGATGTAGACATGATGAGTGTCATCATTCTACTGTCTATACTCTAGTCATTCATGAAGCTTCATAATATTCACATTGTATGAATTTAATGATGTATGTATAAATGTTGAAATGCTCTTACATTGAAATCTTTTGAATTTAACATAAGAGATCCTTAGTCTTGAACAATGGTTGTTTATAGATGAAAAGAGCACAGTGGAAGCGTGGGTCGGACCCATGTGAGAAGGAAAGTCAAAGAGTTGATTATACTTATGTGACTTCCATATGACATCCAAAGAGTTGGATGAATGCCTATACTGCAATAACTTGATGTGTTGATAGTATGACTATCAAGTCTGTCTAGAATCCTTAGAGAAGGACTCAGATAGTGCATCATAATAATCTATATCTACATTTGATCCTTGAAATTGACTTTCTTATTTGATAAGATAAAGTCTGATAATTGTATCTCGATCTTCTAACAATACTTGCAATGTTTGCACATGTTTTAGAAGACTGGAAAAAATTGATCTTAAGGTTAATAGTTATCCACATAGACATTGATGCAATTGTTGCAACAATCTCTGTTGGATTGATATACTTCTTAATTTCAGTGGGAGAGCCTTATTCCTAGAGAATGTCTCTATGACCTAAATATTAGAATACGCTCATTGTTTGTTTCTAAATATTGGAAATAAATATGAATTCTAGAATAAACCTATCATAAAGAGTTATGATGGATAATATTTCAGATAATAATCTAGCATATGGTGGACTCTACTAAATTAGAAATTTAATGAATGGTTCATTGAGATTTCTAATACTGAAAGTTAAACCTTATAAGATCAATAGCAGGATAAAGATCATTTGACAATGATTTAGCATCAAGTTTTGGACATATGCCTGTTGATTTGATCAATAGACAAGTAAGAGATGAAACTTTAGAATGTCTAAAAATTCAAATCTTACATACTTATGAATATTGTATTCGAAGTAAAATGTCCAATACACCCTTCTTTTGGGAAAGGTGTAAGATGTCAAGGTATTCGAGATCTCATATATATTGATGTTTGTGAGTCATCTATATCGTAGTAAACATTATGGATATGTGATATCTATCGATGATTATGTATGATATATGAGATTTCTTCTCTTCACATGAGAAACCTTTGAAATGTTCAAAGATTTCGTAATTTTGGTTTAGAACCAAAGTTTGAAGGAAGATTAAATGAATTTGATCTAACCAAGGTAGCAAGTACCTATTAAATGAATTTAAAGAATATGTTATTGAGATATGAATATCATTTCTATCTCAATCCTCCTGACACACCTAAACTCAATGGAGTTGTAGGAAGATACAATTAGATCATGTGTGACATGATTTGATCAATGATGAATTTTACCATAATTATCCCTCAGTTTCTAGGTATATATGTGTAGTAGAGACTACAATATATATCCTTAATAAGGTTCCATGCATGTAAGCTGGAATCTAGCATTTGAGAGTACTACTTCATTAGGAAAATAAAGGATGGTACTGGATACCTACTTTATGACCTTGAGATTCTTAAAATATCTCATCTTTGAGAATATGATTCTTATAGGATGACTCTCTTGAGAATCAAGATGAAAATGAAGTAAAAGAACTCGTTTAATATTCAGAAGATAATGAGGCTCCAGAAATCGGAAACTAAAAGGGACAATTAAAGATGAAACACTAATACTTCTTCAAATGAGTTTGAAGATGTATTCCATGTGTCAGTTAAGTCTGACAATGATCGGATTTCATGTGATGAAGCTCCTGAGGATCATGACATGGAAAGATGGATATTAGCAATAAAGGTCTAAGGTAGACTTCATATACAAGTGTTGTATATGGACCCTCGAGGATCCACCTATAAGGGTTAGACCCATTAAGGTGTAAATGGATCTCCAATAGAAAGAGGGAACCTGAAGAGAAGGTAGAGACCTTCAAAGCACGGTTCGTAGCCATGAGCTACACACCGAAGAGAAGACATCAATTGCGATGTGGCTTGCTTTTCAGTGATCATGCTTAAACCCATCAAGATATTGCTAACCCTAGCTACACAATTTGACTATGGCATCTTCAAGATGTGAGTCAAGATTGTATTCCTCTATGAATACCTCTTTGAGGATATTCACATGAAGTAGCCCCAGGGCTTCATGGTTGAGGAATGCAAGATGTGTTGGCTAAAGAACTTCATCTTTGGACTCAAATAAGCTTATTGTCGTTGGAACATAAGATTTGATGAAATTATAATTGTTATAATTTTAAATAGAATCTTGATGAACCTTGTGAAGCTTAGTGGGAGTGCCATTGTGTTTGTCGTGATAAATGTAGATAATATCCTAATCATTTAGAATGATATAAGGATGAAAATAAGTGTTTTATGACCTGGCTATTCCATACCTTGAGATATAATCTCAAAAGATGCCTCTTGGATCTTAGTTCTGAAGGTGTTCAGAAGCAAAGAAAAGAGGGTATTGGGACTGTCACATTTGTAGTACACCTTGGACATGTTCCATTTTCTGGAAATTCCAAGAAAGACTTTCTTACCTTAAGATTTGGTACTGACCTATCTAAAGGGATAACACCTCAAAGAGTTGAGGATGTGAATGCTAAAAACTGGTTTCCCTTTTGTGCATCAGTTACGAGAAGCTGAAAGTATGCTAAATATGTACAAAAGCCATATATCTGCCATGAAGTGGGAGTAGTAAACTGTTACTAATCCTACTATGGAGATAGAACACTTAATTGCAGTAATAACAATATCTTCAAAGATGACAAGGCTTTAGAGATAGTGATCTCTAAGTCTTATCTTCAAGAAATTAAGACTTTTAGATGGAGATCTAAAAGGTCTTAACTGCGAATACCTTAGGAGATAGAGATCTCCAGGGATAAGGGCATTCTAATAAGGATAATAGAAATTACATACTGGTTATAATAATATTTCTTTGAGTTGTAGTATCAAGGATACTATGACTGACAAGATTGAGTATTGGTTGCATTAGATGCAACATGTGCATTAGATGCGAGCACTGTTACTGGGGATATGCAAGTGCCGTAAAAGGACTTGGCGTAGTCTCGCGGGAACAGAGTGACTGAGCAGCTTACCTAGCTATTTTCTAAATAGTCTATGATTGTCACATGAGAGTGAGTTTAAATGATTAGCCCATTAATGGCTCTTTGGGCTAGTGGGATATTGTTGGACATGCGAGCCCACGACGAACCATTATGTAATAAATGTTATTGCACGTATCATTCCCTGATTTGAAATGAAGAATAAATAATTTGCATAATAGGTCCCTCTGTACAATTAGGGTTATGTACCATGGCCATCTTAATGATCATACAGCTGTTGATTCATTAAATGAATCATAGAGGCTGGTGCTTGGATGAATATCTAATGGGTTAGATAGAGGACTCATCAAATACCGTCAAATGATTATTAAGAGATGATCTCCAGCCTGAGTAGGAGATGGCAATCCTTTCTCACATAGGTTGATATCTGACCGACCTCTTGATGCAGGTCCTCTGCATGGGAATAGTGATTCGGAGGTGTCAGATTAGTTAGGGCAATGGGTTTACTTAGCGAGATCGAGATAACCTAAGTCCTATGTTGAATGCTGTCACAACATAGGCACACATCCTCTGACCGGAGACAGATGTGTTGCTACATGTCTGAGTGTGTACATTTCGCAGACCAGTAGGTTGATGACCTAACCAAGGTCTATATACCGGCGAGCTGGTGTGCATATAAGGGCATATGAGTAATACGATCTCTCAAAGGGATCATACAGGTTCACTTGTGAACCGGAAGGCATGAGCTCACTCATGAGGTATTGGGACCGATCAAATTCCATGCATGGTCGTCGTGCTTTGGAAGCATGACAAGAATTTGAAGGTACGATATATGCTTCGGGAAAGCATATGATCGATACCAAATCCCAATGACCAAGATTGAGAAACTCGGTTATCAAACCCTGAAGAAGACAATATAAAATAGATCTTCATCTTCAGGTTGATCATTGGTCTTCCAGTATGCAGGATGTGCAGGTATTGGGAATACCTTAGGGTGATGTGATCATAAACGATTATATAACCATGACGCTTCCAGTCCGAGGGAGTGATGAAACAGGTATGGATTTTAGTGACTCCTCTCAAGAGAGAAGTAACTTGATCTTAGTCCAAGTGTTGGACATTGATCTGAATGTGATTCAGATGCAATGAGAAGATTGAGTATACGGACTTGATTCAATCAAGCATCCATGAGAGGTCCATTAGATCTGGATTTGAGATGAGATCACAACATCCAAGTCACTATACGTGGAACAGTACAATCACCCTGTCTTTATCTCCAAGTATCTACGGAGAAGTCACATTATTCTTGAAGGAGTTCAAGAATAATTCCTATGATGAATTTAGTATCCAAGCAAGAAGGTTTTGATAATTAAATGAGATTTATTTATCAAAGTATAATATGAATAAGATTCATATTGTGAGAATGTGTCCAAGATAATTAAATGAGATTTAATTATCAAGTATAATATGAATAAGATTCATATTGTGAGAATGATTATCCAAGATAATTAAATAGGATTTAATTATCAAGGATAAGCAGATCATGGATAGTGCTATCCAGAATATCTGTGTATATTATAAATGGGATTTATAATATATCAGAGAGAGAGAAATATTGTAAATAGCATTTGTTAATTATTAATGTGGATTGGATCCACATTAGTTAATTAACTAGAAATGTAATTTACAAATTAGTTTGGGATGTGAATATGATTCACATATTTTTTCAATGGCATGATTGAAATATTCACAAATTAACTTGGAATTAATTTGGTGGATATTATTGCAATAATAGTTGTTGTAATTAATTAAGAAATAATGAGATAAAATAAAAGGAGACAAAATACCACCAAATTATAAGGTGGCGTCACCTATGACTTAGTCATAGGTGACGCCCCCTATAATTTATGGTGGTTTGTTGTCTCTCCTTTTTTTGTTATCATATTATCTCTCAGTAATTAATTCATGTTATTGTGTTGATAATAATTCAATATATATTTAATTTAATATAAATTAATGTTGTTGGTTTTTAACCAACAACAATCATAGCTGTTGGATGGCTCTTGGATTACAATGACCGTTGGATCCATGAGAGCTATGGATTAAGATCCATTGGATCCCGAACTAATATATAAAGAGGGTAGCCTTAGCCCTTGATAGATACACCAAGTAGATGCCTATTCTACTTCTCTCTCTCCATCTCATTCTCGTGCTATCTCTCTCCCCCTCTCCATAGGGTGGTCGACCACCATTGTTGAGAAAGGAGAGAAGTTCTCGCCTTCGCCTTCGACGACTCGAGGATCTCCTTCTTCTTCGTGGCTACTCGCTATAGAGGAAGACGACGGATTTCGCATGATGAAATCAGGGGATCTATTGCTTGGATCTTCGTCGAGGATTGCGGGAGGAACGCGACTCATCACCGTGCCCGCAAGTGCGTTCTTCGTGGATCGGACTTGAGACAGGAGGATCTCTTGTTTGGGATCTCGCGATCACAACCACGCTTCAAAGGTATTCCTTATACTTTGTGGTTTGATGAAACGATCCGAGAAGTGTTCTCGTGATCATGTGGTTTCATCGTTTGATTTAAAAATTTTAAATTCCGCTGCACCTTGCGACTAGTACGACTAATCGCCCCGATCGTATTCGATGCGATCGTCACGCTTCCGTGATGCGCTTGAGGATTCTCAATATCCTTCAAGTGGTATCAGAGCCAGGTCGAAAAAGGTTTTGGATATGATCCATGAACCATGGACGACTTGGGTTTGAAATGGTCGCGAAAGTTTTGGCGCATTTGAATTTTCGCAACTCTATCTAATTGTTTTTTCGGCACTGTTTAAATTATTTAAACACAAAATATTAAATTGGATTTTGTTCCCCATTAAACATGGAAACCATAGGATTTGAGTTTACTAAATTTGGATTTAATTTGCTCAAGATATGGTCTTTTGAATATGCATGTATTCACTGTTGCGGGAACAACGAAATTGAACGTGATTAATTTGTTAATTACGGTTTTGATATGCCTCGAAATGCATGATTTATCACTAGGGTTCTGTTGTAAATCAAGTTGGCAATCTTAGGGCACTAATTTTGCGAATTTTGGATTTAAATTGATCAAGATAAGTTAATTTTAGTGATAAGGGGTCACTGCTGGAAATTGACATTTTTTATCATGAACCTTGTGATAGGCATTCAAATAAATGTTGATGAAAATTAATTGTTAATTTTCTGAAATTGGTTATTGATAAATATTTGTGAAATGTTTAAATATGATAATCAATTCCTTGAATGGCATCCCACTAAACCATAATGATAAGATGGTTGATCTTGATCATTGGTTATTTTGAAATCATTAACAAACATTGTTTTCATGCAAAACCCTAGGACATCCTACAATAATTGTAGGAGAACTTTTACATGCAAAATCTCTTTCTTGAATAGGATTGGGGATTTGTTTAGCAAATCTCCTTATAATATAATGAAAAATATTTTGATGTATATTATATGGTATAATTTCGGTTGAAAGACCGATGAGCATCTCAAAGTACATGATGATCTATCTGGCATTATCCTTTCCTGAGGTGGATATGGTGTCTAGTCGGAGATCGCTGGGGTAGCGGGTTGCAACGTATGTGGTCCGTCCCACTCTCGCCGGTACTGGCCATGACAGCGGGTAGGGATTGGATAATGTCGGAGAAATCAAAATGTATTTCTAATTATTAAAATTCGAAATAATACGTACTTTGAGATTATACGTATTATTCAAGTAAAGAATTCAAAGTTTGTTGATTGATAATAGGATTGTTAGTTAATTTAATGTGATTAAATTAATTATATCCTATTTAAACATTCTATTAAGAATAGATGTGTATTTCCCTTGGAAGAATTAATTATGTGAATATTATTCACGATAATTAATTATTTCAATTTGAATAAGAGGTGGTGAATCACATAAGTGACATCCATGGTCTCCCGTCAAGGCAAAGAATTTCGTCGCCAAAAGTTGTATATAGGAGACGCCTGCCCGAAGTGACAGATCCTATATACAATTATTTGGATCAGGTCCTTTGCTTCTCAAAAGAGTAAGGCCGTATAAGTAGTGACCCCAATATCGGGTCCTCATATTATTGGGGCGATATTGGATTGCGTATAGCGAGTTTTAAGCATGTTGACGGTTGGTTCAATTAGCAACGGGTCAACATCATCTTAGGGGTAGTGGGCCCTGGTGTTAAAGACCGAATTGGGAAATGCAAGTTGGACTTGCAAAGCGGAATGTGTTCCCGCTTCTCTTGATTTGAGTCACAGGTTCTCATATTATTGGGAAGTGATAAAGATAGAGAGGAGATCCCAGATCTTGCTTGAGATATAGCGGTAAGTATATCTCTTACTTTGAAAGACGATTAGCGAATAATCTTTCATAGTAGACATAACAAGACAAATTTGATTTAAAATTCCTAAATCGAAGTAAAATATGTATATATAATACATATACCCTTATGCAAATTTCTTATTTCTGATAATCCTTCATAAAACCCATTCAATGTTATACTCAATAACAACCAGTAAAATATCATGGATTGGACTCATGATCCAGATATTGTATTTGCAATTGGACACATAATGTATGTGGTTGCAATGTGCAAGTTTCCTCAACATAATAAGGAATGACAATTAAATAAGACAACAAGACATCAACTTAGGGTTTGTATGTCTCTATAGTCTTGATTTTTCATCGAGTATACTTTGGAAGTGACATGTCGATGATGATCGTAATTGTCAAATAATCCTTACAAAATCTAAGAAGATGTTCTGGCATACATATGTGCTCTAGACATTTAATCATGAATGACATGGTTCTCTACATTATGCAGAATGGTGGCTCGAAAGAGATGATGTATTCAAAATATTTGAATACCTACCTGAACCAATGTTTTAGGAGTCTAGATGGATGTAGACATGATGAGTGTCATCATTCTACTGTCTATACTCTAGTCATTCATGAAGCTTCATAATATTCACATTGTATGAATTTAATGAAGCATGTATAAATGTTGAAATGCTCTTACATTGAATTCTTTTGAATTTAACATAAGAGATCCTTAGTCTTGAACAATGGTTGTTTATAGATGAAAAGAGGACAGTGGAAGCGTGGGTCGGAGCCATGTGAGAAGGAAAGTCAAAGAGTTGATTATACTTCTGTGACTTCCATATGACATCCAAAGAGTTGGATGAATGCCTATACTGCAATAACTTGATGTGTTGATAGTATGACTATCAAGTCTGTCTAGAATCCTTAGAGAAGGACTCAGATAGTGCATCGTAATAATCTATATCTACATTTGGTCATTGAAATTGACTTTCTTATTTGATAAGATAGAGTCTGATAATTGCATCTCAATCTTCTAACAACACTTGCAATGTGTTACACATGTTTTAGAAGACTGGAAAAATTTGATCTTAAGATTTATAGTTATCCACATGGACATTGATGCAATTGTTGCAACAATCTCTGTTGGATTGATATACTTCTTAATTTCAGTGGGAGAGCCTCAGTCTTAGAGAATGTCTCTATGACCTAAATATTAGAATACGCTCATTGTTTGTTTCTAAATATTGGAAATAAACATGAATTCTGGAATAAACCTATCATAAAGAGTTATGATGGATATATTTCAGATAATAATCTAGCATATGGTGGACTCTACTAAATTAGAAATTTAGTGAATGGTTCATTGAGATTTCTAATACTGAAAGTTAAACCTTATAAGATCAATAGGAGGATAAAGATCATTTGGCAATGATTTAGCATCAAGTTTTGGACATATGCCTGTTGATTTGATCAATAGACAAGTAAGAGATGAAACTTTAGAATGTCTAAAAATTAAAATCTTACATACTTATGAATATTGTATTCAAAGTAAAATGTCCAATACACCCTTCTTTTGGGAAAGGTGTAAGATGTCAAGGTATTCGAGATCTCATACATATTGATGTTTGTGAGTCATCTATATCGTAATAAACATTATGGATATGTGATATCTATTGATAATTATGTATGATATATGATAATTCTTCTCTTCACATGAGAAACCTTTGAAATGTTCAAAGATTTCGTAATTTTGATTTAGAACCAAAGTTTGAAGGAAGATTAAATGAATTTGATCTAACCAAGGTAGCAAGTACCTATAGATGAATTCAAAGAATATGTTATGGAGATATGAATATCATTTCTATCTCAATCCTCCTGACACACCTAAACTCAATGGAGTTGTAGGAAGATACAATTAGATCATGTGTGACATGATTTGATCAATGATGAATTTTAGAATAATTATCCCTTAGTTTCTAGGTATATATGTGTAGTAGAGACTACAATATATATCCTTAATGAGGTTCCATGCATGTAAGCTAGAATCTAACACTTGAGAGTACTACTTCATTAGGAAAATAAAGGATGGTATTAATTACCTACTTTATGACCTTGAGATTTTTAAAATATCTCATCTTTGAGAATATGATTCTTATAGGATGACTCTCTTGAGAATCAAGATGAAAATGAAGTAAAAGAACTCATTTAATATTGAGAAGATAATGAGGCTCCAGAAATCGGAAACTAAAAGGGACATTTAAAGATGAAACACTAATACTTCTTCAAATGAGTTTGAAGATGTATTCCATGTGTCAGTTAAGTCTGACAATGATCGGACTTCATGTGATGAAGCTCCTGAGGATCATGACATGGAAAGATGGATATTAGCAATAAAAGTCTAAGGTAGACTTCATATACAAGTGTTGTATATGGAACCTCGATGATCCACCTATAAGGGTTAGACCCATTAAGGTGTAAATGGATCTTCAATAGAAAGAGAGAACCTGATGAGAAGGTAGAGACCTTCAAAGCACGGTTCGTAGCCATGAGCTACACACCGAAGAGAAGACATCGATTGCGATGTGGCTTGCTTTTCAGTGATCATGCTTAAACCCATCAAGATATTGCTAACCCTAGCTACACAATTTGACTATGGCATCTTCAAGATGTGAGTCAAGATTGTATTCCTCTATGAATACCTCTTTGAGGATATTCACATGAAGTAGCCCCATGGCTTCATGGTTGAGGAATGCAAGATGTGCTGGCTAAAGAACTCCATCTTTGGACTCAAATAAGCTTATTGTCGTTGGAACACAAGATTTGTTGAAATTATAATTGTTATAATTTCAAATAGAATCTTGATGAACCATGTGAAGTTTAGTGGGAGTGCCATTGTGTTCATCGTGCTAAATGTAGATAATATCCTAATCATTTGGAATGATATAAGGATGATAATAAGTGTTTTATGACCTGGCTATTCCATACCTTGAGATATGATCTCAAAAGATGCCTCTTGGATCTTAGTTCTGAAGGTGTTCAGAAGCAAAGAAAAGAGGGTATTGGGACTGTCACATTTGTAGTACACCTTGGACATGTTCCATTTTCTGGAAATTCCAAGAAAGACTTTCTTACCTTAAGATTTGGTACTGACCTATCTAAAGGGATAATACCTCAAAGAGTTGAGGAAGTGAATGCTAAAAACTGGTTTCCCTTTTGTGCATCAGTTACGAGAAGCTGAAAGTATGCTAAATGTGTACAAAAGCCAGATATTTGCCATGCAGTGGAAGTAGTAAATTGTTACTAATCCTACTATGGAGATAGAACACTTAATTGCAGTAATAACAATATCTTCAAAGATGACAAGGCTTTAGAGATAGTGATCTCTAAGTCTTATCTTCAAGAAATTAAGACTTTTAGATGGAGATCTAAAAGGTCTTAACTGTGAATACCTTAGGAGATAGAGATCTCCAGGGATAAGGGCATTCGGATAAGGATAATAGAAATTACATACTGGTTATAATAATATTTCTTTGAGTTGTAGTATCAAGGATACTATGACTGACAAGATTGAGCATTGGTTGCATTAGATGCAACATGTGCATTAGATGCGAGCACTGTTACTGGGGATATGCAAGTGTCGTAAAAGGACTTGGCGTAGTCTCGCGGGAAAAGAGTGACTGATCAGCTTACCTAGCTATTTTCTAAATAGCCTATGATTATCACATGAGAGTGGGTTTAAATGGTTAGCCCATTAATGGCTCTTTGGGCTAGTGGGAGATTGTTGGACATGCGATCCCACGACGAACTATTATGCAATAAATGCTATTGCACGTATCATTCCCTGATCTGAAATGAAGAATAAATAATTTGCATAATAGGTCCCTCTGTATAATTAGGGTTATGTACCATGGCCATCTTAATGATCATACAGTTGTTGATTCATTAATGAATCATAGAGGCTGGTGCTTGGATGAATATCTAATGGGTTAGATAGAGGACTCATCAAACACCGTCAAATGATTATTAAGAGATGATCTCCAGCCTGAGTAGGAGATGGCAAACCTTTCTCACATAGGTTGATATCTGACTGACCTCTTGATGCAGGTCCTCTGCATGGGAATAATGATTCGGAGGTGTCAGATTAGTTAGGTCAATGGGTTTACTTAGCGAGATCGAGATAACCTAAGTCCTATGTTGAATGCTGTCACAGCATAGGCACACATCCTCTGACCGGAGACAGATGTGTTGCTACATGTCTGAGTGTGTACATTTGGCAGACCAGTAGGTTGATGACCTAACCAAGGTCTATATACCGGCGAGCTGGTGTGCATATAAGGGCATATGAGTAATACGATCTCTCAAAGGGATCATACATGTTCACTTGTGAACCGGAAGACATGAGCTCACTCATGAGGTATTGGGACCGATCAAATTCCATGCATGGTCGTCGTGCTTTGGATGCATGACAAGAATTTGAAGGTATGATATATGCTTTGGGAAAGCATATGATCGATACCAAATCCCAATGACCAAGATTGAGAAACTTGGTGATCAAACCCTGAAGAAGACAGTATAAAATAGATCTTCATCTTCAGGTTGATCATTGGTCTTCCAGTATGCAGGATGTGCAGGTATTGGGAATACCTGAGGGTGATGTGATCATAAACGATTGTATAACCATGACGTTTCCAGTCCGAGGGAGTGATGAAACAGGTCTGGATTTTAGTGACTCCTCTCAAGAGAGAAGTAACTTGATCTTAGTCCAAGTGTTGGACATTGATCTGAATGTGATTCAGATGCAATGAGAAGATTAAGTATACGGACTTGATTTAATCAAACATCTATGAGAGGTCCGTTAGATCTGGATTTGAGATGAGATCTCAACATCCAAGTCACTATACGTGGAACAGTACAATCACCCTGTCCTTATCTCCAAGTATCTACGGAGAAGGCACATTATTCTTGAAGGAGTTCAAGAATAATTCCTATGATGAATTTAGTATCCAAGCAAGAAGATTTTGATAATTAAATGAGATTTATTTATCAAAGTATAATATGAATAAGATTCATATTGTGAGAATGTGTCCAAGATAATTAAATGAGATTTAATTATCAAGTATAATATGAATAAGATTCATATTGTGACAATGATTATCCAAGATAATTAAATAGGATTTAATTATCAAGGATAAGCAGATCATGGATAGTGCTATCCAGAATATCTGTGTATATTATAAATGGGATTTATAATATATCAGAGAGAGAGAAATATTGTAAATAGCATTTGTTAATTATTAATGTGGATTGGATCCACATTAGTTAATTAACTAGAAATGTAATTTACAAATTAGTTTGGGATGTGAATATGATTCACATATTTTTTCAATGGCATGATTGAAATATTCACAAATTAATTCGGAATTAATTTGGTGGATATTATTGCAATAATAGTTGTTGCAATTAATTAAGAAATAATGAGATAAAATAAAAGGAGACAAAATACCACCAAATTATAAGGTGGCGTCACCTATGACTTAGTTGTTATTACGCCCCCTATAATTTAGGGTGGTTTGTTGTCTCTTCTTTTTTTGTTATCAAATTATCTCTTATTAATTAATTTATGTTAATTAAATTGTGTTGACAATAATTCAACATATATTTAATTTAATATAAATTAATGTTGTTGGTTTTTAACCAACAACAATCATAGCCGTTGGATGACTCTTGGATTACAATGACCGTTGGATCCATGAGAGCCATGGATTGAGATCCATTGGATCCCAAACTAATATATAAAGAGGGTAGCCTTAGCCCTTGATAGATACACCAAGTAGATGCCTACTCTACTTCTCTCTCTCCCTCTCATTCTCGTGTTATCTCTCTCTCCCTCTCCATAGAGTGGCCGACCACCATTGTTGAGAAAGGAGAGAAGTTCTCGCCTTCGCCTTCGACGACTCGAGGATCTCCTTCTTCTTCGTGGCTACTCGCTATAGAGGAAGACGACGGATTTCGCTTGACGAAATCAGGGGATCTATTGCTTGGATCTTCATCGAGGATTGCAGGAGGAACGCGACTCATCATCGTGCCCGCAAGTGCGTTCTTCGTGGATCGGACTTGAGACAGGAGGATCTCTTGTTTGGGATCTCGCAATCACAACCACGCTTCAAAGGTATTCCTTATACTTTGTGGTTTGATGAAACGATCCGAGAAGTATTCTCATGATCATGTGATTTCATCGTTTGATTTAAAAATTTTAAATTCCGATGCACCTTGCGACTAGTACAACTAGTCGCCCCGATCGTATTCGATGTGATCGTCACGCTTCCGTGATGCGCTTGAGGATTCTCAATATCCTTCAGGACCTACCTGAATGCCATCATTAGATACCACGTGAACAAGGAATGCGACTCTATCAAACTAAAAATCAAAATTGGAGAATTTTGCATAAAGTTGGTGTTGTCTTGGGGTTTTGAATATAATCTACAAATGTATTCGATGTTGCTCAGGGTCAGATGAATGTATCAAAATATCATCCCCAAACACAATGACGAACTTGTCAAGGTGTTCTCGAAATACCTTATTCATTAGCTCCATAAAGGATGCATGAGTGTTAATAAGACCAAACGACATTATCAAGAATACATAATGGCCATACCTTGTTCTGAAAGCTATCTTTGGTATATCATCCTCTTTTATTTGAAGTTGATGATAACCCGTACGCTGGTCATTTTTTTGAGAAAATTATCGCTCCTTGTAATCGATCGAATAAGTCATTGATGTGAGGTAACTGATATCTATTATTCACGATCACTTTGTTTAGACCTCGATAATCAATGCAAAGTATAAGAAACCCAACTTTCTTTTTCACAAAAATGACAGTGCTCCCCACGAGAAACATTGGGACACAAAAATCCCTTATCCAGATGTTCTTGTAACCGCTTCTTTAACTCCTCAAGTTCTGCAGGTGTCATTCTGTACGGAGCTTTGGAAATCGATACCCGTTCCTGGGATAACAACGATTGAGAAATCAATCTCTCTACGAGGAGGTAATCCAGGAAGATCATTCGAGAAGACATCGGTAAAATCTCTGACCACATCTAAATCTTCAAGATGTGTCTGTGATGATTCAAGGCTAATTATACTAGATAGGTATGCGGTGCAACTCTCCGCTAGTAGTTGGCTTTGCACGCAAGGATGAGATAACCAATATCCCATTCTTAAAGGTGTCTCGAATGACTAGCTCCTCATGACTTGGTCTACTAAAAGCCACCTTATTTTCTCGACAATAAACCGATGCATGATTCTCCTATAATCAATCCATGCCCAAGATGACATCATAGGTCGTGATAGACAACAAGATCAAATTAGCAGCGAGGGTGTCTTCTCTTATCAAAATGGGCACGCCCTTTAAGTACACACCGGCTGTAATAATAACACCCATTGGTAAAGAGGCTGTAAATGTGTATGGAAGCTCAATGGCTTCCAGCATTAGTCTTCTTGCAAAAGCTTCCAAAGTAAAAGAATGTGTGGTGTAAGAATCGAAAAAGCATTCGAAATAAAAGAATGTGTAGTGCCACAATCGAAAAGAACATGACATAAATACTTTGTAAATAGGAGAGTACCTTATGCTGTTGTGTTGGCAACTTCAGCATCTTTAGAGGTAATAGCGAAGACTCTTCATGCTATCTTCTTCAGCTGCTCAAACGACTTCTTCTAATCCTTGAAATCCTTCTTACAATCTTTCATGAAGTGACCTTTTTCTCCACACTTAAAGCAAGTAGTGGTCAACTCGTAGCATTCTCCTAGACGCCTTCTGCCAAAATGCGGACACACCTCATATGTGTACTTCATGTTGGTCGGAGCATCATCAGTCCTCGTCTTCTTAACATTTGCTACAACATGATGCCTCTTATCATCGTAGCTTAGCTTGTGAGGACGCTTCTGAGGGTTCACTTGTTGCATCCTCCGATATGTTGCATCAAATTCTACAGTGCTGCGATAGAGTCGAGGGACCTCTAGTGAGTACTGTATGACTCAAACAAGAATTCAAGACTTCAACAAAATCCCTAGCTCGTTGTTTTTCACTTGTGTTTCAGTTCGTGAAACTTTGCAACATATTCTTGGACCATCATATTTCTATGACGAAGAACTATGAACTCCTGTCGTTTAGCATCCATAGCATGTTTGAGGATGTAACGCTCAGTAAAGAAATCCCCAAAGTCACCCCAACTAGTGACTAGAGTCTTTGAAAAGTGAATTCCCTTGTAGGATGTCCACCACTCCTTTGCATTGTCTCGCAGATGGAACGCCTCAAAAATAACTTTCTTTTCCTCCGGACATTTAGTCGCCTCAAATGCTATTTCTATCTCTCGTAGCCAATGTTCAGCCTTTTTCGGATCATGCTCTCCCTTGAAAGTGGGTGGATCATGCTGGATGAAGGTCTTTAAACTCAATCCACCAGAGTTGGACGCATGGCTCTTCCGTTGCTGGGACATCAGTGTCATTCACTGCAGCATCTGCTTCTGCATATCCATAACAATCTCTTGACTCGTCGATGATTCGTGGTCTCCATTGGATTCAGGTGCACGATGAGGACTCATCTGATTCAAAAATTGACAAGGTCAATGAGTTGTGATTCTAGTTCTATATACATAGATCTTAGGTCACTAAAGATTATGGATATCTTATACCTAAGGAACTCTACCTCTGATACCATTTGTAATAGAGCGAGTCGCACCGACTGACGGAAGCATGCAATAATAGATTGCACGATCAAACCATTACGAAAAGCATACATGGCAATCAATAAGTAGAGATAATATTAATTTCAAACAAAGTCCACTCCAAATAAGAGTTCAATTATTACAACTCTAACTGGGGTATTCTTGAAAAAACTTCTCCAAGAATTTAAAATAGCATCTCAATAGTTCTCGTGGGCATACAAATATCATCTAAATCTTCATGAGTTGAATCATACCACATCAGGAATCTCGAGGAGTCCGTAGCACGATCCTGAATAAGCAATCAACCTTATTCTTCACCTGAAATTGTAATGTATTTTTTCACGAGCCTATCGTCTAGTATGCATCGGGGTCCATACATGAGAATTCTAACAACTTTTAATATGTTATAGAGTATGTACTTGAGTTTTCATGGATGCACATTATTGAGTGTCTAATTGCCCCATACATGTCTAAGTTCGATTCCTAACGTGTATAATTTGGATTCTTTCATAACGAAGGGTATACATATGTAAATTTCACAATAAAATATGGCATACATTTCTTTCATATAGTAGGGCATGTTTCATACGATTCATAATAAGTACGTGTTTCTTTTATCATACAAATCACTTTACATTGTAGCCCATACGACTTCGATGGTTTACTTTTCTTAACTCAATTCTTGTACAACATGTACTGGTTTATTCTTTATTAAATCATTTATTGTATAACTCATGACGGTCTACCTTTATAAACTATTTTCTTACACGACTTTCATATACATATCTTGTTATATGTTTTCAACCGTTGGCACTTGTGATCCATGGCATGAGATGACAATATAGCTAAAAATGTAGAGGACTTAGCTTTTACCTTTGTGGTCCATGCAACCATACTCCCCTCGCGTCGTCGTCCTTTGGGCTAACACGACCCCCTGCGGTCGTCCATGTGACTCTTTATGAGTTTGTACCTTACATATTGTTTAAGGTTATCAAATTCTATCCCTTTAGATTGGGAAAAAAGCATAATGTACTAAAACATTTCTTTGACCAAAATAATATCATTTTATCTTTGTCATTAGTTACATATTTCTTTTAAAATGATATTACAGTAGATGTAAACTGCAACTAAGCCACATGGTCATATAAATATGACAAGTTACAGAGTGACATACCCGTGACTTGTTCTATATATAGTAATCCAATTGAAACTCCAACATATTTATTATTCATAAAAAATATATCTAGTCTCATTGCATTATATAATTTGTATATGCAAATAACTAATCAGGGACTAAATGTATAATTTGTTCTTTCATATATGTATGCATTTTATCCAATTATACTTTATACCTCGTCTTCATCTTGTTATTCAATTTGAAATTTTATCTCAAAATAAAAGCCAACACTAATGTATATATAGATATCTTATCCTATAAGGAAAATTGATTCCAATGGCTTCATCGGGAAGGAAAGTGTTTGTGAAATAAAATCTTTAAATGGCAATAATTGTGTTTGTATTGTCTATTTTATTTCTATGTTAATATATGTGCTACACTTCTAATATTATACAATCATGTCTATTTTCAACAAGAGAACGGATCTTGCTTGCTTCAAGATTTTGGATACCCTTCTAATTGTTGATGGTAAAACTTAAATTGACATTAATGCTAAACCCTCCCAACTTACTTTTTATACGTAATTACAAAATATACAAATCAACCATATAAACAATGTAACTACCGGCTACGACACTTCAGATTTGCAATGCATGCGTTTAAATATACAATTATAAAGAGAATGGTTTGATAATTAACTATTTTCTTTCTTAATTCCATAAGTATATCAACTCACATACAGAAGATTGATGTTTAAAATATTCTCATATTGAAAACTGAACCATCATGGTAATATGCCAGTCCACCTCCGTGTTGGTGGATAGTGAATACTTGTTTTTTTTTCAAGTTTAGATTCAAGCACACCATTTAATTTGCGTAGAGTTGGCATACCTTATACTAAGATTTGATACATGTTTCTAAGGGTTTTATATAAAATCAAGTCGATACGCATGCGTATTATCCTATGAAACAACACATACATTCCTAGATCATATCAGATATGATCCTTATTCATACATAATCCTAAACCGATACATACCTTATGTCTGACGCATAACTCTCCCTGATGTGGTCATCACGCCTCCTTCCAGTCACAGATCCCCGTTCTCCTCCTCCGACTCGATGTCGCCTTCTCCTATGATGAAGAATGATACCCAGTAAGATATCTTTCCTCTCTCTAACTCTCTCTCTCCTCCTCTCTCAAATTACAATGACAAGTGACGTGAGTAGCGGGGAGGGATTTATTTATTTTTTATGCCTCTCAAATGAAAAATCAATGGCCATTACTCGCCATAAATTTTAGAATTAAATCAATATTGATAAATGTGGAAACAAAAGGAACTTTTGTTTGAAAAATTTTAACCATTACGGGTGCAGTGGAATTGGCTGCCGTCGTGATAAGGGGATGAGAATGAGAAGAACGAGGCTCATGGAGTGCAATGCTTGACATCGAATGAGAATGGGCAGTCATGGGGTTCATCGCTGCTGCCGCAGGAGGAGAAGTGAGAATGATCAAAATGGAGTAAGAGATCGGGGTTGGGGGGAAATTTTATGGGGTGATTTCATCTATCTCCATTTTGTTTAAACAATGCTATTTTTTGTTGGGATTTTTACCTAGTAGATTTTTTACCCAGCATACTGATGAAGCCACATTTCATCATCTTTATTCTATCATTTTGGCACCTAAAACCCTAGCAAATGCCTGTAAATAGCATTAAAACCATCATCTTAGCATCCATGCATGTGCATCTCAACACTGTATAAAATACTGTAATTAAGGCCAAAATTATAGAATAAATAAAGAAAAGAAAAAGAATAAAATATTGTAGATATTTTATGACCCAAAACCCCCGAGACCTAAGCATCTTGATGAATAGGTCGACAAGGAATAAAGTAGGGGGAGATAAGGTCAGAAACACAGATAAAACACCTATACATTATATTCATTCTTTATTCATTTTGGGACCTATTTTTGGTTCCACTTTTTATACACCAAATAAAGAAACTCTGTACATGAAAGTTGTAGATAAATTAGTAAAGAAAAATACAAAATTGATTTCACAAAAAATAATGTACAGATAAAAAGTTATGGTCTGAATAAGAATCCAGGATCCCAACTTCCCAGACCCGTATCTCACAACTGTCAACTCCAAATGCAGCATACTCACCTTTAATTGTATATAGAATAAAATAAACTATTTAGCGGTGGTGGTTTCGCATTTGGCGGAGCTACGGTTTGAAAGTTGACTTTTGGACCCACATTGTATACTTGTACATATTAAAATATTCAATTTATTCTTTATTATTTACTCATTTTTTTATACTTTTATAATGTTGTAAATAATACTTATAATAATTATGTACATTAAAAGAAGAATAAAAACCTAAATAAAAACAAAAATAAAAATACTTGTATATGTTCAATACATATATACATACCTATGTAAAATATACTTGTATTTTATTAAATATACAAAACATATCAGAAAAATAAAATAAAAATATATTTGTGTATATAAAAGTATGTTATAATCTTAGAAAATAATAAACAAAAATAAGTAAATTAAAAATACAAAATAAAAATAAAAGTATTAAAATACATAGGTAATATACCTATATAAGGCTAAAAAGTAAACTTGTAAAAATATGTATCATAAAAATAAATAAAAATCATAATAAAATACTACGTAAAATAACAAATAATTTTCATTTTATAACTTTAATTTAATTCGACTTATTTCTATTTTTAAATGATATAATAAAACATTTTTATTCTCTTTCTCCTGGTTGGTCCACGTGGACCAACCAGGAGCTTGCGACTGTTGACCGGCGGGTCAACAGTCTGTCTTCTTCCTCCCTCCGGTTGAACACCTTCGGTCCACCCTTCCTCGCTCCGCTCGTGCTCCAAGTCTTCCTGGAGGTGACAGCTTCAGCAGCATTCACTCAGCCAGAGCAGAGGAAGTCGGAGGCGTCTCCAGTACCTCCCCCAAACCAGGCGGTCGAGGTAACCTTCCCTCCGATTTATATCGTTGAGGATGCCATCTCCCCTGTTTATTTTGCTTTAGTTAGCTTAGGTTCAGTCTAAGGATCAAAAACCCCAAAAAAATCTCGAGTTTCCTCGCTTCAATCACCGATTCACCCATTTGGCCGGAACGCATCTCCGGCCGACCATCGTCCCGACACTCCACACACCCCCGCTTCCATCCAGAGGTCCAGGCAGTTTGCCCTGGACCTCCTAATCGTTTTTGCAGGTCAAAGTTCTTCGATTCGCGCCTGGAGGCAGTTTTGGAACCTCGCCGGAGCTCGCGAAGCCCCCCAGCTCCGCCGACCGCCAGCGAGTACCTCGGCCTTCGCCGAGGTGTTTTGAAGCCACCAGGAGACAGAGACAGACCTCAGGAGGTCGCAGCCCCATTTTGAAGCTTTCAGATCGTCGGAGGCCCGAGAACGAGCTCGGGGAAGTTCGCCCTCGCCGGCGCTCTTCCCTATTCTTCCTCCGAGCTTCCCCGCCGTCCGATTGGGGCACTCCTCCAGATCAACCAGCCACCGTCCGATCTCCATCTGCCTCAGCCGTCCGATCTTCATCGCAGCATCTAATCTGGACCACTGAATCGAAGCGGTATCGGCTGATCAGGAGCGTCCACGTGTTTAAGTGAAGCTACTTACGCCGTTGGATCGCGCCCGGCGTGGGTATTTTGCACCCTCACCCCTGCGCCTCTTTGCATTTACATTTAGTATTTAAAGTTGCAGATGTAGTTTAAAAACTTCGGGACTTATTGCATGTCTACCCTCAGTGTTTTGTAATATTACAGGGATACCCCTGCCAGGTCACGTGTGCTCACGCACGTGTCTTGGCAATTTTGCAGGGAACCACCTCCGGGTTTGAACATTTATCTTCAGTACCTTAAATTCCATATTTAGTATAATATTTCTTGGACATCTTGCATACTGAACCCCCTAGCTTCTGATATTTGCAAAAATACCCTTCCCAGGCGCGTGCAAGTCACGCGCCCTGGTGGGTTAATTGCTCAAACCCCCTTGCGAGTTTTGGTATTTAGACTTGATCCATTAAATGCAAAATACTGTTATATAATTTGTGGAAACTTTGCATATTTGCCCCTGGATGTTATGATATTTACACTTATACCCCTGCCAGGCCTTATTAATATTTGGAAGCTTGTTCTAATTATTTAAAATACCTTTTAGCCTCCTAAAAATCCACAAAAATAGGATTAAGCCCCTGTTGCATTATAGATTCACACTACATTTTTGCATTGCATATTTATTGCATTTTCATATTTATTAAAAATCAAAAACATGCATTTACTTCCCTGTTTGCATTAGAAAACCCATAAAAAATATAAATATATTTTGAAAAATTCCAAAAAAATCACGTAGTGTCTATTTTATTATCTTTTAGTGTCAGTCCAAAAATCAGTAAAAACTTCAAAAGAAAAACACTAAAAAAATTAAAAACTCTTAAAAACTTCAAAAAATTATAAAAAATAGCAGAAAAACCCAAAAATTACAAACTCAGCTTCTGTTTCTTCCTTATTTTGTTACTTTTATTTGAAAAATAGTGTGAAACATTTTTGCTACTGGTTGCTAATTTTAAATTGCATTTTCGTCACAGCCAGCCTGATTTCTACTGTTTTGCTTTATTTTAATATTTGAAAATCCCAAAAACATCTTGAAAAATCCCCAAAAATCATAAAAACAGTAAAAAAACCTTAAAAATACCAAAAACGTTTATTTTCTGAATTTTGGAGCATTTTTGTGCATTTTTATAAATATTCTACCTTGCCTTTTACTATATTGCATTTACTTTCCAATATTGAAAAAGAAAATAAAAAAATATAAAATATAAAATCTAAAAATCAGAAAATCAAAAAGCAAAATACAAAATTAAAAATTAAATAAAAAATAAAAAAAAATTAAAAATTAAAAACCCACAAAAATTGTAGTTGCTTGCTTGCTTAGTGTAGACACTTTACACACACATTCACTTGAGCACAATTTTTGAATTACACTGTTTGCTCCCTGTGTTCGAACTCTCTGCATACTTGCCCATATACATCATTTGTGCAGAGTTAAAAATAAATTTTAACTCCACATTGTTTCTAATTGATTGATCTTAGTGTGGGTTAATTGTTGATCAAATACGGATTTCATTTGAGAGTCGCAACAGCGACGGTTATCTCCGCCTTGTGTGAGATACCAATTTAGACCCTCGTGAGATCCGCGTTTATCACATACCCCATAAAGTTTGCCAATTACCTCCTCGACCTTTAAAACATCCTAATTTCCTCTCGACCCCGTAAACTTGCTCATTCTTACTCCACAGACCCTGCCGCCATCTTTAACTTTATTGGAGTCAATTACTTGAGTTAAATTTGATTTAGTCAAACCAAAGAAAATCAACGATGGATCTTCAATGTCCCTCTCTCCTCCCTTCTCCTCCCCCTTCTTCATCGCCTTCTTCTACCCAATCAAACAGAAAACCGCTGGAGTCGTGATCATCTACGGATCTAGAGCTCCAAGCTCTAAATGATTGGGGCCTCGGTGGAGGAGGTGAAACCACTGGAGGTCGCTCGCCGGGGTGGAGGAACAATGGGAGGTGGAGGAGGCGGTGGAGGGGGCGGGAGCCCCTACTATGGGCGGAGGAGGGGGAGGAGGGGAGCGAGGCTATGGGCGGAGGCAAGGAGCGGGGGGTGGAGGAACATTATGAGGTAGAGGGGGCTCCCTTTTTGCGGGCTGAGGCAGGGGAGTGGGGGTAGAGGAGGCAGTGGAGGAGGAGGGGAGGGGGGCTGCCTCCGCCCACAACCTTGCTCCCCTCCTTCCCTTGACTCAGGCGGTGGACCTTATGGTGTTGGTCCTCCTCTTGTTGGCTTCCTCCACGAGTGTTCAGCCTCTCTTCTTCTCCGACGCCCTCACCCTCGACAAGGTAGACGAGCCTGGGGGAGCTGGAGGAGGATGACAAGAACAAACCTCTGGGCTCTATGGTGTGGCAGACAAGGGATGCCAAGACGTCGTGGAACTGCTTGTGGTTGTGGTCCCAGAACTCGGAGATCCCCGCCTCGTACTGGAGTCGCCTCGTGGGCTCGAGGGCTTCAAGCGGATCTACGTTGCACTGCTCACCGCTCCTTTGCCTACGTTGTTGCTGCTGCTGAGGCCCTTGGAAGAGAGGTGACCACTGGGCAAGAGAGGCAACGAGGAGCAGGATGAGGAGACATGGAGCGAGGGAGAAGCCCACGTTAGCCATGGTACCTTCTGGAGGGGGAGGTGGTGGAGGAGGTGGTGGAGAGGGATGGGGTAGGGGCGACAGACCTGGAGGAGGTGGGCGAGGGCGGTAGACCTGGAGGAGGAGGGCGAGGGCGACAAACTTGGAGGAGGAGGGCGAATGCGGCGGATGTCAGGAAGTGGGTGGGTGCTTGGGGGAAAGAGAGATGAGGAGGATGAGAGGGAGTGGCACTTAATGTAAATTTGATAAACAAAATGGGTATAATGTAAAAAAACATAACATAATCCAGTCAGTTTTAACGGATAAATGGATGAGAGTTAACCACATAGTCTGTTGGGTAAGGGTTAGCAAGTTTACAGTGTCGAGAGGGGAATTAGGTTGTTTCAAAGGTCAAGGAGGAAATTTGCAAAGTTTATAGGATCTGCTAGGTAAAAATCTTTTTTGTTTAGAAACAGAGTAAGGATGCAACTTGTTGCTTTTGAAAGTTGGGGACCCATTTTCTGATTGGAAGATTAGTATAAATTACCCTAAAACAAATCTATTTTCGAAAATAAAAAACAATTTGTTTTCCAGTATTAATTTTCAGGCGTGCAATTCGGGTTTAAAAAAATCTTCCAAACTTCACATCACACAAATCTCTATCAGTCCTTTTAGAGTGTAGACTATAAAACCCTAGAAATGTTATCACCTGAGCCCTTCTCTCTCGTCATCGCCACCATCCACACCTTCATTCCCAACAATGGCGGCGGCGATGGCCACTCCCTCCCTCCGCCTCACCACCCAAACGCCCAAAACCCTAAATCCCACCCCAAAGATCGCACCTTTCCCATCTCACAATTCCCTGAGGCCCCTCGTCGCCAAATCCAGAGCCAAGGTCGCGAGCTTGGGTGCTGCCGGGGCTCGGATGGTATCCGCCCCCGCCGTCGGCAAGCCCCAGTCGACCACCTTCGATTTCGACACCTCCGTGTTCAAGAAAGAGAGGGTTTTGCTCGCTGGAAACGAGGAGGTGGGGGAAAGCTCGTGGCTGCGGGCCTTTCTTGGGATTTAGATTGGCAGGTGTTGCTCTTTGTGGTGCTTTCTGAAATGGCTATGCATTTTTTTGCAGCATATTGTGAAGGGAGGGCGGGATCTCTTCGGGTTGCTGCCGGAGGCCTTCAAGGGGATTAAGCAGATTGGAGTTATTGGGTGGGGTTCGCAGGTTTGTATAATTATGCATTCTTTGTTTATCTTAAGTATTTTGTTGTAGTAGTCAGCTTAGACGACACATGTTATTGGGAGTGTTGCATGGTAGCAGCTGTGGCCATTTTTGCTTCGTGGTTAGGTGTTATTCTTGCAGTTATTTCATCTTGATAGTTTGATCGAGGAGGTATCAATATTTATTACATAATCAATCAGGATGGAGTTAGTATTGGGTGTTAGTTCTGCGAGATATTCGTTGTGCATATGTTGGACGCATTTGTATATTTGCATGAGCATGGAGATGTGCTATTTCTTCTGGTATGTGCTAATATGGTGTTTCCATTTGCTTGTAACATGTAACTGCATTGAAGTATTTCAAGCCAACTTTATATATTGTAGAGGGAAAAGAATTCATTTCTTTATGAGGGGCCTTAGGATTCTCTTATATATGAGAGAAATCTATGGGGCAAATTACAAAAAGAAGAAGGAAGGAATAGAAAATAAGTCAACGATAATGAAAATAACTAATATCTCAACACTCCCTCTCAAGCTGGAGCGTAGATATCGATCATACTCAGCTTGGAACATCTCTGATAAGGTCCTCTGGCTAGGGCCTTTGTAAGTACATCTGCTGTCTGGTCTCTGATGAATCTCGTATTCATCATGCTAAAAGTCACATATTAAAATCCCTGTCTTAAATAATCCAATAAAATCATCGTCAATTCTTTATTTTTATCTTGTATTATATTGTGTATAATTAACCTTAATTATTTGTATTTAATTTCTCTTATTTTTCTTGTAATTATTTTACCATAAAAAACCCTAAAGATTAGGCAGATTAATTGTCCATAATTCACTGACCTTTAAAAAGACTAAAAAAACTACAAAAACAAATCAAAGATAAAATTCGGTGTTTTTATCCCCTTTAAAAATACCCCCAAAAATACTTTTTGTACAAATGACCTCTTTTGACTTTTCGTCCAACATGAAACTTGTAGATCTCATTGTGACGAGCAACTTTCATGTTTTGACTTTTTCTTAATTTCACCTCTAACTATTTATTCTGTATTTATCTTTGATTTTGCATTTTCTGAATTTTTGATTGGGCCACGTGGCGCCCTCTGGGCCGCCCACGTGGCCCGCTCCTCTTTCCGCCACCTGGCACTCTTCCATGCCGTAAGATTCACTCCAACCGCCTCCATCTCTGCTCTTCACTTTCGCCTCATCCGCCAACCGTCCGATCGAGCCGAGGATGCAATCTCATCCGCTCCTTCACGCCTCATCCTCAACCACAAGATCCTCCTTCCATCCTAGCCGTCTGATATGTGCTCTGATCAGATCTGAACCGTCCCTAGCGCCTCGTTCCCAGCCATTAGATCCCCCCTAATCCTACGGCCTATGTCACTCCACATCACTTCTTCTTCCCCAGCCATTGGATCTCCCCTACCTCCATCCTAACCACTCGCCTCCGCCTATTTCCTAGCCACACGATCAGATCCTAAGGATCTGATCTCCACCCTCCAATTTCGCTCTTATAGGGACCGTTGGAGCGCTAGATCCAACGGCTACCCATCATCTCCTTCCATTAAATGGTCCCCGCTCCATGCGTAACGCCTGGAGGAACCATTGCCCCCTTTCCATTTTCTCCTCCTCCCCGATCGCCCTATCTTCGATTCAAAACCACCACCACGTCGTCCCCAGTTCCACCATCTTCGCGCCTCCATCAATGCGCCTTCCCATTACACCACGCAACCACACCAGCCGTTGCAAAACCTCCTCGCCACAACGTAACCTCCGAGCTCCGCCGCCTATTTAACCACCTCCCCCGCCACCAGAAATCGGATCCACCGTTTGGAGGCCTCCTCCCTAGCTTCGGCCGCCCTCCGGTGTCAGCGGAGGGTTGGCTTTGAGGCGATCATGGCCGTGAGGACTCCAGTGAGATCCATGGCCTCCGGCCATGCCGCGACCGCCATTGTGCGCCGCTGAGCACCGAGGCAGATCGCCCTCGTCGTGCGACGACCCCCCGAGGTCCGATGAGGAATTCAAGCCCAGATCACCGCCTCCACCAACACCTCGCTCCGGCGAGGTGACTTTTCTCTTATTTCTCCGAATTATCTCACCGCCTATCATCATCATCTCTACCACTTAAACACCTTCATAGCTTCGCCATCTATCAAACCTCCATGCCGACCCCTCTTCCTCCCTCCAGAACCCCTCCGCTGCCCGATCCAGTGCCTCCGTCGTCACGGCAGAGGACCCACCAGAGCCGCCACCTTCTCCACTTCCGCTCGGCTCCCAATTCACCCTACCTCACGCACATCCACAAAATCACACGCTTCGGCTAACTAATCCTTGCAGGACCCTCAATGACCGGAGTTTGCGTCGGATCTTCTTCAAGAAATTCTCCTCCGGCGAATCTCCTTCGACCATCACCTCCGATCAGCCTTGGATCTTCGCCTATGCTCCGGGACCTCCGTCGGACCTCCAGCACGCTTCCATGACCATCAGAAGGCCTCGCAAGGCGAGGCGAAGCTGAAGGCAGGTTGCCGGAGCCCGCCTTCTCCGGTAACCTGCGGAGGAGCAGAAGAGCAGGTACCGTCCGATCATCTGGATCGGACGGCTGTAATGATGACGCGTGGCAGGCCGAATCTCCAACCGAAGCTATAGGCTCGGGTCCCACCGACCCTCGATCCGAGCCTCCAGACGTCGCCACGTGGCCTGAGCCAGAGGCGCCCATCCGAGCCTAGGCGCCTCACGTGCACCGCACGTGAGGGCCTGGGTAAATTGCATGAAAGATCCTGGTATTTTTGATATTTGCAGAATGGTCCCCAGGCACATGCCTCATGTGCGTGCCTGGGTATATTACAGGGAGGCCCTCCAACTTTCCAGAAATTGCAAAAATGCCCCCGCGCATGGAAAAATTATATAGGGCCCGAGCGGTTTTTATTATTTGCATTTAGGTCCCTCCAGGGACCTAATTGCAATATTTATCCTTTTATGTTTTTGTATTTTTATTACAATTTTGCCCCTGCATTGTTTTTAGCATAACTTGAGCATCGTAGGTCCAAATTGCATGATTTTAGTGTCGTTTTGATCCTTGTTTCATCCTCTACATCATAGCATATTTAATTTTCTCATTTGCCACTGTTTAAATGAAGTGATTTTTTTGTGATAAAGAGACCCTGCCCTCCTTGTTCTTGCTTTGATTTGATGTCTGTTCTTCATGTTGTGATTAATTCGACTCTGATTTCTATTTCTGATATGATGCTCGTTGAGGGCATATATGTATTCTTTTGTTTAGCATACATGTAACCTTGCATAATTTTTCATGCATCACCTTAAACTGCATAATAATCAATTGAAAATTGCATACATCATTGTAACATCCGAAATCAACACAAACCCGAACTCGAACCGAATAAGGTCCGAATAACCCAATAAAGTTATTTGACAATATTAGATAACCTAAAATGATCAATTGATCGTAAATCAAAAGTCGTTCGGGCGAAATCGACCGAAAATCGATCGCATCGTAATGCGCGCCGTGAAAAAGCCGCGACGTAAATTCAGAAACCGCGAAACGAACTGAGACCATCATAAGATCCGATTCGACGATACACGACCAACGGAATCGACCGCTCGTCAATCGGAGGTCATTTGATATTTTTAAATCGTAAAATTTAACCTTAAACAAAATTTGTATCCGAAATATTCGGGTATTCAAAACTTGACCGGAAGTATATCAATATTATACTCATTTTGATCATCGTTGAAAGACGATCAAATCAAGATACTTCGCATCGAAAACGGAAGTCCGAGGCGTGCGTACTGTAGATTTTTAAGTATGATAAATGGAGGGTTTTATAAAAAAAATAAAATACAATAAATGTATTTTTCAGTAACAGACTGTTGCTGATTAAAGTCCATTTCCAACCGTTGTTTTGTTTTTTTCCCTTCTCTTTCTTAGCCTCCAAATGGCACTTAAAAACTCTCCACTTGTCAACCATAAGAGGCCTCTCCCTAAGTATATAAACCTCTTGAATCCTCTTCTCTTGTTCCCTATATTTTCCACAAGGAAGGAGTTGCTGCCTTTGTTCTCTGCTCCAGTTACTGCCCAGCCATTGCTGGAACCTCCATCCTTTGCTATTGCAAATTGAAGATCTGATTTCACTTAAAACAAAATCAACAAGGTACATTCTTAATTCCCTCCTTATTGCTGCCATGCATGTTATTCTCCACTTGTGCACACCATGATTATCATATTAGTGATTTCAATTGCCAACTTCCTCATGTAATTGTGGTAACATCAGGTTGCATGCTGTTTCACTGAAAGTCATAAGAAAAGCTGGCACTTATAAAAAAAAACTGGAGGCAAAGGAAATATCTGTAGAAACAAGTTAGAGTGAAACAACATATGCATATATCTTATGAAACAAATAGGATTGGACGAATAACTCTGCCAAATAATTGGATTTGTGGGGAGTTGGAAGTTTTAGACAAAAGGGTTTGTTTAAATTAAATTTTATAAGGTCAATGCACACGAATACATCGGTAAAAAGCTTTTTAGATTAGTCAATGCATGCTATTGGCAATATCATATCAGGATAATTGTCTTTGTATAAAAAATGCTAAGTTTCTTTTAAAATAAATTTTATTTTTCCAATAGACAGACTGTACATGGAACTATAATGGTATTGTTTGAAATTTTTAAATTACATATATATATAATTAAAAGGCTTACTATTTACTGTTGTGTATATATATAAATGTTTGTGCTATTCAGAATTTTGTAAAGTACTATAGATATACCAACCATGTGGAGACAATGTGATGCACTCAACGTGTCGGATCACTAATCAAACTTATGGCTATCGTAATTAGATTTACAGATTTACATTGCAAACAACATGTGCTCCAATTTGAGTAAGGGATGTTAGGATTAGTTATTTGCCTTGTAATAAAAAAATATATTAAAAAAAATTCTCTGTAATCTTTAAAAAAAAATTTACACTAATGAATTCAGAGGCCCATTCAATGAAATATTTTGAAATTTTAAATATTCAATTTATATTTCTATTTTCGTTTGATATTTATATTTGATCACTATGGATTTATTGAGAATTGAAGCAGAGTTTCAATGAAAGGCATCTCCTTTCAATTATCTCTACAACTATACCAAGTTTCTATCATTATTCCATGTTATATCCTTCGGATCATGGTCTTAATATAAATGGAAATAATGATGTATTGATTATGTTTTCGACATTCTGACTCAAGTAAACAGTCGTATAAAAAAATGAATAGGGCAAAAGAAAAGTCCATATATCAAATATAATAAAATTTTGAGTTGGTAATGAACTCGGAGGATCTTTCTTTTACTTTACAGTGTTCTAAAAAATGAAATTATTATCATCAGTGCCTTACCGAGTCAAAGATTTCTATGAACAATATTACTCTAAAACCTTTTAGATAATTGGTTGATTGTGAATCAGTGAAAAAAAAAATAATAAGATTTGTACAATCAACCATAATATATATAACTGAGAAAGAGATGAGAGGTCAAGAAAGTAAAGAGGTTCGGGAATCAGTGATAACAGATAATCATTAGCGCCGGTCACGGTGACCTTTACACTTGACCGTGGGAGGGCGCGGTGACCCTCAACTGGGCAGGAGATAGGAAGCCCAGTTTGGGCAGCGGCCGCCAAGTGCGCGGATCTAGGATCCCAGTCCCTTTTCGGTTTTTACGCGAGCTCGCAGTGTTTTTACGCCTCGTTGGGATCCCGACTTTAGACCATTCTGCTGGCCCGTTGTTTTAGGATACCCAGGCGGGGGATCCTCGGTTTTTCTGTTTTACGTACGAGCTCGGTTGCCCGTACTAGTCGGGCTGTTTTTCTAGAGTGACTTTTCCGGGAAGTCCCTCTCACCCGTCTCAGTGGCGTAGTTGGGGAGTAGACCTATCCCTCTATTGGACCGTCCTTCCAACTAGAGGGCGAGACGGAAGAGCCATTTGTAGGCTTCTTCACCGCTTGAGTTTACTTCGCCAACAGACTTGTCGATTCTATGTCTATATCATCCAAATCTACATTTACATCATCTGGAGTTATATCTGAAACGTTTGAAGAAAAAAATTGGAGAAGTTACGATCAAAAGTCGTGTTGATAGGAAATGACAATTTACTAAACTTAAGAAATCTTTCCAATCTCAACTTTTCCATCATCACTCTCGACATGATCTCTGAAGAAAATGATCTATATGCTTACCCTCATATACTCATGAATATTTAACTACAATATAAATATGTCATATATGGGAAATGTTGGGTTATGGGACAATCATGAGAGATGCTTACAAATAACTTGAAAAACCTTTTTACTTACGCAAGTAGATGTAAATAGTGCTTATTCCACCTTTCTACTTGCTCTCTTTTGCACATTAAATTACTTGTTATTTATTTTAAACTACGGGTTTGTATTCACGTTTGTGACTCCTCTTCTTCCTTGCACACATGGCAGGTAAGGAGCCTATTGTTTAGTAGTTATTCATGTTTCCAGGAGACAAGGTATACACCAGACGGCATGGTTTATTTTTCTCAGTTTTTGATTCATATTATATTGTAAATGTTATCTCTTCTGTTCAGTCAGATCTTTTGGGATATTGTATGTACTAGCAGACATTGTACATGTTGTAAAAATTATATGGAAATTAATGAAAAGAATTTCTGGTGCCATTTGTCTCTTTTACTTGTGGTTATGTGTTGGAAATGAATTTCATAATTGCGCGAAAATTTTTCCCATGTCTGAGACTTGTGTGATCTCATGTGAATAGAATATTGTGAATTATGTCGTAAACGGGTACCCGGATCCTGAAGGGTTCACATTCACGTCACTTATCCTATGAATTATAGGGTTTTAGAAAAATGTGAACCCCTCAGGATCCGGGTACCCGTTTACGATATAATTCGCAATATTCAATTCACATGAGATCACACAAGTCGCAGAAAAACATGGGAAAATTTTTCGCGCAATTATGACATTCATTTCCAACACATAACCACAAGTAAAAGAGACTGTTAGAGAATATTCTGTGTGGTTATTTGTTAAGAGAATATTCTATAGAGAATATTCTATAGAATATTCTCCCTTGAGCACCTATATAAGGATCCACACACCCCCTGTACTCATCGAGAAATTCCAATAGAATATCCGCCCCGTTGAGGGCTTCTCCCGTGGTTTCATCCCGCTCCTTAGGGAGTAGGGTTCCACGTAAATTCTTTATGTTCTCCATGTTTTATGTTTCTTGTTTTATCGATTCCGCTTCCGCTTCTCTGATTTCAACATGGTACCAGAGCGGGTCGATGCTCGAGGATTTTTTGTTGATTATCTGTCCAAGATTTGTTTTTTTTTGATGTGATGTTATAATTGAAGATTATTGTTCATGAAGTTCTTGTCCGAGATTTGTTAGAAATCTGCATGTCGTTAAGGGCCTGTTTGGTTGCAGGGTTGGGCAGGGTTGGGTTGGGCTGGGTTGGGATGGGTGAATAGTAATCTGTGAGGAGGAAGTACCCTTGTGAATAGTAACCAGGGTTGGGCCAACCCTGCCCAACCCTGCAACCAAACATGCCCTAAGGTTTCTAACGAAACCCAGATTCAGACCTCCTGTATTCAGGCGACACGTGATTCAGGCGGCGTTGGCGTTACGAGCCCCCTCTCCAGCCATCGGGCCTCCTCAAGTTCCAGATCTAACGGTGTTCTTTCAAGTACTAGTTCGGCATGGCGGCTCTGCCGTTCGTCCTGTCGCCCTGTTACTCAGATCTTGCGCAAGGAAAAGAAAAAGGAGAGCCACCCCTTCCCCGAGCTACAGGAAGCACCGTCTTCCAGGCTTCCAGGATCTCGTGCCTCACCATCGCACGCAGCAACACCGCCCTACTCCTCGCAACGGCGAATCTCCAGCAGCGGCCCCGATCTCCAGGTCACGCGAGTCCAGGCAAGCAGCACCTCATCCAGTCGGCATGCATCTCTGTGCGAAGCCCAGATAGCGCAATGAAGCCCCTGCGCGAGTTATCCCTGCATCGCGCACTCGTGCGCACATCGGCGGCACCCGCGAGATCCCAGGCGGCGAGACCCCAGCAGCCCGCCCTGCGCAGTGGCGCCCCTCATGCGTTTCCCCCCACGCACGAAATCCACAAAATCTTTTATGACGGAACCCTTACACAAAGGAGAAGCATTGAGCGATCAGATCTCCACGTCGCACCTCGCCTTCCTCGCGCTTGGAAGCACCAAAGTCGCTCTCTACTAATCGCAGACACCACGTTGCATCTCTTGCCAGTGATCTCCTTGACTATCTCGCATGGCCGAGCGATGACCCATCTTCTCCAAGACGGCTGGCGGTGACGTTTTGATACCCAATAGTCTGCTGGTTCTTCGAACCCTAATCAAAAGAAAGCTCCGATGAAAGGAGCCCTAATTGGGTCTTTCGGAAGTGCAAGAAAAAAATGGGGATCCCTTGAGTTTTTGGGTCCACCGTCCATCGTTCTTTTTTTAATTTGAATATTTCTACAACCCATAACAGGGCATGCTTCTGCTACTTCAAAAGAAGGGGGAGGGGGTGCAATTGGGCCCAGTAGGATGGTCTAGAGAAAAGGCCCACGGTTTTTAGGCCCATGCTGGGCATCAAAAAAATGAGTGGGTTAACTTGAAAAAAAAAGAAGGGATGCCTGAAAGGAAAAAAATTGGCCGAGTTTATAGGCCTACATGCATTACTGATTCAAGAAAAAAAGAGAGAGGACCCCATACTACTACACTTGTTTGTGCCTAAGTTGATCCTTGAAAAAAAAGGAAGAAGAAGAAAAAAAATGAATAGCAAAAAAAAAAAGAGGAGCGGCAACCAAAAAAAAATCCGTGAAAAAAAATTGAAGTGAAAAAAAACATGTTTGTTTCTCCCAACTTGATGTTTCGTGATCTTTATTCTATCAAGTATGGGAGAAAGGGGGAGTCAGAAATGATATATTCTTCAGAAGTTTTGTGCATCCACGACTGACAGACCGACACTCCATATTTCTACAAGATCATCCGTCTTCACCGAGCATCATCTTCTTCGTCGAGGCGTATACTTCTTCTTTTACGACCCGATCAGTTTTCCGAGCTGGATTTCTTCTGCAGCAATTCTTCTCCAGGCACGACAGAGATATGTTCCGGTGACCTGATATCGCATCGGCTCTACAGGCATGGCAGAGATACGTTCCGATGTCTTGAAAGCCGCGGACCCGTCCTCATGCGTGGTCTTTTACCAGTAGCGGACTTGTATTCTTCTTGTGATGTATCGTGTGAAGATGTGTTATATACTTTCTTTTTGTTGCAAGCTGCAGCTTTCTCAGCTCCAGCTTGAGGGGGAGTGTTAGAGAATTTTCTGTGTGGTTATTTGTTAAGAGAATATTCTATAGAGAATATTCTATACCCTTGAGCACCTATATAAGGATCCACATACCCCCTGTACTCATCGAGAAATTCCAATAGAATATCCGCCCCGTTGAGGACTTCTCCCGTGGTTTCATCCCGCTCCTTAGGGAGTAGGGTTCCACGTAAATCTTTATGTTCTCCATGTTTTATGTTTCTTGTTTTATCGATTCCGCTTCCGCTTCTCTGATTTCAACAGAGACAAATGGCACTAGAAATTCTTTTCATTAATTTCCATATAATTTTTACAACATGTATAATGTCTGCTAGTACATACAATATCCCAAAAGATGTGACTGAACAGAAGAGATAACATTTATATTATAATATGAATAAAAAACTGAGACAAAATAAACCATACCGTCTGGTGTATACCCTGTCTCCTGGAAACATGAATAACTACCGAACAACATGCTCCTTTCCTGCCATGTGTGCAAGGAAGAAGAGGAGTCACAAACGTGAATACAAACCGGTAGTTTAAAATAAATAACAAGTAATTTAATGTGTAAAAGAGAGCAAGTAGAAAGGTGGAATAAGCACTATTTACATCTACTTGCGTAAGTAAAAAGGTTTTTCAAGTTATTTGTAAGCATCTCTCATGATTGTCCCATAACCCAACATTTCCCATATATGACATATTTATATTGTAGTTAAATATTCATGAGTATATGAGGGTAAGCATATAGATCATTTTCTTTAGAGATGATGTTGAGAGTGATGATGGAAAAGTTGAGATTGGAAAGATTTCTTAAGTTTAGTAAATTGTCATTTCCTATCAACACGACTTTTGATCGTAATTTCTCCAATTTTTTTCTTCAAACGTTTCAGATATAACTCCAGATGATATAATGTAGATTTGGATGATATAGATATAGAATCGCCAAGTCTGTTGGCGAAGTAAACTCAAGCGGTGAAGAAGCCTACAAATGGCTCTTCCGTCTCGCCCTCTAGTTGTAAGGACGGTCCAATAGAGGGATAGGTCTACTCCCCAACTACGCCACTGAGACGGGTGAGAGGGACTTCCTGGAAAAGTCACTCTATAAAAATAGCCCGACTAGTACGGGCAACCGAGCTCGTACGTAAAACAGAAAAACCGAGGATCCCCCGTCTGGGTATCCTAAAACAACGGGTCAGCGGAATGGTCTAAAGTCGGGATCCCAACGAGGCGTAAAAACACTGCGAGCTCGCGTAAAAACCGAAAAGGGACTGGGATCCTAGACCCGCGCACTTGGCGGCCGCTGCCCAAACTGGGCTTCCTATCTCCTGCCCAGTTGAGGGTCACCGCGCCCTCGCACGGTCAAGTGTAAAGGTCACCGTGACCGGCGCTAATGATTATCTATTATCACTGATTCCCGAACCTCTTTACTTTCTTGACCTATCATCTTTTTCTCAGTTATATATATTATGGTTGATTGTACAAATCTTATTATTTATTTTTTCACTGATTCACAATCAACCAATTATCTAAAAGGTTTTAGAGTAATATTGTTCATAGAAATCTTTGACTCATTAAGGCACTGATGATAATAATTTCATTTTTTAGAACACTGTAAAGTAAAAGAAAGATCCTCCGAGTTCATTACCAACTCAAAATTTTATTATATTTGATTTATGAACTTTTTTTTGCCGTATTCATTTTTTATACGACTGTTTACTTGAGTTAGAATGCCGAAAACATAATCAATACATCATTATTTCCATTTATATTAAGACCATGATTCGAAGTATATAACATGTAATAATGATAGAAACTTGGTATAGTTGTAGAGATAATTGAAAGGAGATGCCTTTCATTGAAACTCTGCCTAAATTCTTAATAAATCCATAGTGATCAAATATAAATATCAAATGAAAACAGAAATATAAATTGAATCTTTAAAATTTCAAAATATTTCATTGAATGGGCCTCTGAATTCATTAGTGTAAATTTTTTTTAAAGATTACAGAGAATTTTTTTAGTTATATTTTTTTATTACAAGGAAAATAACTAATCCTAACATCCCTTACTCAAATTGGAGCACATGTTGTTTGCAATGTAAATCTGTAAATCTAATTACGATAGCCATAAGTTTGATTAGTGATCCGAGACGTTGAGTGCATCACATTGTCTCCACGTGGTTGGTTTATCTATAGTACTTTACCAAAATTCTGAATAGCACAAACATTTATATATATACACAACAGTAAGCCTTTTAATTATATATATATGTAATTTAAAATTTTTAAACAATACCATTATAGTTCCATGTACAGTCTGTCTATTGGAAAAATAAAATTTATTTTAAAAGAAACTTAGCATTTTTGTATACAAAGACAATTATCCTGATATGATATTGCCAATAGCATGCATTGACTAATCTAAAAAGGTTTTTACCAATGTATTCATGTGCATTGACCTTATAAAATTTAATTGAAACAAAACCTTTTTGTCTAAAACCTCCAACTCCCCACAAAATTTCTGTTTCATTGATTTTGTATGTAAGATTCCCCATAGAGTCCCATGACAAATCCAATTATTTGGTAGAGTTTTTCGTCCAATCCTATTTCTTTCATAAGATATATGCATATGTTGTTTCACTCTAACTTGCTTCTACAGATATTTCCTTTGCCTCCAGTTTTTTTTTATAAGTGCCAGCTTTTCTTATGACTTTCAGTGAAACAACATGCAACATGATGTTACCACAATTACGTGAGGAAGTTGGCAATTGAAATCACTAATATGATAATCATGGTGTGCACAAGTGGAGAATAACATGCATGGCAGCAATAAGGAGGGAATTAAGAATGTACCTTGTTGATTTTGTTATAAATGAAATCAGATCTTCAATTTGCAATAGCAAAGGATGGAGGTTCCAACAATGGCTGGGCGGTAACTGGAGCAGAGAACAGAGGCAGCAACTCCTTCGTTGTGGAAAATATAGGGAACAAGAGAAGAGGATTCAAGAGGTTTATATACTCAGGGAGAGGCCTCTTATGGTTGACAAGTGGAGAGTTTTTAAGTGCCATTTGGAGGCTAAGAAAGAGAAGAGAAAAAAACAAAACAACGGCTGGAAATGGACTTTAATCAGCAACAGTCTGTTACTGAAAAATACATTTATTGTATTTTATTTTTTTTAAAAAACTCTCAATTTATCATACTTAAAAATCTACCGTACGCGCTCCTCGGACTTCCGTTTTCGATGCGAAGTATCTTGATTTGATCGTCTTTCAACGATGATCTAAATGAGTATAATATTGATATATTTCCGGTCGAGAAATTTTCGGATACAGATTTTTTTTAAGGTTAAATTTTATGATTTAAAAATATCAAATGACCTTCGATTGACGAGCGGTCGATTCCGTTGGTCTTGTATCGTCGAGTCGGATCTCATGATGGTCTCGATTCGTTTCGCGGTTTCCGAATTTACATCGCGGCTTTTTCACGGCGCGCATTACGATGCGATCGATTTTCGGTCGATTTCGCCCGAACGACTTTTGATTTACGATCAATTGATCATTTTAGGTTATCTAATATTGTCAGATAACTTTATTGGGTTATTCGGACCTTATTCGGTTCGAGTTCGGGTTTGTGTTGATTTCGGATGTTACAAATATAAAAACCTCAAAGGGAGTCTCGTCCTCGAGACTCCAGTTAAGGTTATTAGGTGTCTTGCTGGAATTTCATATGTCCATAAAAATCTCAAAGGGTTTTGAACCCATAAAAACCTCAAAGACGAAACAAACCATATATTTGAACAAATATTTTATTACAAAAGCTTGTTTTGGTTATTACCTCAGAAAAGCTGCGGGTATCGTGCCCGCATGTCGGCTTCGGTTTCCCACATCGCCTCTTCTACTCCGTGACGGTGCCATAAAATATTGCCCAATGAAATCTCTTTGCTGCGGAGTTTCTTCACAGCACGGTTAAGTATCTGGACTGGCTTCTCCTCATAAGTCAAATCTGGCTCTACGTCGAGATTCTCGTAACCGATGATGTGTCGTGGATCATGCACATACCTCCTTAGGTTGGATATGTGGAAAATGTCGTGAATACCAGAAAGATGTGGAGGAAGGGCAATCCGATAGGTCACTTTCCCCACTCCAGCTAGAATCTCAAAATGTCCAACATATCGCGGCGCCAACTTGCCACGAACGCCAAATCTTTACACTTCCTTCATGGGAGATACACGGAGAAATACCAAATCTCCAACCTATATTTGAAAGGAATGTCATTAATATGGGATTAAGTTAATTTTGAAATAAAGGAAAGAGAAGAAGATTAGATACCTGAAACTCCAAATCTCTTCTCCGACGGTCTGCATAGCTCTTCTGACGACTCTGTGCCGTCAGAAGCCTCCGTCTCACAAGATCAACAGCTCTCGCAGTCTCCTCCAAGAGATCTACGGAATATAAAGCATGATCGCCTACCTCACGCCAACTGAGAGGTGTGAGACATCTCCGCCCGTATAGGGCTTCGAATGGTGCCATGCCAATACTGGAGTGATAGCTATTGTTGTACGTGAATTCCACCAAAGGCAAATGGTCCTTCCAGGATCATTTCCACTCTAAAGTACACGCACAGAGCAAATCTTCCAATGTCTGTATGGTGCGCTTACTTTGCCTGTCGGTCTGTGGATGATATGCAGAACTCATCTTCAGCTCTGTCTGTCGTGCTGACATGAACTGATGCCAAAAATGAGATGTAAATCTCGAATCCCTGTCAGACATCATCTCTCGTGGTATACCATGCAGCCTGATAATGTTCTGTACATACAGCTTGGCCAATCTGGATAGAGAGTAAGTCGTGTTGGCCGGTATGAAATGGGTTGTCTTGGTCAACCTATCAACAACGACCTAAATGGAATCATGGCCTCCTGGCGTCTTCGGCAGACCTGTGACAAAATCCATAAAAATGCTCTTCCACTTCCATTCGGGAATGGGGAGAGACTGCAGTAATCGTGGTGGTCTCCTGTGCTCAGCCTTGACCATCTGACAGGTCATGCATCTGCTGACATGCTCTGCTACATCGCGCTTCATTCCATCCCACCAGAAATGTCGACGCAGATCACGGTACATCTTCGTACTGCCTGGATGGATAGATAACCGTAAACTGTGTGCCTCATTCAGAATATCTCTGCGAAGCTGCTCGTCATTGGGTACAACGACCCGTCCTGCCTTCCATAAAATAGACTCTGCCACGACAAAATCATCAAATTCATCCTTGATGGCGCGAATGTATCTATCTCGGATCCAAAGATCTGTCTTCTGGCCCTCTATAATACGATCCCAAAGGCTGCTGTATCGAGGAGGCACGGCGGTAGAAATGGATGTGCTCTCCTGAGGACGCCAATCGCTCAAAGCTGCAAGCGTATCCCACGTGTATAGCCAGTTCGCTGTACCTTCTGCATGCGTTCTCCTGCTAAGTGCATCAGCCACCACATTTCCCTTATCGGGATGGTAAGAGATCGTGCAATTATAATCCTTCAGCAACTCGAGCCATTTGCGATGCCTAATGTTCAGCTCCTTCTGATCAAAGATGTACTTCAGACTCTTGTGGTCTGTAAAGATCTCGAAATTCACCCCATATAGGTAGTGACGCCAGATCTTCAAGGCGAAGACAACTGCCGCTAACTCCAAGTCATGTGTGGGGTAGTTCCGCTCGTGTGGTCTCAACTGTCGTGATGCGTAAGCAATCACCTGTCCTCTCTGCATCAACACTGCTCCTAGACCTTCTCCAGATGCATCTGTGTAGACTGCATAGTCCTGAGTGCCTGAAGGAAGAGCAAGAATAGGCGTTGTAGTCAACCTCTCCTTCAGTGTCTGGAAGGCCTGCTCACATGAATCGTCCCAAATGAATAGAACTCCCTTCTGCGTCAACCGTGTCAGAGGGCGAACAATGCGTGAAAATCCGCTGACAAAGCGTCTGTAATAACCTGCTAGCCCAAGGAAAGCTCCGAAGCTGCGTGACACTCTTGGGCTGCTCCCAAGACATAACTGCTTCTATCTTTGCAGGATCAACTGCAATGCCTACTCCTGAAATGATATCCCGAGAAATGAGACCTGGGATAACCAGAACCCACACTTGCTCAACTTGGCATATAGCTTGTGCTCCCGCAATGTGTCCAAAACAATCCGTAGATCATTCGCATGATCCCATTCATTCCGTGAGTAGATGAGCACATCATCGATGAACACCACTAAAAACTTGTCCATGTATGGACGGAAGATCCTGTTCATCATATCCATGAAAGCTGCAGGTGCATTAGTGAGCCCAAACGACATCACCACAAACTCGTAATGTCCATAGCGAGTCCTGAAAGTTGTCTTCAGAATATCTGACTCACGAATCCTCAGCTGATGGTAGCCTGAGCGAAGGTCGATCTTCGAGAAAACCGAAGATCCCTGGAGCTGGTCAAACAAATCATCGATACGTGGCAAAGGATAACGGTTCTTCACCGTTCTCTTGTTCAGCTGCCTGTAATCGATGCACAGTCTCATGGATCCATCCTTCTTCTTGACAAATAGAACCGGAGCACACTTAGACTGTCACGCAGCTTCGGAGCTTCCTTGGGCTAGCAGGTTATTACAATCATGGCATTGCATTGTAATTAGCTTAGTGCATCATGCAGACCTGAAATTGAGAATATTTCACACTTGAGCTTCATGAATAAAAATTCAATAAATAGATTAAGTAGCTGTGTCCCTGTGTTCGACTTTGGTAGACTTACCAAATAAAAATATTCCACAACATTCAAAGGACTGTGGTATTTTGATCGACCGAAATTTGCCTCCTATACTACGACAATTTCAAGATTATTAAAGAGGCAAATTTCACGTTTATCAAATGGCGCCGTTGCCGGGGACACGACTTAACTTAATTTTTGAATTTTGATTTTTCTTTGTCAAATATTTTTCAAGAATTACAGGTCCTCATTTCATGCATCATTTTTGCATCATGTCTGTTGTTTAAGTTCCTTGGAATTTTTCTAACTTCTCTCTTTTGTGGCAGGGCCCATGAAAATCGAGGACGCTTGATCTTCATGGAGGCGTGAAGTCAGGAACTTCCGCTGAAGAGGCCGCAAAAGAATTCGTGAAGAAATTCTAGGATCCTTTATCAGTTAGCCTGCATTGCATACTGTAAAGATAAAAATTTTTTGCATGTGCATATTTATTTCCAGTTTTTGCATGGTGTAAAAAAAATTGATCACTTGATGATCTACCCCCCCCCCCCCCCCCACACATACACTTGCACATACACACTCACCCCACCATCTCCCTATGTATATTTCTCTCTCTCTCTCTCTCTCGCTCTCTCTCTGTATATTGAACGAACCCCCCTCACCCTTGTATCACAGTACAAACACCCCCCCTAATTCAGACCTTACTTAGGCTATTTGTAGCCTAAGTATAGGGGGCACCTGCCTGCTTATCCCTCCCTCATACTGTCTTCTTGTACTTAGGTCAATTTTTACCTGAGTGTAGGGGGATCCTCCTCCTCAGTTCTGTTATATCACCCTATATTTGATCGAGCCTTGGCTTCATGGCACTTGTGCTATGAGGACATAGCAAAATTTAAGTATAGGGGGGTATACCGTATTATTACTGTATATTTACTTTAGCCTTAGCTCGTGTTTTTAAAACTTTTAAATTTTATTTTCGGGCTGGGTTTGTAAACTAGTGAACTGAGTTTTGTAAAACCTTGTAAAAAGTTTTCTTAAAATTGAGGGATTAATTTTTGTAAATATTCCTTTTCAAAAAAAATCGAAAAATTAAAAACCCTTCTTGGAATTAGACTCTGACTACTAGGCTTAGTAGACACTTTCAGTGAGGGAATCTCGGTCTCCCTTAGCAGAGTGGGTGGTTTAGAGAACATCGCATATGACTCCGTCCTTAAGGATCACGGGTCCGTTTATCGGTCCGTACTTACAGCCATACTGGCTGAGAGTGGATACTTTTATTCATTTGAGCCTGGGCCAGTCATTGTCTCTCCGAAACAAAAAAACTGAAAATTAAATCCATAAAAACTTGCAAAAGTCAAAAATCACACAAAAATCACTAATCAAGGAGTTGGTGTATTCCTGACACATTCATACTCACTCAAGGCTTGAGGATTTTGAGGACATTGGATTTCTGAGATCTTGAGAGTCTGAGTTAACATGCCTTAGTCATTAGGGTTTTAAGCTTAATTATCGATACTTCCCTAGTTTGAAAGATTTGAGCGCTATATTGTACTCTTCATCTCTACCTTCAAAAAGAATATGATCAGCACAATCACTTTCACAACTGCATGATTGATGAGATGAGTTGAGATATCATTTGAGGAACTGGGACTAGAGAGTTGAGTTTAGACCCGATCTAATGATATTCGAGGATGGGATAAAGTTAATGAAGGCTTCAGAAAACCTGAGTGCCAGCAAAACCCTAGCCAGTATGTGAACAAGATTCATATGCTATCTCTTTGATATTTACCTATGTGTCAGGGTGTGGTGAAACTTAATAGAAATTGTTGATCAGTGTGCGCCAACTTTTGATAAAAGCAGTGGAGCTAGCCAACAAAAGAAAAGAAATGTCAAAGAAAAACTCTAAATACCAAAGTCAAATTACAAATGCGCTTCCACCAATGGCGAGCGCTCCCAAACATTTTCTAAGTGTCCGCTTATACCAAGCGCTAATTAGGACCAAGGAGTCGGGCTGACACCACAAAAGATGCTCTGCATCGTAAGCGATACAAGTCTGGGTGTCGAAGGTATCTTAGATACTCAGAAAAGACACACCCCGGTTTATTCCTAGAAAAATAAGTGCAGACGACTCCAACCCTCTTGACGGACACATTGATCAATAATATAAAAATTTACACGTGTTGAGTAAAAAGGCACTCGAGAGGCTCCTTGTTCCAATGTGAAGGAGAGAAAAATAAACACAATCCCATATCCTCCATCATCTGTCCGTCCATCTACACTTTCAAGTCTGACAAACTAATGAGACGGTTGACTGAAGCAAGAATAGACTTATTCCCTAGTATTGAGGATGAGGTCTAGAGGAGAGTCTTTGGGATTGGAACTTTGAGTGATGCATCGACTCGGCTCTCATGAAATGTAGTACACTTAAGTTCATATCCTTATATTATATGTAAAAAAAGAGAGTCTGATAATTAGAGAAGTTGGATTCCTTCTGACTAAGGCTTGGATAAACCCAGAATTTTAGGATCTTTTAAATTAAGGGTCTTTAGAAGATCGAGCCTTGAAATCTTCACTTGCATTGTCAGGGATTAATCCGACTCCTTCATTCTTTAGATGCTCGAGGACGAGCATGTTTTAAGTATAGGGGTATGATGAATCTCGTATTCATCATGCTAAAAGTCACATATTAAAACCCCTGTCTTAAATAATCCAATAAAATCATCATTAGTTCTTTATTTTTATCTTGTATTATATTGTGTATAATTAACCTTAATTATTTGTATTTAATTTCTCTTATTTTTCTTGTAATTATTTTATCATAAAAAAACCCTAAAAAATAGGCAGATTAATTGTCCATAATTCACTGACCTTTAAAAAGACTAAAAAAACTACAAAAACAAATCAAAGATAAAATTCGGTGTTTTTATCCCCTTTAAAAATACCCCCAAAAATTACTTTTTGTACAAATGACCTCTTTTGGCTTTTCGTCCAACATGAAACTTGTAGATCTCATCGAGACGAGCAACTTTTATGTTTTGACTTTTTCTTAATTTTGCCTCTAACTATTTATTTTGTATTTATCTTTGATTTTGCATTTTCTGAATTTCTGATTGGGCCACGTGGCGTCCTCTGGGCCGCCCACGTGGCCCGCTCCTCTTTCCGCCACCCGACGCTCTTCCAGGCCGTAGGATTCACTCTAACCGCCTCTATCTCTGCCCTTCACTTCCGCCTCATCCGCCAGCCGTCCGATCGAGCCCAGGATGCAATCTCATCTGCTCCTTCACACCTCATCCTCAGCCACAAGATCCTCCTTCCATCCTAGCCGTCTGATATGTGCTCTGATCAGATTTGAACCGTCCCCTAGTGCCTCGTTCCCAGCCATTAGATCCCCCCTAATCCTACGGCCTATGTCACTCCACATCACTTCTTCTCCCCCAGCCATTGGATCTCCCCCATACCTCCATCCTAACCACTCGCCTCTGCCTATTTCCTAGCCACACAATCAGATCCTAAGGGTCTGATCTCCACCCTCCAATTTCGCTCCTACAGGGACCGTTGGAGCGCTAGATCCAACGGCTACCCATCATCTCCTTCCTTCAAATGGTCCCCGCTCCATGCGTAACACGTGGAGGAACCCTTCGCCTATGCTCCGGGACCTCCGCCGGACCTCCAGTACGCTTCCATGACCATCAGAAGGCCTCGCGAGGCGGAGCCGAAGGCAGGTCGTCGGAGCCCCTCCTTCTCCGGTGACCTGCGGAGGAGCACGGAGAGCAGGTACCGTCCGATCATCTGGATCGGACGGCTGTAATGATGACGCGTGGTAGGCCGAACCTCCAACTGAAGCTATAGGCTCGGGTCCCACCGACCCTCGACCCGAGCCTCCAGACGTCGCCACGTGGCCTGAGCCAGAGGCGCCCACCTGAGCCTAGGTGCCTCACGTGCACCGCACGTGAGGGCCTGGGTAAATTGCATGAAAGATCATGGTATTTTTGATTTTTGCAGAATGGTCCCCAGTCACGTGCCTCACGTGCGTGCCTGGGTATTTTACAGGGAGGCCTTCCAACTTTTCAGAAATTGCAAAAATGCCCCCGCGCATGGAAAAATTATATAGGGGCCCAAGCGGTTTTTATTATTTGCATTTAGGTCCCTCCAGTGACCTAAATGCAATATTTATCCTTTTATTTTCTTGCAATTTTATTACAATTATGCTCCTGCATTGTTTTTAGCATAACTTGAGCATCATAGGTTCAAATTTCATGATTTTAGTGTCGTTTTGATCCTTGTTTCGTCCTCTACATCATAGCATATTTATTTTTCTCATTTGCCACTGTTTTAAATGAAGTGATTTTTTTGTGATAAATGAGACCCTGCTCTCCTTGTTCTTTCTTTGATTCGATGACTGTTCTTCATGTTGTGATTAAATCGACTCTGATTTCTATTTCTGATATGATGCTCATATTTTGAGGGTATATTTGTATTCTTTTGTTTAGCATGCATGTAACCTTGCATAATTATTCATGCATCACTTTAAACTGCATAATAATCAACTAAAAATTACATACATCATGGCATTGCATTGTAATTAGCTTAGTGCATCATGCAGACCTAAAATTGAGAATATTTCACACTTGAGCTTTATGAATAAAAATTCAATAAATAGATTAAGTAGCTTTGTCCCTGTGTTCGACCTTGGTAGACTTACCAAGTAAAAATATTCCACAACATTCAAAGGACTGTGGTATTTTGATCAACCGAAATTTGCCTCCTATACTACGACAATTTCAAGATTATTAAAGAGGCAAATTTCGCGTTCATCAGTCTCCAGAGCTGACATGCGTAGTGGCGATAAGACCCTTCTGTATCATGTCTCGATTGTAGTGATAGTCCACCTCTATGTGCTTCGTCCTCTCATGAAAGGTTGGGTTGTTGATAATGAAAAGAGCAGCCTGATTATCACATTGGAGGTGCATGGGAAGAGACACTTCTATAGTCAGGTCAGTAAGTACAGATCTAACCCACATAACCTCTATGCTAGCCTGCACCATGGCCCAGTATTTCGACTCAGCACTTGATCTGGAAACCAAAGTTTGCTTCTTACTCTTTTCATGAAACAAGAGAATTCCCTGTAAATACAGTAAAGCCTGATGTAGACTTTCTATTCTTTGGACACCCAACATAATCTGCATCTGCACATGCTGTAACTGAGAGAGATGTGCCTCTGATGAAAAGAAGTCCCGTACCAGGTGAAGTCTTCATGTATCTCAAAATCATATAAACTGCATCCATAAACGCCTGTCTAGGTTGCTCCATAAACTGACTCACTTTACTCACGGCAAAGGATATGTCGGGCCTGGTAATAGTCACATAGTAGCTTGCCAACAAGCTCTCTGTACCTCCTCTTGTCGACCTCCTCAGTATCATCATCATAGAGCTTCATGCTCGGGTCAATAGGAGTAGTGTTAGGTCTGCAATCTGCCATGCCTGTCTCAGAAAGAAGATATGTAACGTACTTCCTATGGGTCATCACAAGACCCTACTGGTTCCTGGCAAACTCCAGTCCAAGGAAGTAACGTAAGTGTCCAAGGTCCTTGGTCACAAACTGCTGACCTAGAAAGTCCTTGGCACACTGAACACCCTGCTCGTCATCCCCTGTAACAATAATGCCATCAACGTAAACAAGAATGACAATAGTACCTCTCTGGGTCCTCTGCACAAACAAGGATTGATCGGCAGTCGATCTCACAAACCCTTGCTACTCTATCAAGTCCGAGAGCTTCTGGAACCATGCTCTTGGACTCTGTTTAAGGCCATAGATAGCCTTGTGTAGCCTGCAAACCTTCTGACACCCCCCTCAGCGGCAAACCCAGGTGGCTGCTGCATGTAGACCTCCTCCTGTAGATCACCATAGAGGAAAGCATTCTTCATATCAAGCTGATACATGGGTCAATCACGTATCACAACAACAGAAAGTAGAACACGTAGAGTAGAATGTCTGGCAACTAGAGAGAAAGTATCTTGATAGTCCACCTCATATATCTGGGTGAACCCACGCGCTACAAGTCTCGCCTTATAGCGATCCACGCTGCCATCTGCACGATGTTTCACAGTGAACACCCATTTGCATCCCACAACAGATGCATTGACTGGAGCAGAAACAAGACTCCACGTGCCATGTGATTGTAATGCAACCATCTCCTCCTCCATGGTAACCTCCACTGACTATCCTTTAGAGCCCCCTGATATGTCCGTGGTATCTCCACAACAGATAGTGCCAAGGTAAACCTCCTGAAATCCTCCAACAGCCTGCTCAAGGAAACCTGGACTGCAAGAGGATAAGTAGTACACTGTCGTTTCTGCTTTCGCAAAGCAATCGGTATACCAAGATCATCTGCCAAGTCTGTGACCTGTGAGTTCTCTTGAGAAGGCACCTGCTCATCCTGTATGGAATCATGCTGCACAGACAACTTAGTAGTGCCATCAGTAGAAACAATGTGCTTAGTACATTCCTGAGGCATGCTGGATGATGGGCAAGACCTGTGAGCATGGGGAACCAAGCGAGGCCTACGAGGAAAAACACGTGGCAAAAATTGAGTCAGAGTAGGAGGTGGAGCTACAGGAGCAGGTGGTGGTAGAGCGGGAGTAGAGGGAGGCGGAGGAACGACAGTAGGAGGTGGAGGCATGTAGATCTCATCGTTAGATTCAGATGGGGCTAGTCTGTCACCTGTAGGAGAAAATACATAACAGACTCAAAGAAAGTAACGTCAGCACTGCCAAAGTACTTTCGCTTTAGCGGATCAAAGCAATGATACCCCTTCTGGTTACGAGAGTAGCCAACAAACACACACTTGACAACTCTAGGAGAGAGCTTGTCCCGACCTGGAGAGACGTCATGAACAAAAGCAACAGATCCAAACACACGAGGTGTAAGGGAGAAAAGATCCTTCTCGGGAAATGCAATCGAGAAAATAATCTTCTCTCCCAACACAGATGAGGTCATGCGGTTCACCAAATAACATGCGGTAAGGACAACATCACCCAGTAAGAGTGAGGAGCATGACTCTGTATCAACAAGATTCTGGTCACATCAAGTAAGTGACGATGTTTGCGCTCGACGACACCGTTCTGCCGAGAAGTATAGGCACATGAGGTCTGATGAACAGTGCCAAGAGATCTAAGAAACTCAGAAAGTTGTAAGGTGCATAATTCTAAGGCATTATCAGTGTGTGAAGATATTTGACATTAACAGAAAAAATATTCCTTACTTCATTAATAAAATATTTGATCATGGATCCATCCTCAGACTTATTCTTCAAAAGAAAGACATAGGAAAGTTTAGAAAAATCATCAGCGGCAACAAGATAAAGACGATATCCCTGATGATCAGGAACATGACTCGGACCCCATATGTCATGGAAATGAATGATGATGCTTCCCAAGCTGACATGCCTCACACTGAAAGGAGGATCTCGTGGAAATATGAGGGAGAACATGGCATAGCTTCTGCAGAGGAAGGTGGCCAAAACAAAGATGCCACAGATATGGAGAGATTGGTCCAGTAGGTATAGTGGAAACGCCAACATGAGAAGGTTGGACCAGTCTGTAGAGTCCCTGCTGCTCACGACCACTTCCAATCACCCTACCCATGAGTATGTCCTGAAATACAAGAGAAGATGGATCAAAGATGGTACGACAATGCATATCCTTAGTAATCTGACCAATGGAAAGTAAATTCATCTGAAAGTCATGAGCATATAGAACATTATGCAGACGCATAGATGGCGTCAGATGCACCTCCCCTTGTCCTGTAATTGGTAAGTGGTCGCCATTGGCAATGACAACCCATCTACCAGGTGGTATGGTCCTGTAGGACTTCAGTTGTGCTCTGTCTCCACAAAGATGATGAGAAGCACCAGAGTCCATAATCCACTTTGTCATATCCGCACCATTACTACCAGTGAATGCATAAGCAATACCTGAGGAGCTCGAAGAGGCTCTGTCTGTGGTTGCTGTATCTGTAGCGAGGGTTCATGCACAGTGGTCATAATCTCTCGAATGCGAGAGACGATATCATCCATGCGAGGATCTGCCTGGGAAGTAAGAGTATCTGAAGGCTCAATCTGTTCAGCTACGCGGCCAGAAACATGATATCCATGCTTCTGATAGCATGTATCCTCTGCATGTCCCGGTCGACGACAAAAGGTGCAAGGACCACGTAGACGTCTACTGTCTCTGCCACGAGGAGTGCGTCCTCTAGACTGAGTCGTCACTCCTCGACCACGAGAAATGGCCATAGCTGACGAGGGCTGAGGAGTGGCCATAGGAGGCATGATAATCCGACTGAGTCGGTTATGGGCCTCCTCCATGAGAGGTATGGTAGCTCCGGTGAGAAGCTGAGTACGTGCTGCATCATACTCTGTATCAAGGCCGATCATGAAAACTCCAGCCATTGTGGAGTTTCTATATGCCTTCTGCTGCTCAAGAGATGTCGTAATAAGCATATAGCTACGTAGCTTCTCAAACATGCCACGAAGTGAATTGTAGTACATGTGCAGAGGACGACCATTCTGCTTGGCCTTGTAGATGTCAAACTGTAACCGGAGAATCTTGGCCTCATTCTTCGATTTAGCATAGGTGGAAGCCAAAGTGTCCGACATCGCCTTGGCGGTGAGTTGGTTCAAAATATCATTGGCTAGAGCTTCAAAAAAAAAATATCATTGGCTATCTGTGTGGTTAGTATCCCACATAGCCAAATACGTGCATATGCGTCATCTTGCTTCCAAGAAGCATTTTCCCCAATTTTATCCATTGGCTCTGGATCTGTCAGGATGTGCTCCTTGTACTGCATTAGGGTGAGAAACTGCATGGACCGCAACTCATAGTTGGTCCCATCCATCTTAGCGATGGGAGTCGGGCCCTTGAAGGCTCCAGACGAGAAAATATCACCCTTGTTCTCTGACATGATGGTAGAATGACCAAATAACGGAACTCAACTGGGGAGTAGACCGATATAAACGAGTCTACACAATCATATTGAGGATTGGTTGTACGTGTAGACTCATACAACCAACCTCATCAATCGTAGTTGCTTGCTAGGCCGTAAAACATGATTTATAGATCAGAAATCACGTTTTTCAGTCAAAATCAGACCGATTCAGACCGTACAATGATTGCGGAGGGGCAAGTAAGACGGGCAAGGAAGACCACGGGAAGGCTGACGACAGCTTGTGATGCCTAGATGACGGTCGGGGCAGTGTTCAGGAAATCGGCCGAGTATACCGCATACTCGGCCGTATACTCGTATTCAGTAGCCTTGGCGCACCGAGTATGGTCAAATCGTCATCTAGGCGGGTCAGGCCGCATACTCGGCCGAGTATACCGTCTATGCGGCCGATTTTCGAATAAACTTTTTTAAAACCTTAACCTAAATTCGGACATCCGACTTAATGCTCTTTAAATTGATGTCTTTGCTCACTTGACTCTATTATCCCAATAGTTTTGTTCCTTGTACCTTCAATTCTTTATTATTATAATCAAGAATATAATATTTAGATGTTATTAACATGATATTAAAAATTTATTTATATTTTTAATAATAAAAAATACCAAACCGCATAAAACCACATACTCCCCGCATACTCTCCCGCATACCGCATACTCTCTATGCAGTGACCCCTCCGACTGAATACCGCATACCGCCTTCCTGAACATTGGGTCGGGGAGGCCTGGTCGGCCCAAGCGGGGGCCTAGCACGACAGGAGCCGCAACCTGGAGGCCTAGGGCTGCGGCCTGAGCTGGTCGGGCGGCGGCCTGGAGGCCTAGGGCTGCGGACTAGAGGATGGGGCGGCAGCTAGGGTTAGGGTTTTGTGGGGTACGGGAACTTCGGTCTAGGACCGTCGCTCTGATACCATGTAGAGCGAAAAGAATTCATTTCTTTACGAGAGGCCCTAGGGTTCTCTTATATAGGAGAGAAACCTATGGAGCAAATTACAAAAAAAAGAAGAAAGAAATAGAAAATAAGACAACGATAATGAAAATAACTAATATCTCAACATATATTGTCTTGAAAATACAGCAAATACAGAATAATTCAAGCATTAATTGGATTGTATTGCAGTCATAGCTAATTAAATCATTTAATATTTATCATTTTTTTATATGCTCATAATGTTAGATTACCATTTTTACCATTTATGCGCACAAAAATTACAGTCTTAATAATCAGTTCTGGAATTCTTGTTTTTCAATGTACAGTATGTAGGAGCAAGATTATCATTTTTGTTCATGGTACTTGCCGGAGATATAAAGCTAGACTGGATGAGATGGCAATACATCTGTACTTGCCTGAGGACATAGCTGTTTACATTGTGTTTTTTAGCTTAATGGTGCTTGATATTGAACTCCTTGTGCTCAACTGTCTTACATGAGCTTGAGTTGACGTGATAGTATGAATTTCTCAGAAGTAAAAGTTTCATGAAATTAATGCCATTTCAAGCAATTATAAAGTCCGAGTTTTTCGTGAGTTTCTTCATCTTTCACATTTAGAATGATTGTATTTATTTCAACCTTGATAGAACTCGATAAGTGCTGTCATTTAAATCGTTATCAACTTACCTTGGCGTGTATCTGTTTGAGATTTTGAAGAATAATAAGTCAGCTTATATTGGTTTTTAAACAATACTAGAATCATCGCGGGTGAAAGAATATTACTTTTTCTTATATAAGGAGACTGCTGTGATTTCTTTTTAATGTCAGAACGCACATGCTGTCTGTGTTTTATATTTCGTTACTGACACTGTTCGATATTAATCAGGGACCTGCTCAAGCACAAAATTTGAGGGATTCGCTTGCCGAGGCACAATCTGATATTGTTGTCAAGGTGTGTTCCGTGAAGCTTGTGACAGTCCAAGCATGTTTGTAAATATTAATTGGTTCAGTAGCCTGGTGTGAATTCCCTTCAAATAATTCTAACAAAATTCTTTTGATTTATAAATCTCTGGGGCTCATATATGGTTGCTTTGATTCTTATTAAATTGCTGAAGCAGTTTTTATTGGAATGTTTTTTATTGCTGTTCCATGAAAAACACTGCTTTATCGTATAAATAACAATCCATCATATGTAAATAACAACATATCTTGCTATTAATTTATTCATTTACAGGAAATAATGACCCCTGTTTTTCGCATATAACACTCTGCCTTGCCTCATCCCTGACATAGATGTCGACAAACTTGAAATTGGTTTATACTAAGGAAAGTATCGGTATCAGTGTTAGGCAAAATATTTCGAAAAAAATGACAGTTGCAAATGCTGTGTATTATTCTGACTGGAGGTTCCCCGCGATTAATTTAATTTGATCTGACCAGGTTGGGCTCAGGAAGGGTTCCCGATCTTTTGCTGAGGCCCGCTCTGCTGGGTTCAGTGAAGAAAATGGGACTTTGGGAGACATCTGGGAAACTGTGTCAGGCAGTGATCTTTTGTTGCTATTGATCTCTGATGCTGCTCAGGTTTTGAAATCCACTCTTATATGCAAAATTAGTTTGTGCTAGACTTTCTTTAGATGGCGATGTCCTACATTTGATGCATATATGTGCTGGTCTATATTGCAAAGCCGCATCATCAATTACCCATCTTTTCCTGTTTTAATTTGTTCTATCATGTTTTACATTCAAAAAGATTTTGCTCCTTCCAGTCAAGGTCCACCTTAAAGACCTCTGTGCTTTTAACTTGAAAGTGCTAATAAGCTTAGTGTTTATATATGCAGTTTTTTTGAAAGAAGATTACTAGTCTGACTTAAAATGAATAAACTGCAGGCTGACAATTATGAGAAAATCTTCTCTCTTATGAAACCAAACAGTATCCTTGGACTCTCGCATGGCTTCCTTCTAGGACACTTGCAATCCCTAGGCCTCGACTTCCCTAAGAACATTAGTGTGATCGCTGTGTGCCCCAAGGGCATGGGACCTTCTGTGCGCAGACTCTATGTCCAAGGTAAAGAAGTGAATGGTGCTGGAATCAATTCCAGCTTTGCAGTTCACCAGGTAAACACCATTTTCTGAAGCAGATGTTTCAATTCGTGCTTTAGGATGATAGGTCCTTTTTTTTGTCTTGGCGTGACATTTCTCATTAGAGCCATCTTAAACAAACATCTAAAGGATTTTCTGTGTAACAGGACGTGGATGGTAGGGCCACAGATGTTGCTCTCGGATGGTCAGTTGCTCTAGGATCCCCTTTCACCTTTGCTACTACATTGGAGCAGGAATATAAAAGTGACATTTTTGGGGAGCGAGGTATTCTGCATTTTACGGGTGTCGTCATACCTTTAGTATCAAAGTTCCTTCATGTTCTGACTCCGCCAAACTTAGGTATCTTACTTGGAGCTGTTCATGGTATCGTTGAGGCCTTGTTTAGACGGTACACTGCCAGCGGGATGGATGACGAATCTGCTTACAAAAATACAGTGGAGTGTATCACTGGCATCATATCAAAAACAATCTCTACCAAAGTATGCTGGTCGTGATTATATTCTTTACAGCTAATGGATGTACTCTTAACAATAATTCCTTCTCGCTTTTTACAGGGAATGCTTGCGGTATACAATTCTTTATCTGAGGAGGGGAAAAAGCAATTCCAAATTGCTTACAGCGCATCCTACTATCCTAGCATGGACATTTTATATGAATGCTATGAGGATGTTGCCTCCGGAAGTGAGATCCGCAGTGTCGTTCTTGCTGGAAGGCGCTTCTATGTGAGTCTTTTCTACCATCTGATTAGTATGAAGTATGTTCTTGAAAAACTTAAGTTGTTACTTTTTTATAACAGGAAAAGGAAGGGCTCCCTGCTTTCCCTATGGGTATAATAGATCAGACCCACATGTGGCAGGTTGGTCAGCGAGTCCGGGCTGTAAGGCATCCCGGTGACCTGGGTCCTCTGTATCCCTTCACTGCTGGGGTTTATGTGGCTCTCATGATGGCTCAGGTAGACTGTTTTATTGATAAGATGCTATTTCATGCCGAATATATAGATTCCATAAGATTTAACAAAAAAAACATGTACTATTCTTGTTTTGGGAATGATTTCCATGATTGTACAAGTTATGTCCAAACTTCAGCGCATGAAATTATTTCATCTTCACCAGTTGTTTAAGCCTAGAGAGATTCTCTGCAGATCGAGGTGCTGAAGAAGAAGGGGCATTCTTATTCAGAAATAATAAATGAAAGTGTGATCGAGGCGGTGGATTCTCTAAATCCATTCATGCATGCTAGAGGGGTATCATTCATGGTGGACAACTGTTCTACAACAGCGAGGCTGGGCTCCCGTAAGTGGGCACCTCGTTTTGACTACATCCTCACACAGCAAGCCTTTGTTGCCGTAGACAATGGTGCACCCATCAACCAGGACCTCCTGAGCAACTTCTTCTCTGATCCTGTTCATGGGGCCATTGAAGTCTGCGCAGGGTTGAGACCGAGTGTCGACATCTCCGTACCTGCGGATGCAGATTTCGTGCGACCCGAGCTGAGGGAGGCTGGCAAATAAATATACATGCAAGGCTGGGTGAATAAACACATGCTTTTTCGACATGGTTCTTGAAAGTGCGTCGTTAGTTTTCTTCTCTCGTTCCATGGTCAAGGGGTAGTAGATGACTGCCACTGTAACTCGAATTGCTCGCGTGTTTGTGGGTAAAACCTTGTAAGTTCCCAAGTTCTGATTTTCTTGGGGTTATGTATCGTACCACTGCGCCTAGTTATGTCTTTAGATATGAATTAGTATAGGTGATTATGGGTGCTATTTTTTTGATCATCATAATACCATAAATGCGGTTAGTTAAGTGCAAGGCAACATTATTCTGTTTGTTCTTTTCTGTTGGAGCATGTAATATACATACCCTAAAAAAATTAGGGCTTTTCTGTTTGAATATGATAGAGGTGAAAAATATTGTCCTGGTGATAAATCAGAGCATAATGAGTTACGCTTTTGTTATTATGTTGAAGATGGAAAAAACATGATTGATACAGTTTTTTCCTTCATGTTTAAGACACCAATCTAAATCTACATTTTCTGCTTTAAATCCTTTTTGAAACATATCAAATTTTCTCGCAAGTTTGAATGCTGAAACCAGGCACAGGGAAACCTGCAAAATTTTCATTAAAGCAATCGAACAGCGTCCTCGATGGGTGTAGGATCCTGTGTCACATGGCATGCACTGATATTTAGCCTCTTTTTTGGTAACTTGAGGGTAAACATTACTCTAGCAAGGTTGGATCACATGCCAAAAGCAATCCTTCTTACCTCAGCATAATCTACATAATTCAGCACCTCTTAATTCACAAGTTGATCATCGATTCGAGGGTCCAAGCAATCCTATGCAACCATCTGTGTGATAGCATGCGGTTCTTGCTTCTAGACCTCATAGACCCAAGGATTTGACCCTACAAGAAACTAATCTACAATAACTGTACTGGTAAACTTCTTCATGCCAATCTGAACTTCATATTACAATAAAATTAAACACAATTTTTTTTTGTGAAAAACACAAAAATTATGTATGGTTCATGCATCATAAAAGACAAAAAGACACTCTTTAGATCAAGATGCAAGGGAAAATGTATGCTTTGTACAAATAATTTCATGACAAATGATGGATAAATAATGGATATATTGGCATCCAGACCATACGTTCGACTCAGCCAAGGAAACAATAATGGGCACATCTATCACTTATACGAGAAACTAAAGTGGAAACTGCTGCTATTCACATATAGCATTCGACAATGAAGTTTCTCCATCTGAAGCCTTGTGTAACTACAAAGGAACTAACATGTGAGAATCAATCAAATCCAAAGTGAAATTCTTCACTAAATATCATCTTTTGTTTAAATGGATTCCAGGATAGAGAGGGAGGTGCTCTTCTCTATGAAGACGCCAACAATCCAGAAGTAAAGAGGATTCTCTACTCTTTAGACGTCGATTCAGGATTACCAGAGCATATTTCTTTCTGATGGAGTTCTAGCAATCGTGCTTCTGGGTTGCACAGACCTGATGGAAACAAAAAGACATGAAATCGATAAAAAAGGAAGATGAACAGAGGAAAAAACCAAGTACACTGAAACAGAAATACTTTGACAAAGAAGTGATGTTTGTAAGTCCCCCCAAACTCTCTAGGTGGATCACAGACAACATTTCAAAATTTTCAGCTTCAAGATCACACGCGCGGGCGCGCACACACAAAGAAGTGCTGTTCTTAAGTCCTCCCCAACTCTCTAGGTAGATCACAAACAACATTTCAAACTTTCGGCATCAAGATTATATATAAATATATGTATATGTACATATAGAGGGGAGGGCTGATCCTGTGAGAGCAAAAATCTATGAGAACATGAGAGCAGTGAATCTGGACCATTCGATTATGCTCTTCTCTCTCCTACAATCAATGAGGAGAAAGATGATAGAATTTAGTGGAATAGAATCATTGCTCTCATTTTTATTTAAATTTTGTATACCAATTGTGAGCAAGATCAATAATTTGTCCTTGTATCCTTTCCTAATTCACTATTATCTAAACAGACTATTACACTTCTCTCTTGAACAAATATTACGTCTATTCATATTTCATAATGAGCAACTAAATCCTTAAAATTAGCAATCTAGTACTCACACATCTTATTAAATAAGCTGTTGACAGATATCAAGAAGATCTTTTAAATAACATAAAAGTAACAGGAGCAGCATGACAACCGATCTAAGCTTTCTTTTCCAGAGGTGAAATAGGAATACTCCTTCAGTATGCAGAACTTTAAAGAAACAAACCTGAACATTTGGGTATGTCCCAAACAGCAATAGATGATTCAGTACACTCCAGAGAACATAATGCTCTATTGGTTTCATGATTGACATTCATTGCAAGCATCCATGCTCCTATAGTGACATCCTCATTGCTGAACATTCGAAAACTGCACAGTATGCACAAACAAGTCAGCTGATGGTGATCTAAGAGGAATCGATCTTGTTTAATGCAAGATGATAAAAAGAAAGCAGACAGGTGGATCCACAAGCAATACTAACAAAGAGGTGGATAAAAACCCTAATGAAAATATGCTTGCAACTCAAAGCATTTTTTTGAGAAGCCAAATGATGATCATCCGCAACATGGGATGTGATCCAAATAAAATATGTTGGGCCGTTCCTCGAAGGAAGGACACCCTCAGAAAATAGGTGTGAGCTGCCTAGCATGACGAGGACATGGTATTCTTTAGTAAAAGGCAAAAGAATAATCTGCTATGTGCTCATCATGCAGCTGCGCCTTGCCAAACATGTTATATAGTACAGCATCTCTTAGTACCTCTACAAAAAAAATATGAAAAGCTACAAAATAAACTTGCCTGTCATTTCTTAAAGCTACGACACTAGCAACGACATCTGCAGAGAGAGCATATATAGGACCATATGCATGGAGAAAATACTCCGTACCAAGTAGATACGATAAAGGTTCATACCTGAAAATATATATGAAAGAGAACAGCATAAAAATTATGTTTCTTTGGTAAAATTTATGTTAAGCAGTTAAAAAGTTCATAAATCTCAGACGCCGGCATAAAAGATACCTCAGGATGCAAAGATAACACAAGTTCAGGAATAAATGATATCCTACAATCTGGCATAAAGAAACAGGAGAAAACTGACCATTTCAGATTCGGATCAGTAAAAACCGAACCCTTCTTCATGCAACCAAGATAAGTCTGAGTGTGAGTACGTTCTTTTGCCAAGAGTAATGAAAGCCTATCTGAGAACACGACAAGAAATATCAACTACAGTAAAAATAAGAATGTACAAGTAAAGACTGTGGTGAGAAGCCTATGCTTGAAAAGATACTGCATACCTGGTCTTAGGTAAATATCATCATCAGCTTTAACATAAAAATCTGAGTCATACAACCTATAAGCTGCTTTAAAAAAAGCTAACCTACAAGCATGATTTCACGGAAGAATTGATATCACCATGAATTATACAACAAATCTAAACCATTAACACTTAAACAAATGAGGTAGAGAAGTTTTCTGACCCTCACGTTTTATATGGGAGTCTCTTGTACTCTTCCTCAATATCCAGCAGTATAAAATCATCATACTCCTCCACCTCCTTTCTCAAAGCTGCCATCTTATACTTATCATTGGTTCTTCCAATCACAAATCTGAATGCTAAGCCAGTTGATTCTTCTAACCTGCATTACAGATTGAAATTCAAAACATATCTGCACAGAAATTCAAAGTAGCAATGAAATGTTTGCTCTACAAGAGCAAAAACTTGAAAAATTTCCAGGACAAGTACAAGCACAAGTTAGAAGTTCAGAATTTATGATTAACTGACTAACATTACAAAGAGAACCACTTTCCAAGGAAGTGGCCTTCAAAATCAGCAGTACCACTAAAAGGAGATATAAATGGTTTGCCAGATCAAACACATCTGCTCCAATCAATTTGTTTCCAAATAAAAACTAAAGTTGAAGGTCAAATTCCTTGTGTTACACAAGGTTAAAAATAAGGAAAATCCAGTTTATTAAGGTTAAGACTAATTATTACTTGTCAGATGGTAAAAGTACAGAACTTGATTCCTAAAGAACAAGCGGGAATCGGTACATCAACACGCAAAGTATGACATATCGACAATTATAACAATGGGTAAGGATCCTTCACTCTCTCTTTCTCTCTCAAGTTGCCTTTGCCAATGATACTACATAGAAGAAGTGTATTATCAATATATATTTCTATAATTTCTCACCAAACACTAAAATTAAACCCGTGACATAGAATTCCATTCCTCTCATCAGGCTTCCATTCCTGCCTTCAATTCTTCACTCTTCATTACATAACAGACAAACAAAATATTCTATGTATACATAGTAGATCTATTTTATGTTAATAGGAATCAACTTCAACATCACCTCAAAGTAGCAGCATAGAAACACTTTATCGGCTTCTGGTGTGTGACTTACACCAACACCTATGGGCAATTAACAATATACTCTAGTTGGTCCCATACATTTCCGAAGCATGATTTCACGTAAATTACAAAAAAACATCTTTTAATACTTCATAATAATTCAAGCTACAAGGAGGAAACATATCCACAACTTTGCAACTCCACCAAAACAACAACAACAACAAAGCCTTTTCCCACAATTAAGTAGGGTCAGCTACATGGATTCTCCGCATCCATTCAGATCTATCTTAGGTCAATCTCGGGCTTATATCCAAAAAAACTAAGATCCCTTCGTATAGTCTCTTTCCAACACTTGTTAGGCCGTCCTCTCACTCTCTTAGCCGGCTCAATATCCCAACACTCGCATCTCCTAACCGGTGCATCAGTTGATCTTCTTTGCAAATGACCAAATCATTTTAAGCGGTTTTCTCGCATCTTATCCTCGATCGGAGCTACACCAACTTTCTTTCTGATTGCCTCATTCCGAATCCGATCATTACGTGTGTGTCCACACATCCACCTTAGCATTTTCATTTCTGCTACAGCCATTCTCTGCACATGTCTATGGTTCATAGGCCAACAATCAGATCCATAGAGCATAGCACGTCTCACGGCTGCTTTGTAAAACTTTCCTTTAATTTTTAAAGGAATCTTCTTATCACAGAGCACAACAGAGGCTCCTCTCCACTTTAGCAAGCCTACATTTATTCTATTAGTAACATCTCCATCAATTTCCCCATCATGTTGCAGAATAGATCCCAGATATCTAAAAGGATCTCTCTTCTGAATGTTACCGTCACCAATTTTCACCTCGATTCCTTCACTATTGCTTCCATCAAAGGTGCACTCCATATATAAAAATACATACATACAAAAAACACTGGCACATTCCACGATTGAATACCACGTGACCAGCCCATAAGTCCGGTTTACGGTTATTATCACACAAGGATGCAGACTTATATGCAGAGAGATAATAGATCAACTTAAGGATGTTATTATACTAAAGCATCGAACTACATCTTTATCCAACATAAGTCACATCCAACCGGAAAAAAAAATGTAGTACAGAAGGCTTTCCCGCAAAACATTATGAGCTAATGGGGGAGTCTCCTCAGGGCTGACAATCCAAGAAATAAGATATCTTAGGAATCAGGGTGTTTCGTAGTCAATGGTAAGGGAAATTGTCTGTTGAACCTCCGTGCCATAGAGAAGCATACAGGAGCATACAGGATTTACTGACTACATCTAGCTCCCTCAGTTTCATGTATCCGGACCAGATGATCTAAGCTTCCCTTGCCCCTATTGTTGATAGAAGTAGCTCTTTTTCTTGGCCCGTTGTTGTTACAGGCCATCGAGGACCACACATTTATTCAATCAAGCTTTTCCCCACTTCTAACAGTTCTCAACAACTAGATTTAAACATTCTGCATGCTACCAACCATCTACGACAACAGTATTTAAGCTCATAGCTACTCCTTACCTCTACTCCTCCACAACAATCCCTACCAATCATACAAGTAGCTCGGAGTCGATTGTAGATTTCTAAATCTCCACCAGAAGATCACTCCTTCCGACCTTAAAAAACTCAAATTTACTCTGGAAACAAATCATAGAACTACATCTTCAAAAAACAAGATCACTCTTTTATAACAACTCCGAGTTAAAAATAACTATACTCGCGACTCGCAAGCCCCCTTCCATCAGGAGCCAGATCGACAACAAATCTGGCTCACGAAATTCCATCAAAAAGATCACTCCTTTCAACAAATTCCATCAAAAATCCTACTCACGAGCCACCCCATCACACAAGGCATTGAATCTCAACCAAAGATCGAATCTTCACAATTAGAAACGGGCAAACCTTCGAAGTCCTTCCCGATCGGAGGGCATCCACGTCTTCCTGAGCGACCTTCTCCTCCCGGTCGATCCGAACCCCGTCTGGATCCCCACGAACCCCATCACCTTGTGTCTCTCCACCGTACCAACGCCGTCTCCGATTGCGCCTACTCCCCCAACTTCCCACCTCACAGATACCGACGCAGGCTGAAACTCGCGGCAGGGGCCCGCCGGGAGGTGGAAGCGGGCAACGGCAAAGGCGCCGAGAGCGAGGCCGAGGGCGAAGCAAAGGGCGGAGAGGGGAGGACGGAGGCGGCGGAGACGCCGTATGAGGGGGAGGGGGCGGATGAGCTTCGGTGATCTCGGCATTGTTGTCGATCTGGAGAGGAGAGGAGATCTCTAGGGTTTTTGTGTTCTTGAGGTAAGATAGTTCGACACAAAATATTACCTTGATAATTTTTTAAATTCCAGGAGGAGATAGAGGACGATGCTAACACACAGAGATGTAGATTCCCCCTTACATTCTATGGGTATTTTTTTGTAAGAAAAACTAAAATAGTAAAAAGTAAATGTTGCAAGTGTAATTAAATGGATTTTTATGCCAATAATCATGTATGCATTCTGTATATCATACATAACCCTCAATAATTACGAATTACACTCAAAAACTTAAATAGTGGCTCCCTCCTACACACATACCTCTCCGTTAAGTTAATTCCCTGACCTGACCTAACCTTTGAGTTAATCAAATTAACCTAAATCCAATGATAGACCTTTCACTACAAAAAAATGAGCTATAGTGACGGTTTTGAAAAAATCCGTTACTAAATTAGCCGTTGTTAAAAATATAATGATGATATTATTCGTTGCGAAATGAGTTTTCATTCAAAAAATAGCGACAATTAGTTGATATTTGAAAATAGCAACGGATACACGTCGCTATGTGGATCGTTGCTAATGATATAACGACAGACATGATATTCGTTGCTAATTTTGAGTACGAAAACTCATTTCACAACGAATAATGTCGTCATTATATATTTAACAACGACTAATTTAGTGATGGATTTTTTCAAAATCGTCAATATAGCTCAATTTTGTTGTAGTGTTTATTCCTTTTTTTATTATTTTAATAAACCCTAACTCCTCTCCCTTCTTCTTTCTCGACCGAATCCCTCCTCTGCATTCCCTCCTCCTGCACAAACTGCAACATCGACAGCTCCGTCGGTGGAATACTCCCTCCGCCTTCACAGGTTGCAACAATATCAACTCAGCGGGCACAAGCCGATCTCCTCCTCGAGACTTTGGATGAGGGAGTTGAGTTCGAGGTAGAGTAGGGCTCCGGTCGTCAACATCATCGTGCTCGAGGGTGGTTGAATGTGATCTGCTGAATCACAAAGAGGAGGAAGGATTGGAGATGGTCCATATTGACGGCATGATATCTTTTCAAATATGTTGAGTTCAACAGGTAAAATGGTCAGAATTTGACAGATTCCGACAAAGATAACAAGTAAAATGGATGGAAGTTAACACATTGTTATGCCACTTCTTGGTTAACAACTATTACGGGTCATGTGTGTAATTCACAATTATTGAGAATTATGTATGATATATATATATATATATATATATATATATATATATATATATATGGGGGCAGAGCCTGCACCTTGGGGTGTAGGAAACTCCCTGCACTCACCCCATTTTCCGATCATTTTTTTTATTTTTATGAATTAAAATTTGGGGATTTACTTAATATGTTAAGGGGAATATGTGTTTCAAGTTTCATACAAAACAAACATTCCTAACACGTTCATCTAGACAGGGTCAATTTCAGCAATTCTGAAACCGTTAAAATTTGGTAGTCATGGTGAAGATGATAGAAGTTTCAAATTAAGTTGAATTTGGAATGATAACATTGTGATACATTGTGATCTAAATCCCCCAAGGTTTCATTTCAAAAAAATCAAAAAATAATGAAAAATTAGGTCGGATGTAGGGAGTTACCGGCACCCGCCGAGGTAGGCTCCTTTTTCCCTATATATATATGATTTGTGTGTAAAAATCCTTAATCAAATATGTGCTATTCCATCAGTATATATCATTTCACCAACTTGTATGATATCACTGTGTATATCATTTCCGAAGATATCATTTGATAAATGTGATGAAATATGAGGATTTTATTAGATTTGTTGTTGCTAATAACATTTATTAATGTTCTTGATGCTTACATCTTGTGGTTGTTTTCGTAAGTGGCGTTAACTCCCCCTACTAATAGATACATAGAAACTATCGCAAAATAGTAGAAGAATGTTTGATTAGATTTATATCAGCTTCACTTTTAGAGATTTGATGAGATCACATATATGGACACAAACTAACTAATGAATAGGGATTCAATGTATTTCTCTCTAGAGATTCTAGTAATGAAGTTACTTATTCTCGCATCATCTTTCTTTAAGGAATCGACGATGAATAGATTTAGAAAGTGATGGATTATGATTATTATTGCAGGATCCCTCGTAATGGGAACCAGACTTTTTCCTAAAATATGCTTTGATCCAATGTCCGAATGGAATGAAGAGCACTTTATCTTATAGTACATGCCGAGACCTTTCCAACGAGTGCAAGAACATCAAAATCCGAGTTCGGAAGCCCAAGTTATGACCATTTTAATGAGATCGGATTGGGCTCCATTTCGGATCCGAACCAAGATCCGGATCGATCCGGATTTGCACCACACAAAAATAACCTAGTTCTCCCCACAAAGTCCTAACCCAAAGAGCAGCCACTTTCTCGTCCCTTCCCCTCGTTGGAGATCTCGCCGGAGCGTTGTCAGAGCTCGTCAGAGTACGCCGGATCGACGATCGAAATCACCACGTGTAGAGGAGATCGAGTCATCCTCGTGCACGGGTTCTCGTCGTCAATAGAATACTAAACTTACCATTTCTCCATGGGCGGAGATACTGAGGAGGAGAGTTTTGAGCTACCGATATTCCTCTTCCTCCTTGCTGCGGGTTTCCACATGATTTTCGATCTAGTACGCTTGAGACGTCCTTAGAGCCTTAGAGATCTACAGTATTTAGGTGGTTGTTGATGTTGCACTGCACACGGTATTCATGTTTGAACGATTCTCGCGCGGAATGACCAAGTGGTCAAAACCGTCGCCGACGGTTGCGCGAGGGCCGGGTCTTGCGGAGGCCGCAACCGCCGGGGCGTGGGGGAGGGGGCAGACTTGGCGAGGGGTGAACACGCCCCTATATATAGATCTACCTCACATGGGAGGACGACATATCCGAGAACAACCTCGCCATAGGGAGCCCCCTCTCATTCTCTCCATATCTCCTTCTCTATTCTCTCTCGTTCAAGCAGAAGGTGAAGACACCGACGTACCTCGACTCGATCCTTGACTGGTATCAGAGCAGGTTACATAGCCGCTGCTGCGTTCGTCGCTACCACCGCTGTATCACGATCTGGGACCGTGAAGTGTTTGCCGCTGCCGCCGTTCGAATTTTTTGGGTCCGTCTCAAAAAAAAACCTAACGCAGCTGTCTCTTTACAGAAAGGTAACCCTAGCGTTGCATTTTTTTATTCCCTTTTTGCCCCTTTCAATCACGGGTATTGTCAACTGAAAATGGTAATGACGTGATTTTTTTTCTGTGCACCAAAGTCTTGTGTGTCGTGTGTTTTTTTTAAACAACTCCTCCTAACATCTTTTATTAACAAAGTTTTTTTTTTGCCCCTCATTTTTTTTTGTACGGACCATCATTTTTTTTATTTTTTTTGGTCCGTGCCCCTGTTTTCTTTTTGAGTGTGACCTCGTTTATTTTTTTTGATCCCATTGCCGTTTAAAAAAAAACATTTTTTTTCCTATCCTTTATTGACTTTATTTTTTAGGAAACGGTAGAGTTTTAAAAACCTACATTTTTTTACTCATTGTTTGAACCAACAAGATAAGTAAATTTTTTTTAGTTTACTTTGTTAAAAAGAAATGTTGTGAAGTTAATTGTCTAAATCTGTGTTTTTTCATCTCTTTATTTTTACAAGAATCCATATTTTTGTTTACAAATTTGGAATTCATTTTTTTTAAAGCAAGCACGACTGATCCATACACACTTTAACTTGTTGATTGTTTCAGTTAGTACTTCATTCATCTATTCACGGGTGACCTGTTTTGGAAAGGTTAATTAAGAAAGTCTTTTTTAAGATAATTAACATTACACATTTGTTAAAAACGGGGGTGGGGTTTGTTTATACTTGTTTGATTGATTAGTTTAATAGTTTTTTGTAATTAAAATATCTATATATCTTTTTGTCTCTCTGCTTCTTAATTGCTTAAAAAAATAATAAACTTACTTACTCAATTGATTCATTGTTTCTACATTCTTTAAGTGCATTTCTGTTGGAATTTGTTTTTTGATTCTATCATAATTGGTTACACAATCTCATATAATTCTATACTTTTAGATCAACAAAAATGACAAGCAAGATGATTGCCACTGAGGTAGGAAAAATTGAGTATCTGAACGGTACCAATTACGAATTATGGAGTAGGAAGATCTACTATGGCCTGTTGCATGATAGCATACACACTATTATAGACAAACCTGGCCCAATCTTATCTGAGAATCCAACTGTGGATGAAATTAGGTCCCGCGAACAGTGGGAGAAAATAGATAATATGGCTAGGAGCTTTATGCTGACCCACATGGATTTGAACCTGATTCGGGTCTTTGAGACCTGCGAATCATCTTACGAGCTCTGGACCGCGGTTAAGGAGAAATATCACTCCAAATCCGAAGTGAGCGTCCAGCTTCTTCTACACAAGTACAACTCGTGTAGAATGAAGGAATCTGAAAGCGTCCTTGAGCACGTGAACAAGATGATCGTGATGGCCAAGGATCTTGCGGCTGCTGATTGCGCTATTCCGGAGAGGATGCAGATCGCAACCATACTAGGAAGTCTCCCACCGTCATTCGATATGGTTGCCACATCTTTGCGGATGAATGGCAACATTAAGTCCGTTACGGACCTACCTGCACAGCTGGCAATTGAGCAGGACCTCTCCAAACAAAGATCGAAAGCTGAGATCTTTGAGGTCGAGGAGGAAGAAGAAGCGAATGCCGTGCATGCAAAGAAAAGACTAGGCCCCTCCAAGGCGAATTTCAAGGGAAAGAGTGGGAAATACCCACGCGGCTCTTGCTACGGTTGTGGCAAATATGGCCATTTCAAGGTCAATTGCCCCAATAAGAAGAAGCCGGGAAATTATAAAGTGCCTGAAAATAAAGGCAAAAAGAAAATGGAATTCACGGCTGTCGTGGAATGCAACTCTGTCATCACGGACAGTGATGGATGGTGGATCGACTCTGGAGCAACCAGACATATCGCGAAGACGAAGGAGGGCCTGGTGGACTTCAAGGAGCTGAGCAAAGGCGAACAGAGGATCTTCATGGGGAACAACACCTACCTGGACGTGGAAGGTGTTGGGACATATAGACTTGACCTGGGGGATAGTATTATGGTGCTGAATGATGTACTGTATGCCCCAGGGATACGCCGGAACCTGATCTCTGTCCCAGTGCTGCTCAAGAAAGACTTTGAAGTTAGATTTTATAATAAGCGTGTCTCAATAGGCAAGAATAAGAAGGTCTATGCGATGGGAAAGTTTGTGCCCGAGCATGACCTGTTCTGTCTTCCTGTAATAACTTCTAGTGAATCAATGAATGTCTCTTCTGATTATTCCTTGTATTGTTTGTCTGATTATGACTTGTGGCACATGCGACTGGGTCATCCAGGAAATTCTAAAATGAATCAAATGATTAAGGCAAATTTGTTGCCTAAAATCACGGGTGCAAGGACATTGCCCTGCGAACACTGTCTGACCGGTAAAATGATGAGAAAACCCTTCTCAACCGGAATTCGGTCAACGGAGTTATTAGGTTTGATCCATTCAGACATATGTGGACCACTGAGCGTCAGTACACATAGAAATAAGGAATATTTTATAACATTCATTGATGACTATTCGAAGTTCTCCTATGTCTATCTCTTAGGAAGAAAGTCGGAAGCACTTGAAAAATTTAAGAGATATAAGAAAGAAGTGGAGACAAGATTGGGAAAACCAATCAAGACTCTTAGGACAGATAGAGGTGGGGAATATACCTCAAAGGAGTTTGAGGATTACTGTATTCAGGCAGGCATTCGTAGGCATACTACAATGCCCTATACACCACAGCAGAATGGTGTAGCAGAAAGAAAGAATCGAACTTTGATGAATGCAGTAAGGTGTATGCTTTCACACTCAGGACTCTCCAAGAAATTCTGGGGAGAGGCAGTGTTGACTGCGAACTATATACAGAATAGGATTCCCACCAAGTCCGTAGAATCAACGCCATATGAAATATGGAATGGCAGAAAGCCCGATTTGGGCCATCTCCGGAAATGGGGATGTGTAGCACATGTTCTGGTACCGAGTCAGCTTAGGGACAAGCTAGACTTCAGGACATTAAAGTGCAAGTTTATTGGGTATAGTGAGAATTCTAAAGGATATAGGTTCTTCCATGAAACTAAAGGTCTGATCGAAAGTCGTGATGCTACTTTCCTTGAAATTCATCAAGAAAAAGAGCATGAAGTAGAGGAATCAGATCCTCTGATTGTCTTACAAGACAATGAATACGACTTGAGCATTAGACAAGAACTTGAGGATGATATCGATCATCCAAATGTAGAGAATGAACCTATGGAATATGATGATCCTTTAGAGGAAGTGGGTGAACCCACACAACCCACGAGTATAATCGGCAACAAGAGACCCAGAACACGGCCCGCATGGATGGAAGATTATCATTTCTATGAATGCGAGGCGTCGTGCTACACCGTGGATGAGGATGTCGCGGATTGTACAGATCCCATATCCTTTAATGAAGCTATGGCTTCATCTGAGTCGGAATCATGGTCGGCCGCCATGAGAGATGAGTTGGACTCAATCGAGCGAAACGGTGTTTGGGAATTATGTGATTTGCCAGAAGGTAGGCAATCCATAGGATGTAAGTGGGTATTCAAGAAAAAGTACCGAGTTGACGGTATTGTTGATAAATACAAAGCCAGATTAGTTGCCAAGGGTTATACTCAGCAAGCTGGAATAGATTTCCAGGAAACCTACTCCCCAGTGGCTAAGTTTGCATCCATTCGGATGATCTTAGCCATAGTCGCATATATGGATTTGGAATTATTCCAAATGGATGTGAAGACGGCCTTCCTTAATGGAGAATTGAGGGAGGAGATCTATATGCGACAACCTGAGGGATCTCAGGTTGAAGGTCAGGAGAAAAAGGTTTACAAGTTAAGAAAGTCATTATATGGCTTAAAGCAGTCTTCACGGCAATGGTATCTCAAATTTCATGAGAAAGTTATTCAATTTGGTTTTGTTTCAAATAAATTGGATAACTGTGTGTATGTCATGAAGAGTGGGAGCAGGTTTGCAATCATGTCATTGTATGTAGATGACATTCTGCTTGCAGGTAATGACATACATACGCTCAATGAAATCAAACAGAAATTGAGCAATGAATTTGAGATGAAGGACATGGGCGAAGCATCCTATGTTCTTGGAATTCAAATAACAAGAGACAGAGACTCAAGGACATTGAGCCTTAGCCAGGAAAGATATTTGCATACTGTATTAAGGAGATTTGGAATGCAGAATAGCACTCCTGCTCCAACACCACTTGTGATGGGAAAGAGCCTCAGCAAGAGTCAGTGTCCCGGAAAGGGGCAGAAACCTTTAGATGTACCATATGCACAAGCGGTAGGAAGCCTAATGTATGCAATGATGTGTACTCGACCTGATTTAGCTTATCCAGTAAGCCTAGTCAGTAGATATCAAAGCAATCCCGGTCCAGCACATTGGGAAGCTGTAAAGAGGATTCTTCGATATCTGAAAGGGACAGTACATCTGAAACTTGTGTATCAAGCAGAATCGCTTGAAGTGGTAGGCTACTCCGATGCCGATTTTGGAGGGGATGTAGATGATAGAAAATCTACATCAGGTTATCTGTTCATGTTTGGTGGTGCAGCCGTTTCTTGGGGGAGCAAGAAACAAGGATGTGTATCTCGACATACACAGGAAGCTGAGTACATTGCATGTAGCATGGCCACCACTCATGCTGTATGGATTAGACGTTTTCTAGAGAACCTAAGCCTCGAATTGGTCAAAGGGCCAATTGAAATGTATTGTGACAATCAAGCTGCGATAAGCTTGATCGATAGTGGGGCTAATAGTTCTAAAGGAAAACACATTGAGATCCAATATCACTATATACAAGATATAGTGGCGAAGCAAGAAATTACGGTAACCTATATACCTACCAGTGACATGTTGGCTGATTCCCTTACCAAGGGAATAACAGCAGGAACATACATTAAACATGTTGGTTTAATGGGACTCAGGAATGTATGAGTCAAAGAAGAGGTTTCATAAATAATGATCCTCGCATGATAAATCTCCATGTATATACTACACGAATAGTGGGAGTATATATGTCTTTGACCACTACGGTCAAGTGGGAGATGTTTGAACGATTCTCGCGCGGAATGACCAAGTGGTCAAAACCGTCGCCGACGGTTGCGCGAGGGCCGGGTCTTGCGGAGGCCGCAACCGCCGGGGCGTGGGGGAGGGGGCGGACTTGGCGAGGGGTGAACACGCCCCTATATATAGATCTACCTCACATGGGAGGACGACATATCCGAGAACAACCTCACCATAGGGAGCCCCCTCTCATTCTCTCCATATCTCCTTCTCTATTCTCTCTCGTTCAAGCAGAAGGTGAAGACGCCGACGTACATCGACTCGATCCTTGAATTCACAATTTAATAAGAAATAAGATCCTTTTTTTCCACCTCGTAAATTACATTATTGTCATTCAGTATAATGTGATCAAACATCAGATCTGATACACTAGGTTGATCTTGATCCTTTTATCGACCTCATAAATTACATTATTGTAATTATTTCCTTTTGAGATCTATCTTATGTTTCTGTTTCAAGCCTTAGTAGTAGTTGAAAGGATGCAAGACCTGATCGATATTTTTTGCTAAATTCCAGTTGAGCATAATTATTAAGTTAGGAACGACTATGGACCTTATCTTGTTTGTCTTGATAAGCTATACCAATTTAAGATGTCACCATATTTCATGGCAGAATCTTGTTCAGGAAAATATCAGGAACAGGATCTTGCAGTGTCAGAAAAGAAAGGACCCATTTAAAACCAACAAATCCATGTAGCCGACCTCTCTTGTAGTGAACAAAAAGACTTGGATTTAGACAGAATAACCTGCATCTAAAGAATATTTATATTGTTTCTATCTAAAGAATGTTTAAGAGAATGGTAGCAAATTATACAAAACAATTGCTTAGACTCTGCATATTCATATTTAGGTACAAGTTCATGATTCGACCTAAGTTAATCCATAACAAGATTCTACTGTTAAACTGACCATATATAGCTTGTATTGATTAAGATGGTCACAGTAAATAAACAACCTTACATGAATCTTTTTGATTATATAGGTGATGATTATCATTCCAGTGAAGGGATATTTCATGGTGATCGGGTAGTGGAGTAGTTGTCGTCAAGGGAGGGGCATGCACCCTTGAGGTTTCGGATAGAAACTTAAGCACCATGAACCCGACAGTTGTGTCGCTTGGGGGACATGTTGATTGGCACATCAAGGAGTCACCACACGGTGTTCATCTCAGTACTTACGTGCCTTTAGCCCTGTGCTTTGAGAGCGGGTCAAGTAGTTATGGTTGGTAGCCTAGTATTTTGCTTCTTCACTTAGAGTTAACATATGTGTACTAGCTGATGTAGGCCACATTAGTCGGTAGTCAGTTTGGGAGCACTAAGACTAGAGTTCTGAAAAATGTGGTTAATGAAGTTGGGAATGAAACACAAGTCTCTTATACATAACAAGGATTGGGATAATCATGAGGATTCCGACTATGGTATGAATGATCTTAGTAGTTGGTACCCTAACTTGCCCTACGCCACCGTGAATTATTACACGTAGGTAGTGGACTTGAGCGGTTCACGATAATTCGCGGGCTGGAATTTGATTTATAAATTACAATTATGGTAAATCAAGTGGATTACTTGGGAGATTTTAATCATGAAATTACAATTTAATAAGTGAAGCTAAGTGTACGTGTTGGAAACTTAGTTAGGATGCATTGTGCCCCACGACATGCCTACGGAGACATCCCAACCATAAGACCATTTCATAACCTTCGAGTCATAGTATGAGGTCTCACGTAGACCAAGACCACATGCTGTCAACGTAGCTTCAGTTATTCATAGCTAATAAGAATGATTAGAATTTATTTCTTTGCGAGGACGATTTACCAAGTTGTTTCTTTTTTTCACACCTTTTTAGTACCTTACTTGTTGTAGTTTTAGTATCACATTGGGCAACCTTGCTCATAACGTACCTATGTGCTAGATTCGTAGGCTCTCAGAAGTAGCCGCAACAATGAGCGGTCGTTGTTTACGTGGATGTTTCTTTTTGTGTAGCTAAACAGTCTTCTTGTGGTATAGTGCTTGTAGCTAGTTTTTACTTGTAGTTTTACTGCTTACTTTACTTGTAGCATTTTGAGAGACATGAGATGTATAATGTAAGTATGGACACACTTTTTGATGCATACATGTAATATTTGTGAATATGAATTATAAATAATGAATGCTGGATATGTTATGAATGGAAAGAAGGACGAAAGGCAGCAACAACAACAATAAATAAGTCTACACTACGTCTATCTATACTTCAACTATATATTTCATAAAGAAATTCTATATTTGATTTCTATATAAAGATGCTGTTAAATATGAAATATGGTGTTCAAAATGCTCGCATCCCCATTCTAACCTCTCTCTTTCTTTGATTTCTTTTACGAGAATACCTTCTCCCTTCAGCCTCCATTCTTGTTCGTGCCCCTGTAATGACACACCTTGCTTTTGCCTGACTTTTTGACCTTTTTTGCACTCTTCCTTCTAAACAGGTTGATAAACAGATGAAACTTCATGACTGATTGATTCACGGGTCCAGTCTCAGATGTTTGTGCCTCCAACGAGGCAATTAGATCATTGTTGCTCAAGATGCGACCTTCCTCTATCTGGTCTCAGTCGGATGCGAGTTCGGTCTCTAAGATTGCAATAGGAGGGTCATTCTACTTCTCTCTTAGCGGGAAACGTAAACTAGATAGAAAGTCTTTCTTTGTTCTTCAACGAGAGCATTTGGATATTGTAGGAGGGGGATGACTTTCTTAGCATGAATGACATGCCTTTCCAGTCTTATTTTGCGTTATTTTCTCCTTCTTATATTTATATCATGTGTTTCAAATATGGTATGTGCATGAAATCAGTTTGTCGAATATCCGGATCCTAGGATGACGGTCGTCATAGCTTGGTATCAGAGCAGTGGTACTCCATTCCATTCCATGCATATCGTTCCCATTGGTGGTCAAAATACAGGATAATATTGAGAGTCTTTTGACATGATAGGATTCCAAAGGAGAATAGCATATTTTATATCTATGCCCATATGTTTCTCTTAAGTAAAGCAAGTATTAATGCTCTGATTTTGTATGCAGAACCATATCATCTCTTATGGATCAAGATATGATACAGCAACTGGCCTTCCTTATACATGTAGATTAGGGTATCCAACAGTGCCAAGAGGCGATCGAGCGTCGACTACAATAACAGGACGATCCGTCCTACCGTCTCTCTCATGATGGGGAGGAGAGCATCAACTTATCATACTCTATAGATCCTGAGTCGATGGAGGATGCATATGCTTTGTAGAAGCATTAGAACACATATGGAGCATATTAGCAGGCGATGGTATCCTAGTTCTTTGGTACCCCCCCTAATGATGCAGAGTTGTAGATGGCACAAGTGGAAAAGCAACTGAGGATGACCCATATGCCTGAGGACACTTAGGAGTCTTTTGCAGAGTCCTCATCGACTGGGTATGTAGAGCAATGTTATAATTCCATCAAGGAGTACCTGACCGAGCCCATCACTTGGGAGGTCTTCTTTGACAAGTTCCCTACATAGTTCTACCTGGACCATTGGGTAGAGGATTAGAGGAGAGAGTTCGTTGAGCTGATCCAAGGGTCGATGATAGCCCAGAAGTACATAATCCGTTATACGGAGTTGTCTTACCATTCCCATTCTACTATAGCTTATCCATAGGAGAACTTGTAGAAGTTCATCCGAAGGATGCACGAGGAGGTCCAGAACAAACTCTCCACTTTGGACCTCACCTCCATCAAGGAGGTTATTGTGAAGGTGATGAAGTGGGAGGCTACACAGAGATGGTTACATGGAGGTCGGTCACAGTTGCCTCCACCCCAGCCTACCAGAGTCGTAAATTAATACTTCTCTCGATTCGGTAGAGACCATCACCACTGCCCGATAATGATGACACATGCAGCTAGTGTGTTCACACCATCCCCTGCCTTGGGTTAGGACTTGGTAGGTCGCGGTTCAGTTTCTTCTCGTCTCCCTATGCACACAAAAAGTCGTAAGCTTATGGGTGATAGTTTTGTTTCTAGAGGGAGCTTGTCATAGGCAGGCAGCCGTACGTGTTACCATTGTAAACAATAGGGCCACTTCAAGGTCCAATGCCTAATGCGTGCCAGCAGTTCAAGAGCACAACAACAACGGAGTGGAAGACCAACTGGGTCTTCAGATAATTTCAGGGCTTGGGATTTTGACGTGGAGATCATTATTTTCAGTAAGCCCCACAACGAGCATTCAGTGATGCATATCTAGCATACAACCATGAGTGCAACTGAATGCAGTGATGAAGGAACATGCCCATGCTTCTGTATCGATCTTCATAGGTATGATTTCAACTCATGGGATTATTTTACATGCATTGTGATTCATGGGTCAAACATTCCTTCCTTGCACATCATATGATGCCCACATTGGGCAAGTCCATCATGAGGGTTCCATCCCCATTTTACATCAAGGGTCTGGGGGCTAATAGTTTATCATTCGCCATGTACTGGAGGAAGTAGTCGTGCAGATAGGCGGGCACGAGATGTCCACATTCCTACTGTTGATCTAGTTAGAGGATTTTAGCATCATTTTAGGCATGGACTAGTTGAAGAGGTACTGTGCATGTGTGGACTATTTTGGGAAGACGATGGTCGTCCATCTACATGGAGTGTCGCCATTTCAGTTTGACAGACGTACATCTGAGGGTGGCATCGAGTGCATCTCTGCCTTGAGGGCACACCAGTTTCTCAACAAGGGTTGCATAGGCTACCTTACGTACATGGTAGACTCAGCCGTACAGGATCAGATGATCGAGGATGTTAGAGTTGCGTGAATTTCCTGATGTTTTTCCAGATGATTTACCTAGACTACTACCAGTGAGAGAGATAGAGTTTGACATTACACCATTGTTAGACACACAACCGATCTCTATCCCTCCATATAGGTTAGCACCCGCTAAGCTCAAGAAGCTCAAAGTGCAGTTATATGAGCTATCGGAGAAGAGTTTGTCCACCCCTGTACATAACTATAGGGGGGCGTTATACAGAAGCACTGATGAATCTCCATTTCATCACCTTTATTCTATCATGGCCTTAAAAACCCCAGCAAATGCATGTAAAAAGCATTAACTTGTACATAATAGCATTCATTATTTATTGTATTTATTATACATAGAATAAGGTTTTTAATGCCAAAATTATAGAATAAAGAGAAGAAAAGAAAAAGGAATAAAATATTGCAAATATTTTATGACCCGAATCCCGAGACCAAGGCTAGTATGGAATTGGTCAACAAGGAATAAAGTAGGGGGAGATAAGGGCCAGTAAATAATAAATACCTCATTTATTTATTCATTTATTTATGCATGTTTGACACCTATTATATATATATATATATTTATTCCTTCATCAAATAAAGAAACTTTGTACATTAAAGTTGTAGATAACAATGTAAATAAAAATACAAAATTGAGTTTGTGTAAAAATAATATTCAGTGTACATTTTATACACAGAATAAAAAGCCAAAATCTCAACTTCACAGACCCATATATTGCAAATAAAAACTCAGAATCAACCAAAATCACCTTTAATTGTATATAGCTTTCCAAGAACTATTTAATAAAATTGGTTTCATAATCTTTGGAGTCCATTTGTAAAAGTTAGGTTTTTGGCCCCTATTGTACAATTTACCTGAATAAAATATTCAATTTATTCTTCATCCATTATTTCTATAAACTGATATTTTTAGAATTTTGTAAATAATGTATAGAATACATGTACATATTGGAATTAAAAGAAAACCAAAAAGAATTTGTAAAATAAAATAAGTCTATGAAATACATAGACAAAATACCTATGCTACCTATGTGTATATAAATAAAAAGGGATTTTATTCTTTTATTCTTTATTCATCTATATTTTTATAATAATGTAAATATTACATCTAATTTCTTAAAAATACAAATCCAAAATAAAAACAAATAAAATATATTAAATAAATAAAGTATACATAATATATAGGTAAAATACCTATAAATATAACTACATATACCTATATCTATTTATTTACAAATGTAAATAAACTTGTAAAAATTAAATAAAAATATATTTATACTCACAAAATAAGTTATAAATTTATAAAATAAGAAAAATAAAATAATAAAATAAAAAAAATAAAATAAAAATAAATATATATAAATATACTTATAAATACATTATTAAAATAAACCCATAATAAAATACATCAAAAAAATAAATAAAAATCATAAATAAATACTACATTATTTTATAAACATTTTTTTATTTTATAAATAAAATCTAATTAAATCATTTATTATGTCTAATAATTAGGTCAAGTTCGGGCTGATGTGGGCCAATCAGAGGCCAGGGACTGTTGACCTCTGGTCAACTCCCCCCTGCGCCTCTGACTCCCGTCAGAACCGTCAACTCCCCGAGATTCTTGCATTTTTCCCGCTCGACTCAGAGCTCCATCGCTTTCGATCTCTTCAGGAAATTTTCTCCCAGAACCATGATGATCCTCGCCGCACATTTTGTTTACGTGTACATAGCCCAGATTCTTCGAGATTCGCCGGTCAATAAGGGTGCCCCCTCCTGTTTATAAATAACTCCATCTCCTTCTTCCGAGTTTTTTTTGGCCATTTCTCAAGCCCCTAGAGCCCACACCTTCGGTCTAGCGTGCTTCCAGGTGACAGCTGGAGGTCCCCTAGAGGTTGTGGAGGCTCGCAGAGGAAGGAGATGCGCCCACGACGGCACTCCGGCAGTCGTCCTGCTCCTTGGCCCTCCAGCCAAGTTCGAGCTGCTCATTTATTTTCATAGGTAGATTTTTATTCCCGCATTTCATTACTGTCTTTTATTTTGCATTTAGATGATTAGAATAGCGTAATTTAGTTAAATCGAAGTTCGCCGGAGCTCAGCTCCGGCGACTTCTTCAACGTACCCCCGACTGTTTTCCGACCGCTACAACCACCCCATTTCACTCCCATCTAGTTCTCCATCTCCCAGCCACCTCTGTCCAACCGGATCCCTCGGGGATTCGCGAATCGAAGCTTCAACTCCGCCGCTCGCCGGAAGCTTCGCCACCTCGCCCATTTTTGTGCTAACAGCTTCAAATCCAGGTCGAGGGTGAAGTCCTCGAGCCATGTGGTTTTTCTGTGCAGGTCTAGTGCGCCAAGATGCACCAGGAGATGAAGCACACGCCGACGGAGGTACCTGGAGCACCTTGCCTTTTCCGACCTCGCAAGGGCGCTCCAGTCGTCCTCTGGCCGATCTGAAGCCTCCAGCAGATAGAGTGGAGCACCTGCGACGTGTGAGGACCTTTGGGAGCAGCAACGAGCGTCGGGGAGGAGAGATCTCACCGGGAGAAGCTCGCCATCTGCGAGTTCCTCCCGTGTTTTTCCAGCACCTCTCCTCGCCGTTGGATGAAGACGAAGGCCCTAGTTCTAATTACAACCGTCCGATGGAGCAGCGCTCAGACCGTCAGATCACCTTGGGTGATCTAATCCTCACCGCCCATCGTCGAAGCGGCATCGGCAAACGTGGAGGCGATGCGTGTCAAGTGGACGAAGATCAGCCGTTGGATCGCGCACCTTTGGGGGTAAATTTCAGATATATCCCCCGTTTTTTGTATTTATATTTTAATGCCATAAATAAAATTTCACGTTGTAAATAAATTGTAATATTTGCAGTAAGCCCCCTGTAGTTTTTATTATTACAGTTTGGTCCCTCCACGCCTCACGTGCAGTCCCACGTGAGGCACGTGATTTTTGCACTTTAACCCTGGCGGGTTTTGTTAATTGTAAAATACCCCCAAAAATTTAAATAAACGTTTATTTCTGTAGTAATTTTTTCACCGATGTCCCTGAGAGTTATTTTATTTGCAAAAATGCCCCTGCCAGGCTGTGTACTTTTTATGCCTTTTATCTATTTATTAAAAATACCTATGGTGTTCCTAAAAATTCAGAAAAATTAGGATAGATGCTTCATGTAGTGTTCTTCCACGCCCTTATTTTATTTTGCATTTTTTGCATTTATCCTAATTATTAAAAATGAAAAAGAGCCCTTTTGTACTGTTTAAATTTAAAAATACAAAAAAAATTATAAAATGCTTTTGAAAAATTACAAAAAATCATATATAGTATATTTATATATATTGAGTCCAGAAATTGAAAAACCCTAAAAACAAGAAAAAGAAAAATAAAAAATCAGAAAGCTCCAAAATCCAACAAAAAATAGAAAAACCCTTAAAAATCCCAAAAATATATTTTTCATTTTTATAATTATATATATTATTATTAATGCATTAAAATTAAATTAGGTAATTTTGGGAATTATTTCATATTTTTAAAACCCAAATTAATGTCGGTTAGTTAATTAGTCCATATTGTGGATATTTTTGAAAAAAATATATAAAAATTAGTAAAATTCCAGGAAAATAACAAAAAAAATTAGAAAAATACAAAAATCCAAAAAATATTATATCTACATATTTTGAAGTATTAATATATACACACATACCTATATAGTATATATATCTCTCTCTCCTCTTCGATATATCTCTGTATATATATAGTATATAATTAATAAAAAAATATATATATAATAAAAAATATAAAAAAATAATATAAAACAAAATAAAAATTACATATAAAAAAATATAAAATCAAAAACCCACAAAAACAATAAAAATTGGACATGAACAATGAATTGAATAATTGAACAACCAAGTTCACCACATCACCTTTCGCCTCCCAGTGTTCGACCTCTACTTGTGCTTACACCTATACACACTTGTATGTAGAGTTATAATAAATTTTAACTCCACATTTTTGGATATTCATTGCATATATTTCTTGTGGGTTAATTGTTGATTGATGGAGGTCTTTTGTCGGTCGCCTCAGCGACATTGTGATTCCGCCTTGTGCGGATTACTTTAGACCGATGAAAAACCTCGGTCATCAAATGACGTCGTTGCCGGGGAGGCAACGGATTTTGTATGATTGTGCGTGATTGTTTGTTCATTTATTTAATTCTTTGCTCATGTCCATTATATTTTTATTTATTTGATTTTTTTATTATTATTTATTTTATTTTATGGGTATTATCTGATTGACTATTCTGACCCATCTCTTTTATTTATCTTTGATGTAAGGGACCGTCAAGCGAAGGAGGACCTCCTAGGAGGTCCTATGCACCAAGCAAGGTAGAGTTGGCTCTTCTACACCAGCCAACAAGAGAGAAAATTGAAGGCAGATGGAGGAGAATTTTTGAAGGCAGTCTACTTTATGCATTTTATTTTAATATGTATATTTACGTGAGAGAGTGACACTTAGAAATTTGTAATAATTCAGGACTCTCACAGGTACACTCCGACTCCCGAGGTCCAGTGCCCGAGGGATTGTTCCCTTGGGGGCCTCGATGGTTTTGATGCTTTTCCGTTCTTTATTTTATTTTCATTATTTTGTGTGAATGAGCCTTAGCTATAGGAGTTGCTTGCTCGTAGAGTTAGGTCCAAACACCCTAATATATTTGCATGTACCTATAGTTCGCTTTGGACCTAGATCAAACTCTAAACAGTCGCCTCGCCATCTCTTAGCCCTTGTGCCACAGCAAGCCCCGCAAAGCGCTATCTCCTAAACTCATGTGTGTTGAGCAGAGGAGGGGTGAGCCAAGACCGAACTTTTTAGCCTAGAGATCGGCGAGCGACTTGTGGTGCTTCATGATAATAGCAATTTCTGAACCTAGGATGATTTCTTCGGTTTGCATTTGCATATAGCATAGGTTTCAAATTCTGTTATGCATCCCGCATGGAGAGAGCTGGGAGGCACTGTAAGTCTTCTTACTTGGCATGCATCATCGTTTTCCGACTTGCATGGCTTTTCGGATCTTCTCCCTCTGTTTTTTTGCCAACCTAGGATGCTTAATGGAAAATTGGAACCTCGATAGGCACGTGCATTGAAAATACCCAAAAAAGTGATAACCTAAATAAAGTCGGGACTGCTAACTCTATTGAACCTAAAAATAAAATGTAATGGATTCCTTGTCTTGGGGAGAGCAACCCCCTCATTGTATGCGTTTTAAATTGCTCACGTACACACTAAGGAGTAGAGCCCAAATTCCATCAAGCCTCCTAAACGTTTGTACAACTTTGTGATTCTCACCTCACTCTAAAACTGAAGAGATAAATGACTGTCACCTGACGGTCTTCACTGTGTTGAGTAGGTGAATTGGGGGTTTGCCTTGCTTATTGGTTGTAACTTGGAGTCCGTTAGGTTTCCATTTATCATGTGAGTAGTCGGTCCCGTCCGTGTGAGTCATATATTTTTTTATCTTTGAGTCTCTCTACCTCTCTTATACATATACCTCTTCATTCACATTGAGTCGTGATATTGGCGCTTGTGCTCAATCATTTCTTCGCCAAGCCCTTCGTTTCCCTCTTCTTCACCATCTTCTTCGTATCCACTGTATCATCCCCATCTTCTCCGCTTCGAGGAGAGCCTGCTCTTCGAACCACCATTTTGACGGTGTTCCCGCCCTGTGTGGAACGCCCAATTTTTTCTGTGTCTCAATCTTCTCGCCCGCCCTCCTCATTCCCTCTGTATCACCCTTCTAGCTCCCATGATATTGGCACGCACGCTCAATCAGCTTCTCCACCCCATTGTGTACCCTGCTTATCCATCTTCTTCGTGTACCCCGTATCACCTCTCCCTTTACCCGGGAATGCTGTGCATATCGATAGCCCGCATCGAGGATTCCATGCTTACCTTGATTATCTGTTTAAGACGGGCCAATGATGTTGAGGATGCTGAGGTTGATTTGGTGGATTTGACTTTGGATACATGCATACGAGCTTATTGAGGATTTTTGACGATGCATGGTCATTAGGTGTGATTCTTTATTGAGGATTTAGATCTCGCACACCGGATTGAGGATGTGATATGATGCGATGATTTGATGAAGATGTCATGAGTATTGATTGATCTATCTATCTTAAGGTTCCACCCATCTTGATTTTGAGGATTGATTGATTATTCTAATTTGGACTTCCTGATAAGGTGTGCGGATCCCGCATAATCTCTCATCTTCCTGTTTGACCCATCCTTGATCTCCTGACTCTCTAATCCACCCTTGACTCTGAGAGGATTCCTGACTATTTTTCGTGCCATCTCTGCTGATTGGATTGACCCGAGGAATGTTTTATGATTGGCCTGATGATTTTCTCCCTCACATGATCTTATGCCCTCCGGATGATTGAAGGATTGAATGCTTTTGAGGACCTGAGATGACTTGCCAGCATTCCCTAGACCTACATTGATATAGCTCGCATTCCTCCCCGAGGACTATCTACGGGAGAATGCGACAATTTCTAGGACTATGGTTTCATCCACTGCTTGGGTCGCCATTGTGATGGGACCCGGAACCAAGTCAGATGATATGCTTGATTGGCTTCCATCCTGCTTACCCGAATTGTCGGTACATGAGGCCAATTGACAGATTGCTCTCCTTGACGGTCCTAGCAAGGACGAGCCTTGATATTACAATTATTCACTGCATAGTTCATAGCTCTCTGAGGGTTATCTACGAGAAGCTATGACACATTATAGCTATGATGGTCTCCTCTGCTGGTAGGCTGTATGCCGCCTACTATGACCATATTCTCTGTGGATCCGTCTGATGTATCCGGCTCCTTTGAGCCATTCTCTCTCCTTGACAACCCTCGCAAGGACGAGATGTACTCTGATTATTCACTGTGTAGCTCACATCACTTCACGAGGACTATCTGCGGAAGGATGTGACACTTTCTTTATGATCGGCTTCACTCACTTCTGGTGCACGTTGCCGATTCGTCTGATATGGACAGTTGGTCTCCCTTTCTGATTATGCGCTCGATCTGTAGGGGCATGAGACCGACTTGGCTAGGTTCCTTTGAGTCCGCTCTCCTTGACGGTCCTCGCAAGGATGAGCTCTTTTCTGATTAATTCCTTGACTAGCTCGTAGCTCCCTGAGGGTTATCTGCGGGAGACTACGACATATTTCCGATCTGACTGGTCTCTGCTGCTGGTAGCCGAATTGTCGACTACTGAGACTACTATGTGGGTCCGTCTGATGGATCCGGCTCCTTCGAGCCCTTCTCTCTCCTTGACGACCCTTGTAAGGTAGAGACACGTTCTGACTATTCCTTGCCTAGATCGCAGTACTCTCCGAGGACTATCTGCGGGAGACTGCGACACTCTCTTTACGCTCGGTTCCCACTGCTGACTGTGTATCCGATCTGCGGATCACTGAACCGAGTCGTCTGATATACTTGATTTTTGGTTCCATCCTGAGTTGCCTATCCGATCTATGGATCATGGGACCCATCTGCTTAGACTACTTTGAGTCTGCTCGCCTTGACGGTCCTCGCAAGGTTGAGCTCCTGATATCAGTTATCTCCATGACTAGCTGGCAGCACGTTCCCCGAGGGTTATCTGCAGGACTGATGAATCTCGGATTCACCACTCTAAGTCTCATTAATTAAGCTCAAGTCCCTCAAAAATCAACTGCATTTCTGCATTTATTTCACATAATTAGCATTTATGCATGATTTCATAAGAATTGCATTTTAGCATTAATTTCTGCTTAAAATAAGAAGCCAAAAATCCAAGCCAAAAATGACCTGTAAATAGTCTAACTTCCCGGATTTTTAACTCCTTCATGCTAACACCGCATAACCCAAAACCACCTCCACTGTGTACACATCACTAACAAGAATAAATAAAAAATACAAAAAAATAATTAACCCAGTTAAGTGGACCAAAAACTCAAACCCTAGTTTCAAGATTTTCGGACTAAAAGCCCCATATCTTCCCCATCCAGTGTCCGATTTGATCCTACTCACTTTTGAACTAATGCACATTCAATTACCTTCAAAACAAGACTAAGTTCAAGTGAATCGGAGTTCGTATGTGAAAGTTGGGTTTTGGACCTCTTTTGTACATTGTATTTTAGCGGTTTTCTGACCTGTATTTCATGTATATATTTTCTTAATTTATAAAAATCCAAAAAATTAGATTAAGATGTCTTTTATTTATATTTGATTTTTCCATATTTTTTTAGATTTTTTATCTTGTTTAAAAATGACAAAAAAATAGAAAACCCAAAAATTAAGGTATTCTATGTACATGGGATACCCAAAAAATTCACTTTTTACATTTGACCGAATTTGGCTTTGATGTCTTCATGAAAGTTGTAGATCTCGACGAGACGAGCAATTTTCGTGAAGGAACTTTTTCAATCCGAGGTCGTTTACTATTTCTTTTTGATTTTACAAAATAATTACTTTTCGTTTATCTGGAGCTGACACGTGGCAGCCCCAGAGGCCGCCACGTGTCATCGGTTTTTGGCCTTTTTAAGTTTCCGTTTTTTAAAAAAAATTTAAAAGCCACGCACGTGCGTGGCACGTGCTCCGCACGTGCCTCGCCGCCTCTCCCTTTTCACCCGCGCCACGTGTCCCATCCGCGGCCGTTCGATCAGCGACCGATCGAACGGCCGCTGGCCTTCGTCTTCCCCAACGGTTCTCCCCCGATTCATCTGCCGCGCCGCTCGCCCCGCAACCTCCGCGCCCCTTCTCCGCAATCTCCGCAATCTCATCCCGCTAATCTCACCAAAAGCTCCCTGTTACCTCCGGCCGCCACCAACTACCGCAATCCTAGCGCCCGACTCAGCCCCTCTCTCTATAAAAGGGCCTCGGCGACCCCCCAGACCAAGATCCGTCGCTGGGTGCTTCAACGGAGGTGACAGCTCCGCCGAAGCCTCGCCGTCGAGGTCCGAGGGTGCCCACCGCCCCTCGTTGCAGACGAGGCTCCGCCCCGACGTACTGCTCCTTGCTCCGGCCCTCGTGCCCGTTGAGCCTACGACCATCGAGCTCCACCGCCAACGCCTCTCAGCCGTCTTCTCCGACTCCGACCATCCTCCAGAAGCTTCGAGCTTCACTTACGTCGCCTTCGTCTCTGACTACGGCCTCCGTCTCCCCTCCAGGAACTACGTCTCCACCGACCCTCTTCATCGACTTCGCTGCGTCATCGTCTCCAGCCACGACGCTGCGCCATCGGCCGCCATCGCCTCATCTACTCCATCGACCACCTTCTGCACCGACGCCAACTCCGTCTTGACCGACGCCGACCACCACTACAACCTTCTGCTCCGACGCGCCACGCCCCTGCCGCTGCAGTTCCTCCATCAGTCGCTGCACCGCCACGCCTCCGCCGCTGCAGTTCCTCCTCCAGCCACCGCCGCTCCAATCTCCGCCGGTCAGCCGGGTGCGAGGCCCGAGACCCCCCGCACGTGCGAGGCACGTGCGGGGGGACGTCGGCACCACGTCACTCCCAGGTCACGTGCTCCGCACGTGACCAGGGGTCAAATTGCAAAGCCCCCCGAAGGTCCATTAATTTGCAGATCAGACCAGCCTACCCAAGGTCACGTGCATAGCACGTGACCGTCTGGGAATTTTGCAACGCAACCCCCCAGTCTTTTGGTAATTACGAGTACACCCCCACTGCATTTAATATTTTATTTATCTACTACATCTGTACCCCTGTGTTCCCATTTTGTTTCGAACATCTTATCTACATTATTTTTTTAATCCAAAAATAGCATGATGTTTGTTAATTGATTCTCTACGCTTTGACATATTGTGGGTAATTTTGTGATTGATGGTTAATTAATAAATAATTATTTTGTGTAAATTTGCATATTTTACCCATTTCTTGCTCTGAAATTCATAGTTGATTAACCATTGCTCTAAAAATCCCTGAAAAATCAGTAGAATTAATTGTGCTTCACATTGTGCCCAAAAATCTTTGCATACATAATTTGCTCTGTAAAAATCATTCTGCATATTTCATTGTTTAATTTTTAATAGGTATTAGACCCCACATTATTGAGATTTAGGATTTTTCTGAGATCCGTCATCTAGTGATAGATCTTAGATAATTTTATCTCTTGAAAATAAGTAGGTTTAATATTTATTATAATTAAATATTGAAAATCATTCTGTTTGCATTTAAAAATTCATAAAAAAATTCATATTGCATCAGAAAATTCCAAAAAAATTATAGTGCACTATATTTGTCATAATTATCATCTCGGCCAAGTTTCGTATTTTTTTGGACATTGTTTGATCGAAATTTACATTTTAGTCCCTAAAATAGGCCAAATTTGCATTTTGCATCCCTGTATTGCATTGAAAATTCCAAAAAAAAGACCGCCTCAAAAATCGAACACGAACTTTGATAGACATTTCTCTAGGTTGTTCCTTTTCCTCCTTGTGATCGACCTTGGGACTTGCCCAAGTAAAATAAACATAAAAACCACTTGATTGAAATTGAATAAAATTTGTGGTTATTTCTTGACTGTTTCCGATCGCCGCCTACAACGAACGACTTTTATTATTTTACACACGAAGATAAAAACCATTCCTTAACGTGGTTTTTTCTGACTCGTCAGATGGCACCGTTGCCAGGGAGGCAAACGACTTAGTTTTTTGTTTTGAAATTTTTGTTCGGTTTTCCGCATTCGGGTAGTCTGATCCCCGTAATTTTCATTATAAATCCCATTTATTTTCAGCATTTATTTTTCTTGTTTATTTTATCATTTTTTTGAGTCACTCTCTTACATTATCTCTCTTATTTTTCTTGCGAGGTACACGGCATACGTGAAGCGGTTTTTCAAGAAACCAAGGCATCTTCACCGACCTCCTAAAATATGCAATTAATTTAAGATCGAGTCGAGTCGTGAGAGAGCGTAGAGTCTAGGTTTTTATTTCCTGCAATTTTTAAATTTTTTGTAATTAATTGCTTATTTATAGCGGTGTCCGTTTGGACTCTCGCGTGTGTAGAAAGACCTCTGACTTTATTATGTGGTGTGTCGTGGCCTGTTTCACTCTCTGGTGAGGGTGGGGCCCGGCTTGAGTGGCGATTAGGATAGACCTGCACATACGGCTCTCAGAGCATTTTTTATTTTTGATTGTGCTCGTAGGATCTTAAGCCACACTTCACTTTAATCAAGACACACGTAGATCGTTCAACTTAGCCAAATTTAATTCAATTATTCCCCGCTAATAGAACTTTCTGCTTAGGTGCGGTTTTTCATCGGCTTGCATTCATTTAGAGTAATTTTTAAAATTCTGTCTAGCATCCCACATGAAGATTGCGAGGATTCACTGTAAGTCTTCTGACTGAGCATTCATCATAGTTTTCCGCGTGCATCGGCTTTTCCCGACTTTCTCCCTCTTGTTTTATCACATAAATCTAAAGGAAATTGGGACTGGACGGTAGACGTGTATTTGTGCTCATCTAAATTCTTCAGTGATCACCTAATAAAATCGGGACTGCTAAATATAACCGATTTCAAAATAACCCATAAAATCAAGAATTTTTGCGCGAGAGCAACCCCGACCTTGGATGATTTTATTTTTCTGAGTGAGCGAGGGACGACACTTAAGGCTAGAGCCCAAATCCGAAATCTCAGCTCGCTAATTTTTGCCAAGATTGATTTATCACCAACTAAAATTGAAAAGATAATAGCCGAAATCTTACGGCTTTATTGTGTGAGTTGGTGAACTCGGGGTTTGATTTGTGTTTGCATTGGTGTGCGTGAACCGATTTCAAGATCAATAGGTGCACATTCGATAAAAAATTTCTTGACTATCCCATGCAATCATCTCTTCCCTCTCTTGATTTGAACCTCATAATAGAACTCTTGTCCAAAAACTCTCGCAGATCCAACCCCCCACTCCTCTCAAAAATGACCGAACACCCATCAGAGCTATACTATGAAAATGAATTTGTTTCGGTTAGGCCCAAATCAACTAAATCCCCTTCTTTCAATAATCCTCCAACATTTGCGGGAGGCTTTCACCCGCAGATAAATTCGGCCTCATCATTGAATTTCTATTCAAACCATCCAACCACAAATGACCACCTACCATCTTGGACTAAATCGTCTTATTCTCAGTTTTTTCGCCAATGAAACTTTTCAAGATCAAAATCCCTTAAAATCTCATGACTGGCAGAGAAACCAAACTCAGATGGAAAGACATGCACTGAATAATCATCGACATTGGATTGACCATGATAGACCCCTCGTCAGACATGATACTCATACAGAGGGCTGGACTGACCTCTTAGAAACACATAAACCCTATATGTTGACTCCACAATATCAAGGTCTGACCAATCAACTACACATGTCTGAACCATATGAGCAGCCTCCTTCCATTATTTTTGAGGAGAAATTTTCAGAAAATAATGATCATATTTCGGATATTCCAAGAAACTCTCCTCTCAGCACAAAGGGAAAAATGGAAGAGGAAATTATCGAACATACACCTACTGCTCTCATAATTAATCATGAACCGAATCTTGAGGAGGATATTTCGAGGATAAATAAGAAATTCAATTCAATAGAGGAGAGATTTCAAAAATTTACCGATCGATTCATCGCATTCTATGGTGGCTCAGACAGTAAAATGAACGAGGAAATAACTGGATCTGAGATTGAAAATTTTGAGGATATTCAGGGAGCTAGGGACGATTTTGAAAATGACTATGTAATTGACCCTCACCCTGAACACCAAAGCCCCTTTTCATCTGAGAACACTCCACACCCCCACACCACCCAGAAAATACAAAAAATGGAAATATTTGAAAATCACAAAAAAAATGAAAATTCAGAAAATTTCATAAAAATTGAGACTGAAAACGATCTGAGGAATTTGGATCCGACTGTACGGGAAGCACTATGAAAGAAATTGATTTTTGAACTTCTCTTTCTACAGGCCATTGAACACTTCCCCGACCTTAAGAGATTTTTTACGGAAAAATTAACTATGAAAAAGTCGGGCAGGATTAGAACCAAGACCGAGAGACATATCTTGTCAATGGCCTCCTCCTTGGTGTTTAGGAGAAAAACCAAGAGCCGCATAGTGAAGCGGTTGCCCAGATTTGACTGCGAAATCAAAGACACAATTTTCACCCATGCTCGGATTGATGATGATTCACCGATTAATATTCTCCCGACCTCTGTCTTTCATGAACTCCAACTCGGACCGATTCGGAAGATACGAGAGATTGTTCAATTGGCAGACTGATCTATAAAGCGGCCGAGAGGAACCATTTCTGTCATCGTGAAATTCCAAGGTGCTCCGCTCAAAGTAGAATTCACGATCATTGATATTGAGCATCAAGGAGAATTCACCCAGTCTCCAATCATTCTCGGAAAGCCATTCTTGGCAATGGTCAAGGCGAGTATTGATTGTGAGACTCGGGAAATCAATTTCATAGCATTGGAAGCACTTAGATCTGACCATATCTTTGAGGAACCACGATCTTCTGAGGCAACCCACGAAGTCCCCGACAACCGTAACCATGAAACGGTAGAAGAGCCCTACCCCGCAGCCACACCTGAGATAGCGGTTGTTGATGAGACTATTGGTTTAGAAAATCTCCCCCCTGCTCCATTCCCAACCGCTCTCACCATGGACAATCATGTATATGAATCATATGGTCCGGAGACTTATGCATGGGCACAACCTGGGTCAACCTACTCTGACTACATGGATTACATCAACTCGACACAGGAATGCGCCAACATCGAATCAATTGAGAAAGAACATGCAGAGACTCTCCCCAATATTCAAATCCCCGAGGATCTAAAAATAGACAAATCTTTCTACTACGATCCTGAGACATATGCATGGTCACACCCGGGAGCAACATTCTTTGAATATCTTGACCAAATCATCCCAAATCGAGAGTGCTCAAACATTCGAGAGACTAAGAACAAGCACGCAGACCGAGCACCGACCAAGGAGAATTCCAATGGCTATTCATCTGGATATTTGATGAACGCAAAAATGACCACTCGGACAAAGGTGCTAATCGGTCGTTACGACCCAAGCAATCAAGTGCGAACAATCAAGAAAATTAGACCACCAATAGAGATAAAATCAATCAAAAACAAGATAGCGGTCCTGCTATTAATTTAACCTGGTATAGCGACCAGGGTCGAACACAAGGAGCACGGGTTGGCCTCTCGGCCTACGAAGTAGTCAAAAAGAGATAAAAGAAAATAAAAGAAATGTTTTTGGTGGTTTTTGAATATTTTATAATTTTTGGATTTTTAATGTATTAAGAAAATAATAAAAGCCAAGAAACTACACAATTCAACAATTTATTAAAAGCACTAAAAAATCAACCAAAAATTCAAACAAAAATATTTTTATGTGTTTTATAATTTTTAGTGTTTTTGGTGAATTTTTGAGAATTTTCTGATGTTTATTTAATTTTCTAAAAATCAAAAAGTGACTAAAACAGTAGGTACTGTCCAGCCGAGCTAAAAGGGCCTAGATAAAATATCTAAATGCCCCAAATTAGCTGGGAGGTAATTTTCCTGTAAAGAGAATAAAAAAAGGAAAATTTAGGCACCTATTTTATTATTTTTGGATTTTTAATTGATTTACTAGAATGTTTATAAGATTTTGAGTGTTTTTCAATTTTTAGTGGTTTTCAGTAATGAAAAATAGCCAAAATTGGCTAGAAAATCAAACACAACAAAATAGACAGGAGACAATTTTTTTTGTAATTTTTAGACACTATTTAATATTTTTTTGGGATTTTTAAACTTACACAGTAGCAAAAATGGAGGTTTTTTAATTTTTAAAAATATCAAATGCAAACAAAAATGTCCTAAAAAATCCTCAAAATTTTACACCATGGCAGGAGCCATGTGTCCAATTTTTGTTGGATTTGGAGGTATTTTGCTATTTTATCCAAAAATAAAGAAGGGGCACAGTGCACAGGGACCAAAGTGCAAATACCAGAGAGTCTTGGGGGTTTGGTGCAATTAACCCAGCGAAACACGTGCTACGCGCGTGCCTGGGGCACTCAGGGACCCAAATGAAAGAAAAATAAGTTCCAAGGGCTTATTGGTAACATGTACCAAAAGTCCAGGGACCTATTCACAAAATACCCAAAAATATCCGCACATGCTCAAATGTATCATGCACAGGGGTATATATGCAAATAATCAAAAACTTTCATTCATTAAGGAACAACCAGAACTACAAGGGCATGTAATGCAAAAAGCCCAAAAGATCACGTGTCGATGCACGTGTCAGACCACACACAGGGGCATATCAGTAAATAAATGCAAGCACCAGGGTCTCTATGCAAATATCCTAAAAACTAAATAACTACGCTAGGTATTTACAAGACTAAAAGCGAAATAAAATAACAAAGGGGGCCTAAGGACAATTTACCCCTTTTATTAATGTTGATGGCCGGATGTGTGACGCGTGGCAGATCCGACGAATGAGAACGAAGGCGCCTTAACCTTGAAACCCCTGGCCTGATCGAACGTCTGAGGGCGCTCCACGTGGAGATCGGACGGTGCTGGTGCTCTGGAGTCTAAGCCCTCGGTGGATCGACGGAGGAGAAGAGGGCACGTGGCAGATCTGACAGTCGAGGCTTGCTGATGCCTCTTCCTCCGAGCGGGTGGTCCAGATCCGTCCTCGGAATGATCAGACGGTGACGCAACGCCTAAGATGGATGGATCAGATGGAAACTGGGGCGCTGAGGATGATCTGACGGTCGACGAGGTTGCTGGAAGAACTGGCGGCCGGCGAGCTTCGCCGGTCCACTGCGCTCACGGTGTACCTCGTCTGGTGCTCCTGAGGTGCGAGGAAGCTTCGCCGTGAAGCCCCGCACCTAATGCGCTGCTCCGATGAACGTGGGGAACTCCGGAGAGCTCCGGCGACGTGGACGACCGGGAGCTCCTGTGCCTTGGAGTATCGACCTCCAGATGAAGTCAACTAAGCCCGTTACCTGCACAGGAAGAGAGCTGGGTCGAGGGCAAACTGCCTCGACCCGTCAAAGCACGAAAAGGGTGGCTGGTGCGGCGAGATGATGGGTCTCCGGCGAGCGGCGGAGGGGAAACCCAATATCCTGCTCCGGGGCGAGACAGGAGGAATGGCTGGGTGGAGAATGTGGAGAGAGGTCAGGCGGAGGTGGTAGCGGTGTCAGAAGGGTGAATGGGTGATCGGAAATAACAGGCGGAGGTGGCGGAGCTAAACTACCGGCGAATGAAAAATCGAAATCTACACTAACCTACAGCCTAAAGAAGCTACCTGGCGAATGCAGTCGACTGGGCTGAAGCTCGGCGAGCTTCTGGTCGTTGCCTGCAAGGGGCCGTCGACTCCCCGAGGCTGGGCGCGCTCGCGGCGGCGCACGGTGGCTGAAGACCACCGGATCAGTGGCTCCCGGCTTCCCGGGCCTCGCTGCTACTCCGAGGAACGCTGCTGTCACTCAGGAACTCCGGAGGAGGTCACAGGCACCGAGGGGAAGATCCAAAGATGCGTGAAAACCTCACCGGAGCTGAGACTTTATATGCTCAGGGATCCGAGAAGATCATGATCGGGCGAGTCACTCGAGCCTCGGATCCCTGAGATCCACCTCGGGCGTGGGTCACGGATGTTCAATGATCAATCGGAGCCCGGGGTTAAGGTCATTGGCGATCGGGTCGACCGTGGAGAAAATAGTGAAATCGGGTCGGTCGGGACGGACCCGGCTCTGGTGGTCCTGGGGGGGAGAGTTGACCGGGGGTCAACAATCCCTCGTGGACCAATCAGAGCCCTCCAAGCACAATTTTTTGTTTATTTATTTTAAGCTAGAAAATAGTCGAATTAATAAAAACTTAAAACATAAAAAATATTTATTTCATTTTTTCTATTTTTTTGTGATTTTTAATTAATTTTTCAAAATAAAAATAAGGTATATACATAGTAAGGTTACATACAATGTATAGGTTTTTAGTTTTGATTTTAATTATTATTTTTATACAATTTTATTCCCATTTTATATTTTATTTATTTATATTATAAAATAAGAAATAAAAAGATATTTTTATTTTATTTTTATTGTTTATTTACATAGGTGAAATAAATACATATATATATTTATATACATGGTATATTTACAATATATTTTTATGTTTTTAATTTTGTTATTTTTATTTTGTTTTTGTTTTTATTGTTTTTATTTTATTTATTTACACTATATAATATAGGATATTTACAAGAATTTTGGAAATTAATTTTATTTATTTATAAGGCTGAATAAATATAAAGGTGGTTCTATATACAAGGTGATCATGTACATGAATGATATTTTTATTTTCTTTTTAATTTTTTAATTTTTATCTTGATTTTATATTTAGGAGTATATACAAATATTTACAAACCAATTTGCATCTATTTTTGTGAGGAAAATATGTACACACATGAGCCCCTATCTCCCTCTACTTTGGCTTTTATGCGGTCAGGCCCATAATGAGCCCTCCCTTGGGGTAGGTTGCTCAATATTTATTCTAAATATTTCCCTCTTTTCTTTTTTAATCTTTATTCTTTTATTTTTGCACAAAAACATGCTAATTATAGGTTTTTACACAATGCATGCTTTTGGTAACTATTTCTATTTACACATATCTACATGCATTTGCAAAGGTTTTTGTAGCTAAAATATAAGAATAAAGAGTGATGAATGAGTATTCATCAATATTCAAGTGAACCGACACCTTCACGACGAAATAAAAAGAGAGTCACCTTTGACCATTCGGAAGATGAACCATCTGATGGTCCCTCATCAGGTCCAGAAAAGGTAGTCTACATAAGTGAAGTCTGTTCGGAAGCCCTAAAGCCATATCTTCGTAAGGATCCAAAATTCAATTCTCGTTGGACTACTCCCGTTCCTAACTACGACTCATCCAAAGCTGATGCTCCTGCACTCTTCAAGTACACTGGAATTATTTCATATGAGCTGACTGAGACCGGTGCTTCTGAGTATTCATCTGAGGATAAATCGATTGACCCCAAGAAGGAATGAAGTCTGAGGAAACAACTGAAGAAACAAAAAGATCATAATACTTGGAGTATGTCCACTTTCAATTACTACTCCTCTGAGGATAACTCTGATGATGGATATCTTTCATCTGACTCGAACACTTCATCTATTATCCATCATGATTTTTCTAAGGATAACACTGATCATAGTTGGGAATCATATGCCTCATCTCCAACTCATCATTACGATATCCCACCGCAGGCTCACAAAAAGATCAGCCGAAAACCGCCTTAATCATCGGCTACCCACCCTCCCTCCCGACCACATCGGTCTCCTTGTACAACTTCTTCCTCTACTTAGGCCAATGCCTAAGTATAGGGGGGGGGACCGATGCCATCTGTATATATCATTTCCCAGATCACACTCTTTCTCTCGATCGCTCCATCTCCATCCTTCTCTTCCATACTTAGGCTGATCAGAGCCTAAGTATAGGGGGAACCAACACCCATCTGTATAAACTCTCCTCATTTCCTGACCGCTTTTCTTTTCATTTTTTTCACTCCCTTACGCTTAGCCCGAGCTATGTCTTCGTTCCGCTTCTTGTGCTCTGAGGGCATAGCACTCGCTAAGTATAGGGGGGTATGTATATATTTTACCCATATCTCATACTTTCCGTAAGTCTATATGTATTTACGGGGTGGGTACTAACTTGAAAAAAAACAATTAACAACAAACAAGCACAAAAAAAAGGGTTTTTCTACTAACACTAACCGTGCCCAAAATTTTTGAAAAAAAAAACGAAGGCTTCTTATTCCATTTTCTGCATAAAAAAATCCCTTGCATAAAACAAAACAACAAAAAAATCAATCTGCATTGCACACACCAGCACTTCATCCAACATCACATGCATGTGCATCTGTGAAAAGTCATTGGGTTCTGAACCGAGTTATGAGCCGAAACCGAGAGTGGTCTGAACTTGACCTTAATCCACTTAATTTTCAGAGGAACTTCACTGAGAAATAGGATTTTAAGAGCTTCAGGTCTTTTGACTTAATTCTTTAAATTCCACATGACAATGTACAACGTTTGACTCTTAGTGTCTAACCCGATCTCTTCATTCTGGGTACAACTCTAGAATAGGGAATTAATTCGCACTCTCGCACTATGCACTTAGCTCAACCCAGACGGGATGTTGGAAGACTGTGTGAGTCTCTTTTCTGGTAGCGTGGAAATCTAAAGACCGGAGTACGGGTTGAAATAAAGCTTCGGAAAAGGGATGGACGGCTGTGCACAATTTTTTCTAAGACCCCAAAAAATGTACGGAACAAAAAGATTCTATATCCGTAGGGGCACAACAAGATCCAAGCAGAACCACCGAAAATTCCAAATACAAAGAAGCATTCCACCAAATAAAAATCCGACCAAAAAGGTCCAAGCTTCAAGAAACCTGCAGATCTTAGTGGAGACTCGGCTACACTGGCCATCTTCACAAGGAGAGGCGACTACACTGGCCACCCTCCAGTTCTTTTCTCTTTCTTCTATCTTCTCCCTCATTCGATTGTGAACACAGCGCGACAGACCTTAGAAGGAAATACCTGACTCCTCGAGGACGAGTTACTGGAGAGGAGAGGAGCATGGTAGTCTGGCATTCTAGATGGGAAGAGCTAAAACCCTTCACACACATGAGTCGATTATTCAATATTCATAGGGTATACTTTGGGAAGAGGATTGATCTAAGATGACTTCTGAGCCGAAACTGTGACAATAATGTGTAGAACTTGAGGGCTGTTGATTTTAAAATTCTAAGTCTCACAGAAGTTCCGCCATACTATTAATCCAAAGGTCGAGTTTAGTTTCATTTTCACCTTCAGCTCATGGTCTTGGTATGGAACCCAGTCTCATTTCACTCCATGGCATTTCTTTTTGATGCTCAGGGACGAGCATGGTTTAAGTATAGGGGGATGATGAATCTCGGATTCACCACTCTAAGTCTCATTAATTAAGCTCAAGTCCCTCAAAAATCAACTGCATTTCTGCATTTATTTCGCATAATTAGCATTTATGCATGATTTCATAAGAATTGCATTTTAGCATTAATTTCTGCATAAAATAAGAAACCAAAAATCCAAGCCAAAAATGACCTGTAAATAGTCTAACTTCCCGGATTTTTAACTCCTTCATGCTAACACCACATAACCCAAAACCACCTCCACTGTGTACACATCACTAACAAGAATAAATAAAAAATACAAAAAAATAATTAACCCAGTTAAGTGGACCAAAAACTCAAACCCTAGTTTCAGGATTTTCGGACTAAAAGCCCCATATCTTCCCCATCCAGTGTCCGATTTGATCCTACTCACTTTTGAAAATGCACATTCAATTACCTTCAAAACAAGATTAAGTTCAACTGAATCGGAGCTCGTATGTGAAAGTTGGGTTTTGGACCTCTTTTGTACATTCCCCAACGGTTCTCCCCCGATTCATCCACCGCGCCGCTCGCCCCACAACCGCCGCGCCCCTTCTCTGCAATCTCCGCCCGCTAATCTCGCCAACAGCTCCCTGTTACCTCCGACCGCCACCAACTACCCGCAATCCTCACGCCCGACTCAGCCCCTCTCTCTATAAAAGGACCCCGGCGACCCCCCAGACCAAGATCCGTCGCTGGGTGCTTCAACGGAGGTGACAACTCCACCGAAGCCTCGCCGTCGAGGTACGAGAGTGCCCACCGCCCCTCGTTGCAGACGAGGCTCCGCCCCGACGTACTGCTCCTTGCTCCGGCCCTCGTGCCCGTTGAGCCTACGGCCATCGAGCTCCACCGCCAACGCCTCTCAGCTGTCTTCTCCGACTCCGACCATCCTCCAGAAGCTTCGAGCTTCACTTACGTCGCCTTAGTCTCCGACTACGGCCTCCGTCGCCCCTCCAGGAACTACGTCTCCACCGACCCTCTTCATAGACTTCGCTGCGTCATCGTCTCCAGCCACGACGTTGCGCCATCGGCAGCCATCGCCTCATCTACTCCATCGACCACCTGCTGCACCGACGCCAACTCCGCCTTGACCGACGCCGACCACCACTACAACCTTCTGCTCCGACGCGCCACGCCTCCGCCGCTGCAGTTCCTCCATCAGTCGCTGCACCGCCACGCCTCCGCCGCTGCAGTTCCTCCTCCAGCCACCGCCGCACCAATCTCCGCCGGTCAGCCGGGTCCGAGGCCCGAGACCCCCCGCACGTGCGAGTCACGTGCGCGGGGGGACGTCAGCACCATGTCACTCCCAGGTCACGTGCTCCGCACGTGACCAGGGGTCAAATTGCAAAGGCCCCCCGAAGGTCCATTAATTTGCAGATCAGACCAGCCTACCCAGGGTCACGTGCGTAACACGTGACCGTCTGGGAATTTTGCAACGCAACCCCCCAGGCTTTTGGTAATTACGAGTACACCCCCCACTGCATTTAATATTTTATTTATCTATTGCATCTGTACCCTTTGTGTTCCCATTTTGTTTCGAACATCTTATCTACATTATTTTATTAATCCAAAAATAGCATGATGTTTATTAATTGATTCTCTACGCTTTGACATATTGTGGGTAATTTTGTGATTGATGGTTAATTAATAAATAATTATTTTGTGGAAATTGGCATATTTTACCCATTTCTTGCTCTGAAATTCATAGTTGATTAACCATTACTCTAAAAATCCCCGAAAAATCACATATTGTAGAATTAATTGTGCTTCACATTGTGCCCAAAAATCTTTGCATTTGCGTACATAATTTGCTCTGTAAAAATCATTCTGCATATTTCATTGTTTAATTTTTAATAGGTATTAGACCCCACATTATTGATATTTAGGATTTTTTTGAGATCCGTCACCTAGTGATAGATCTTAGATAATTTTATCTCTTGAAAATAAGTAGGTTTAATATTTATTATAATTAAATATTGAAAATCATTCTGTTTGCATTTAAAAATTCATAAAAAATTCATATTGCATCAGAAAATTCCAAAAAAATTATAGTGCACTAATTTTGTCATAATTATCATCTCGGCCAAGTTTTGTATTTTTTTGGACATTGTTTGATCGAAATTTACATTTTAGTCCTTAAAATAGGCCGAATTTGCATTTTGCATCCCCATATTGCATTGAAAATTCCAAAAAAAAGACCGCCTCAAAAATCGAACACGAACTTTGATAGACATTTCTCTAGGTTGTTCCTTTGCCTCCTTGTGATCGACCTTGGGACTTGCCCAAGTAAAATAAACATAAAAACCACTTGATTGAAATTGAATAAAATTTGTGGTTATTTCTTGACTGTTTCCGATTGCCGCCTACAACGAACGACTTTTATTATTTTACACATGAAGATAAAAACCATTCCTTAACGTGGCTTTTCCGGACTCATCAGGGACACTGCCACACTTTCTTGATTTATCGGTCTCTTCTGCGGGTAGTCGATATGTCGCCTACCGAGACCGTTCCTGATGATCCGTCTGATGAAGCACTGACGCCTTTGAGCTTGCTCGCCTTGACCACCCTCGCAAGGTCGAGTCTTTTTCTGATTATTCATTGACTAGTATGTACCATTCCCCAAGGGTTATCTGCAGGAGGGTACATCACTTTGTAGGTATTCGGTTTCATTTCTGGTGTCTCCTGTCTGTTGGAGCACGAAGCCGAGTCTTCTGAGTAGTGTACTTGGTCCTCTCTCTGATTGTGTATCCGATCTGCGGATCACTGGACCGAGTCTTCTGATTGGTATGATCCCTAGCTCCTTTGAGCTTGCTCACCTTGACGACCCTCACAGGGTTGAGCCATGTCCTGCGGTATTCGGTGTGTACTTATGATTTTCCTACCTCACGATCATCGGATGCCATGGTGTCTCCTATTCTCTATCATCCATATCTTTTCGAGACTCTGATTGACCGGAGAACTCTATATTGTTCCTTCTTCCTCCCGATCTTACTATATTGGCTCTGTTCCATCATGCCGACCTTATGAGCTGATTGACTGCTTCATGTTATCGGACCCGATATCTGTCCTTTCGATCTATTTTGCTCCGGTAGCCGACACCCACCTGACTGTATATCTGGGTGTCTTTTCACCTTCTGACTGCGTCCTCGTTCTCACAGGGAGACGACGACGAGAGTATGGTATTCACTTGTCAGATACCGTCCTGTACTTCAGCATTTCTTCACCACTTGTGTATAGGTGTGCCTTGTGCATTCTTTCTCCCGTATGTTATGTGTGCTCTATATCTATTACCATATCTTTGTGTCTACACTTAGGACGTACCTTGTCCTAAGTATAGGGGGGTACACACCGTGTTGTTCTTTTGTCGTTCAGTTTCGTCACTCCTGTTGTTACCTATACTTAGGGATATCTCACCCTAAGTATAGGGGGAGTGATGCGTATATTCTCCACGATCTTTTCATCTATCTGTATATATCTCTCTTTTCTTCTCTTCTTCTTATTTCTTTATCTAAATAAAAGGTGTCGCCCCTTTGTGTAAGTTTTCTGTACCTAGGACGTACTTTGTCCTAAGTATAGGGGGGTGCACCCCTGATTTGTTACTTCTTTGATCTGTTTATTCCCACCCTTGACCCTCCCTGCTTTGTGTACAGTCTGCTATACTTAGGATTACTTGATTCTAAGTTTAGGGGGGACGGTCAACTTCTCTTTCCTTCATTTCTTATTCGTATATTCTTTAGACTTGTATATACTCAGTACGAGTTATGTCTTCTCTTTTCTCTTCGATCTATGAGGACATAGCTCAAGCTAAGTATAGGGGGGTCGTATATACTCTGTATATACTTTAGCCATAACTCGTACTTTAGTATTCTCTTAATAATATGGCTAATAATTCTTTAAATTCATTAAAAACTTAATAAAAAGATGTGATTATTCCTCAAATTATTTTTGTATATACTGATTAATAAATCAGGTGAAAATGTTTTTTGCAAAATGTTTGAAAAATAGTTTGAAAATCTTGTGAAAATCTTTTGAAAACTATTTTGAAAATGTTTTGTTACATGTTTTCAACCTTAGTAAAAACATTTTGGTTTGTAAAGTTTATTTTCTTTGTATGAAATAAAATGTTTGAAAAGTTGTTTGCAAACAGTTTGAAAAATGGTTGCAAAAATATGTGAAAAATCTATATATTCTGTTTGGAAAACCTTTGCAAAATGATTTTCAAATATGTGTACATGTTTGTAAAGTGCTTGTAAAAATTATTTTGGACTATAGTTTTTCAAATTGTTTGTAAAATGATTTTCAAATAAGTTTGAGGAATATATGCATCAAATTAAAAATAAAGAAAATAATAATAATTATAATAATATAATAAAAATAAATAATACAAAATTCTTTAATAATTGTACATATATACCTATAAATAAAAAAACTAAACTGTAAATTCTTAATTCTTGTAAAATAAAGCGGCACGCCGGTGTAAATAGTTGTACATATTTTATACGTTGAGTGCCAAAATTATTTTATTTGCAAAAAAATTCTTTGTGTAAAATTCTTCTCTTTGTTTTCAAATTCTTGGAAAAACTGCATTATTCTTTGCATATTTGTAAATAGCATTTGCATAGCATTCATATTCTTTCATTGAGCTTGATAATTGAACTAGTCCAATAAAGTCGAAGATTGGAGCTTGGTTGGACCTTACTGCACCTAACTGCACTGTAACCTTATGGGAGATAGGTTTAAGGTACTTCAGGTCTATTCAGACTTAATTCTTTGAGAAATCAGGGCTAGGTTCAAGTCACCTCAGTGGACTAACTAGAACTTTTCGAAACACACGTATGACTCTTGACGGCCGTGACCTAACTTGGACACTTGCACCTTTCACTTGGCTCAACTCAGTTGGAGTGGTGAGGGGGTAAGATTTGCCAGTCTGAGACGCACACGGGTGGAAACATCCGTCCTCGTCTAGGGAGGGAAGTGCACCCCAACCTGGTCCAGTAGCCATGAGGTCCAACGACAGGAGAGTTGGGTTGCAATAATGCTTCAAAAGAGGGATAGTCTTCTGGCTCAAGAGGAAAAAGTCCTTATGAAAATGCTGCCGTAAATAGTATGTTGAAAAAAAAGTGGACAGGCTTGAAAAAAAAATCAAGTGCCTGCCGGAGAATGTATATATGTTGTATAGAAAATAAGCAAGCTTGAGCATCAAAGTTATACCATGTGAGCCTGCAGCTGGATGACTTGACTACACTGGTCTTGCATCCCAAGATAGGTAGCTACACTGGCTACCGTCCATTGTCTTCTCTACCTCCTCCTCTTGAGTTGGATGCCACTTGAACTTAGAAGGGAATACCCCGCTCCTCGAGGAAAGAGCTGTTGGATTAGGGAATCATTGGGTTGTCATTCTGGAGAAGCTAGTCTCTTTGTCATTTCAGTTGGGGAGAGCCACTATCACTTACACCGTACAAGTCAGCTTCATAGTCATAAGGGTTTGCGTATGATGTAGGCTAGTTCTGACCTGGCTATTGAGGTGATTTGAACCGAGTTCTGTGACTCTTGAAGGCTGTTGTGTTTTACATTTGGTTCCCGATTAGGTTCCACACACATTCTCACACCAAGGTCTAACCTGAGCTCCAAACTCTGATTTTGTACAGATAAGTTTAATAATCATGATCAATTCAATTAATTTTTTATTTTTGCTTTTTCTTTTCTTCTTATTCTTTGTTCTTTTTGTACTTATTGCATAAGTGTTTGCTAGGGACTATCAAAGGCAAGTATAGGAGGGTGATGAATCTCCATTTCGTCACCTTTATTCTATCATTTTGGCCTTAAAAACCCCAGTAAATGCATGTAAAAAGCATTAATTTGTACATAATAGCATTCATTATTTATTGTATTTATTATACATAGAATAAGGTTTTTAATGCCAAAATTATAGAATAAAGAGAAGAAAAAAAGGAATAAAATATTGCAAATATTTTATGACCCGAACCCCGAGACCAAGGCCAGCATGGAATTGGTCGACAAGGAATAAAGTAGGGGGAGATAAGTGCCAGTATACAATAAATACCTCATTTATTTATTCATTTATTTATGCATGTTTGATACCTATTTTATATATATTTATTCCTTCATCAAATAAGGAAACTTTGTACATAAAAGTTGTAGATAACAATGTAAATAAAAACACAAAATTGAGTTTGTGTAAAAATAATATTCAGTGTACATTTTATACACAGAATAAAAAGCCAAAATCTCAACTTCACAGACCCATATCTTGCAAATAAAACTCAGAATCAACCAAAATCACTTTTAATTGTATATAGCTTTCCAAGAACTATTTAATAAAATTAGTTTCATAATCTTTGGAGTCCATCTGTGAAAGTTAGGTTTTTGGCCCCTATTGTACAATTTACCTGAATAAAATATTCAATTTATTCTTCATCCATTATTTCTATAAACTGATATTTTTAGAATTTTGTAAATAATGTATAGAATACATGTACATATTGGAATTAAAAGAAAACCAAAAAGAAATTGTAAAATAAAATAAGTCTATGGAATACATAGACAAAATACCTATGCTACCTATGTGTATATAAATAAAAAGGGATTTTATTCTTTTATTCTTTATTCATCTATATTTTTATAATAATGTAAATATTACATCTAATTTCTTAAAAATACAAATCCAAAATAAAAACAAATAAAATGCATTAAATAAATAAAGTATACATAATATATAGGTAAAATACCTATAAGTATAACTACATATACCTATACCTATTTATTTAAAAATGTAAATAAACTTGTAAAAATTAAATAAAAATATATTTATACTCACAAAAATAAGTTATAAATTTATAAAATAAGAAAATAAAATAATAAAATAAAAATAAACAAAATAAAAATAAATACATATAAATATATTTATAAATACATTATTAAAATAAACCCATAATAAAATACATCAAAAAAATAAATAAAAATCATAAATAAATACTACATTATTTTATAAACATTTTTTTTATTTTATAAATAAAATCTAATTAAATCATTTATTATGTCTAATAATTAGGTCAAGTTCGGGCTGATGTGGGCCAATCAGAGGCCAGGGACTGTTGACCTCTGGTCAACTCCCCCCTGCGCCTCTGACTCCCGTCAGAACTGTCAACTCCCCGAGATTCTTGCATTTTTCCCGCTCGACTCAGAGCTCCATCGCTTTCGATCTCTTCAGGAAATTTTCTCCCAGAACCATGATGATCCTCGCCGCACATTTTGTTTGCGTGCACATAGCCCAGATTCTTCGAGATTCGCCGGTCAATAAGGGCGCCCCCTCCTGTTTATAAATAACTCCATCTCCTTCTTCCGAGTTTTTTTTGGCCATTTCTCAAGCCCTAGAGCCCACACCTTCGGTCTAGCGTGCATCCAGGTGACAGCTGGAGGTCCCCTGGAGGTTGTGGAGGCTCACAGAGGAAGGAGATGTGCCCACGACGGCACTCCGGCAGTCGTCCTGCTCCTTGGCCCTCCAACCAAGTTTGAGCTGCGCATTTATTTTCATAGGTAGATTTTTATTCCCGCATTTCATTACTGTCTTTTATTTTGCATTTAGATGATTAGAATAGCGTAATTTAGTTAAATCGAAGTTCGCCGGAGCTCTGCTCCGGCGACTTCTTCACCGTACCCCCGACTATTTTCCGACCGCTACAACCACCCCATTTCACTCCCATCCAGTTCTCCATATCCCATCCACCTCTGTCCAACCGGATCCCTCGGGGATTCGCGAATCGAAGCTTCAACTCCGCCGCTCGTCGGAAGCTTCGCCACCTCGCCCATTTTTGTGCTAACAGCTTCAAATCCAGGTCGAGGGTGAAGCCCTCGAGCCATGTGGTCTTTCTGTGCAGGTCTAGTGAGCCAAGATGCACCAGGAGATGAAGCACACGTCGGCGGAGGTACCTGGAGCACCTTGCCTTTTCCGACCTCGCAAGGGCGCTCCAGTCGTCCTCTGGCCGATCTGAAGCCTCCAGCAGATAGAGTGGAGCACCTGCGACGTGTGAGGACCTTTGGGAGCAGCAACGAGCGTCGGGGAGGATACATCTCGCCGGGAGAAGCTCGCCAGCTGCGAGTTCCTCCCCTGTTCTTCCAGCACCTCTCCTCGCCGTTGGATGAAGACGAAGGCCCCAGTTCTAATTACAGCCGTCCGATGGAGCAGCGCTCAGACCGTCAGATCACCTCGGGTGATCTAATCCTCACCGCCCATCATCGAAGTGGCATCGGAAGACGTGGAGGCGACGCGTGTCAAGTGGACGAAGATCAGCCGTTGGATCGCGCGCCTTTGGGGGTAAATTTCATATATATCCCCCGCTTTTTTTGTATTTATATTTTAATGCCATAAATAAAATTTCACGTTGTAAATAAATTGTAATATTTGCAGTAGGCCCCCTGTAGTTTTTATTATTGCAGTTTGGTCCCTCCGCGCCTCACGTGCAGTCCCACGTGAGGCGCATGATTTTTGCACTTTAACCCTGGCGGGTTTTGTTAATTGTAAAATACCCCCAAAAATTTAAATAAACGTTTATTTCTGTAGTAATTTTTGCACCGATGTCCCTGAGAGTTATTTTATTTGCAAAAATACCCCTACCAGTCTGTGTACTTTTTATGCCTTTTATCTATTTATTAAAAATACCTATGGTACTCCTAAAAATTCAGAAAAATTAGGATAGATGCTTCATGTAGTGTTCTTCCACGCCCTTATTTTATTTTGCATTTTTTTGCATTTATCCTAATTATTAAAAATGAAAAAGGAGCCCTTTTTGTACTGTTTAAATTTAAAAATACAAAAACAATTATAAAATGCTTTTGAAAAATTACAAAAAATCATATATAGTATATTTATATATATATTGAGTCCAGAAATTGAAAACCCCTAAAAACAAGAAAAAGAAAAATAAAAAAATCAGAAAACTCCAAAATCCAACAGAAAATAGAAAAACCCTTAAAAAATCCTAAAAATATATTTTTCATTTTTATAATTATATATATATATTATTATTAATGCTTAAAAATTAAATTGGGTAATTTTGGGAATTATTTCATATTTTTAAAACCCAAATTAATGTCGGCTAGTTAATTAGTCCATACTGTGGACATTTTGGAAAAAAATAAATAAAAATTAGTAAAATTCTAGGAAAATAACAAAAAAATTAGAAAAATACAAAAATTCAAAAAAATATTATATCTACATATTTTAAAGTATTAATATATACATACATACATATATAGTATATATATCTCTCTCTCCTCTTCGATATATCTCTGTATATATAGTATATAATTAATAAAAATATATATATAATAAAAAATATAAAAAAATAATATAAAACAAAATAAAAATTACATATAAAAAATTATAAAATCAAAAACCCACAAAAACAATAAAAATTGGACATGAACAATGAATTGAATAATTGAACAACCAAGTTCACCACATCACCTTTCGCCTCCCAGTGTTCGACCTCTACTTGTGCTTACACCTATACACACTTGCATGTAGAGTTATAATAAATTTTAACTCCATATTTTCGGATATTCATTGCATATATTTCTTGTGGGTTAATTGTTGATTGATCGAGGTCTTTTGTCGGTCGCCTCAGCGACATTGTGATTCCGCCTTGTGCGGACTACTTTAGACCGATGAAAAACCCCAGTCATCAAGCACCGCTATCAATAATTGACTCATCATTAAATAAATGCTTACCCTCCCATTTTTTGCAGCCATAACATAATTCACAATCTGTGCATCACTAACACCTTTGCCAAAGATATATACCTTCTAGCTGTAAATATGAAGATCCTTAATCTAACCATTTTTAAATTTCTTGCTTTTAGGAGCCACCTCAACAAGTTTCTTTCCTTTATGCAGTGTCATATCTGGATGAAGATCCCAACAAAATTCTATCATATGACTAGTTTCCTTGTAATGCCCACATTTATTATCCTTCCAATAGTTATTTTTGCTTCAAAGCATATCTTTCAATGGATAAGACACTTTCATCCTTCATGACATCACACTATTATTCTAAAGAATCAATAGTTAGTATGGTATACCTCCTCAATATCAAAACATGTTTCGATCATTAAAAGTTGACTTCCAATAGCTTCAAACTCATCATTAAGACCACCGAGAAAAATAAATATTCTTTGCATCCATATTTCATTACAATAGTTGTTCTGATATGTAGGAATTATCCAAGTATCATCACAATAATAATCAATCTCATCATATTTTACTTTTAGGAATAATGCTCAACAACAGATATATCTCTTTTTCTCATATTGTAGATCTCCTTGTTTAATTGGTACATTTCTAATGCCATGATTCTGTTCTCAATACATACTCTACAACATGAGAAACTACTCCCTAGAAGACTTTTTTCAAAGAACAAGAGGTTGAATGTCTTGGAACATAATATTTATGATCTAGTTCCTTCATTGATTGTCTTCAATATACCACTACTCATAATTTATCAATAATAGCAAAAGTTTTTTGTCCAAAAATGTAACCTCCATGTCTCCTTGAGGCTAATTCTACTTCCATAACAACAAATCATATTAAGTAGACGCTCTTTGTCAATTTAATTGTGATAACTTGAGTTGTTACATTTTACATCTTAATAATGACTATTTCCATAATATCCTCGGAAGCCATAGGAAAAGATCACAAATACCAAACTTGAATCATTGTAAGATAAAAAAATGATGGTTAGAGAAATTAAGTACTTAAAAGAAGGACTCGCAAGTCCTTCACCTCCCACACGAGGGAATGGATGACTAAAGAATCAAATGGGCCCTAGATACTATGACTCGAATCCTCGCAAGGGACTAGAGGTGAACAGAAAGGAGCTGTCACTGTAGGAGATGTGCACATGGGGCCATTGCAAGTGTGCACAAGAGCACATCTAATGAAGGCTAAGGTTTAGGCCTTAGCGCATCATGGAAGCATGAAGATCGCATCACATACAATCAATAGCAACTAGTCGTACTAGTTGCAAGGGACGGAGGAAATTAAAATTTTTAATAAAGATGATACCATTTGATATGAGAATCATTATCACATAATCTCATCAAGATCATAAACATATAATAGGATTACCTCTTGAAGCATGTTTGCGATCACTTATCTCTAAACAAAGAGACCTCATGTCTCATGTTTGATCCAACGAAGGATGCACATGCGGGCGTGTGGATGAGGTGCATGCTTCCGGCATTCCGAGTTGAAGATTCGAGCGTGGAACCTCCTGATTTCGTCTCATGAAATACGTGGCCTTCTCACGAGCAAGATGCATCGAAGAAGGTAGAGATCCACGAGCAGTCGATCTGGCAGTATAACGGTGATGCGACGACGGAGATGCTCTCAATGGAAATATAGTGGACGGCCACAATATTTAGAGAGAGAGACCTTGGGCATGTATGAGGAGAGAGAGATATGTTGCTTCCTTTTTGTTGTTTATGTTGTTGTTAAAAGAAAGAGCTAGGTCTACCCTTTCTTTTATAGCATATTGGATGGTGGAGATGTATTCAAATGAATGGCCATGATCTTCTTGCATGAATTCACAACAACAATTAATTAATTTATAAATAAAATAAATATATTAAAGAATCTTCAACATAATTTAGTTTGAATTAAATCAATCAATGTGGAATGATTGGAAAGAGGATAACTCACCTTCCATACATAGGTTGGACAAGCACCAAGAATTAAGACTTAAGGTGGTCATCCACTCCTAATTAAGAATGGAGGCTACCTCTTTCCCAATTAGATAAGATCTCATATATCATCAAATACTCCACACGTGCAACAATTTTTATTGCATAATTATTCACCGAAATAATTCTAAATTATTTTGTGATAATTTCAATCATGCCATTGGTACTTATAAATAATATTTAAGCACCCAATATACAATATAAATTTAATTATAATTAATTGTACAATGCGAATCTAATTCCCATCAACATTTAATTCGTAAATCCTATTTACAGTAAATCTCTCCAACGCATTATAAATCACATTTATAATATTCATGATTATTATGGATAGTGATATTCATATTATTTATATCTTTGATAATTAAATCATATTTAATTATCTTAGATGACTATTCTCAAGTGTCCAAATACTATGAATCATATTCAAATTATTCATGATAATTAAATCATATTTAATTATTAAGTATCCTAATGCTCAAAACATTATCAACACTAGAATTATTCTTGAACTCTTTCAAGAACAATGTGCTTTCTCCATAAATACTTGAAGATAAGAACATGACGACCGTACATTCCATGTATAATGACTTGGATATTGAAATCATATCTCAAATCTTGATCTCGGGTTCCTCTCAAAGATGTTTGATTAAATCAAACTGTAAATTTAATCTTCTCATTACATCTGAATCACATTCAGACAATGTCCAACATTTGGACTAAGATTGGATTACTAAGAGGAGTCACTAAAATCCAAACATGTTTCATCACTCCAATGGAATGGAAATGTCACAGTTATACAACCCTTTACGATCACATCACCCTCGAGTATTCCTAATACATGTACATCCTGCATACTTGAAGACCTAGAATAAACCCGAAGTTCTAGATCATATTTAAATTATCTTCTTCGTGGTTTTATCATTAAGTTTCTCATTCAGTCATTAGGAGTTGGTATCGATCATATGAATTCCAAAAGCATATATCATACCTACAAATTCTTGTCATGTTCCAAAGTAAGATGACAATGCATGGAAATTGATCGATCGCAATACCTCATGAGAGAGCTCATGTCTTCCGTTTCAGTAGTGAACCTGTATGACCCCTTTGAGAGATCGTATTACTCACATGCCCTTTTTATGCACACCAACTCGACGATGTCTAAACCTTGATTAGGTCATCAACCTAATGGTCTACCTAATATACATACTTAGACGTATAGTAATATATTTGTCTCCGGATAGAGGATGTGTACCTATATTGTATTAAAATATGACATATGTCTTGGTTATCTCGATCTCGTTAAGTCAACTCTTTGACCTAAATTATCTGACACCTCTGAATTTCTATTCATATGCAGAGAAGCTACATCAAGAGGTCGGTCAGATATCAACCTTTAGAGAAGGATTGCCATCTCTTTCTCAAGCTGGAGATCCTTTCTTAACAATCATTTGACGGTGCTTGATGAGTCCTCAATCTAACTCTTTAGATATCATCCAAGCACGAGCCTTTATGATTCAACCATTAAATCAATAGTTGTATGATTATTAAGATAACCATGGTACATAACCTTAACCGTATTAAGGGACCTTATTAGTGCATTCATTCATTTAGTCTCAGACAAGGAGTGAAATAAATCAATAACTTTTATTGGTATGTCAAAAGATTACAACAACATCTATTATAGAAATGATTTACCTGAGGCTCACAGGTCTAACATCTACAACACAACTGCAACACAATGCAAGTGAGATGTGCACATGGGATGGATCAGAGAACTTATAGAGGGGAGTTAAGAGATTGGAGTTCATGTCGCAAGGGTAAAGGAGCATAATTGGGGGGGTGTGCTAGGGCATGTTGGAGCCTGCACTAGGGTGCAGTGTCTGGAGGATGTATACGTACGAGGAGGTGCTCCCATGTAGAGCAATACTATAGACAACACTAGAGCATGTTGAACACTACGCCATATTATTTGTTAAGGAAGGTGTGCTTGTGAGGAGGTGCACACATGAGGAGGCACGCTTGGAGGATCACCTATGTGCACCCGCATCTATAATCGCATTAAGAGGTCGCGCTTGCACATGAGACGAAAAACTTGAAAACATATAACAATGGAATAAACACAGACTAATACCTCAAATGAATTTTTGATACCATGTAGAAACTGAAAGATCAACAAATGCAAGAAAAGGATTAACATGGAAAACCATACGAAGAACAAACCACAATCTCCTTCATTAGAGATTAGAGTACTCTTCATTAAGATGATCACCAATTAGCATGAATAAATATATTACATTGAGAAGGATGGGTAAATAATCCCTACCTCAATAACAAAATATGTAATAGCATCACGGGGAAAGATATTCACCTCGCAAGTAGATGTTATTTTCGCCTAAGCAATGAAGATTGTGTCAATTATTATCTCACTTCTTACCCATTCACAACCAATCTTTTTGCCTTTCTATTTTTCTTATGCCAAATTAAACTGATAGCAATTAAATAAAACACCACCTCGATTACCCTCTGACTCTCCCACGAGTATCTTAATAGGAAATCCCTTACAACTGATTTCTAAACTATCAAGTTGGATTATAAAGAGCACTATAAATGGATTTTTATAGAAATTCCTAGCTTCTTGTACCCTCTCTACTCCACATTAATATCTACCATCATTTTTTGTAACTGATTTCCTAGCAAACCTCTCTAGCAAGATGACGAATCTCAACTTCCTATTAGGAGATTAAAATTGACTTCCTTGCTTTCTCGATGGTCAGGCAATCAATCTCCATCATGGATTGGGGACTTGATTTAATATTTATGCATTTTTCATTTTTTTTTCTGCATGTAGAAAAACTCTTAACATCTCCTTCCTCTTCCTATATTTTTGTGTGTTGTTTCTTATTTTTTTAGCGGATTGTATCAAACTTCCCCCTTCATTCTTCTCTCATCTCCCTTCTTTTTTGATGGTCCAATAATCTACTCTAAAAAAGGAAAAATACATACATATGCAAACTTTAAGAATGAAAATGCTTGTGGTAGGGGAGCTTGGTTAATGTTGCATGAGACATGCATGTGGCTCAAGTAGGGAGGTGAAGGAGGAATAGCCATCCTCTGTAAATTTATGATGTCAGGATGTTAAGTCGCAATAGTTATGATGTTAGAGCTAGCAAGATGGCGAGGGTCGTGTTGTTATTTTGGAGATCATAGATGACATGCTCGGTTATGAAAGATTATAAGGACATGGATATGAAACCCCTTCTAAAATTTAAATGAATTCAAAAATGTATTTACATATTTCAATGAGAATATCTGGTCTTAACCACGTCAAGTAGGAATTTTGGTAATTATAAAGAAGGTATTTTTACACTTATGCCCTTCTAAGTTTTTATAGATAGACTTGTGCCTCTACCCTCTTGGTTCGTTAATAGTTATGATCCTTGGTTAGTTCTTATCTATTCCCCTTCTAAATGGACCCAACTAATGGGCACAAACATAGTAGAAAGAAAAGAGAGGGGTACATGTGTATTTTTTATTCTTTTCTGCCTTCCTCATTTTCTTCCTTCCCACCCCGATCTCTACCTCCAGCAACCCACATACACCCCATCTCTGATACTCCTTCCTGTCCCATCCCCCTCTGCCCCCGACCTTCGTCGCCCCTAGCCTCCTCCGCCTAACAGTTTCCTCACCTTCTGCAACCCCATCCCCCTGCCCAAACTCCCTCTTCCCCTTGCCCACCTCCACCCACACATGCTTGATGAATACTCATTCATCACTCTTTATTCTTATATTTTAGCTACAAAAACCTATGCAAATGCATGTAGATATGTGTAAATAGGAATAATTACCAAAAGCATGCATTGTGTAAAAACCTATAATTAGCACGTTTTTGTGCAAAAATAAAAGAATAAAGATTAAAAAGAAAAAGAGGGAAATATTTAGAATAAATATTGAGCAACCTAACCCAAGGGAGGGCTCAGCATGGGCCTGACCGCATCAAATCCAAAGTAGAGGGAGATAGGGGCTCATGTGTGTAAATATTTATGTAAATAAAATAAAAGATATTTTCCTCACCAAAAATGTGCTTGTGAATATTTGTACATATTTCTAAGTATAAAAACAAAAGAAAAAGTTAAAAATCAAAAAGAACAAAAATACCCCTTTTCATCTTGTACATAAACCACATCTATGTATTTATTTAACCTTGTAAATAAATAAAATTATTGTCCAAACTTTTTGTAAATAGTCTCTATTATATAGTGTAAATAAATAAAATAAAAACAATTAAAATAAAAACAAAATAAAAATAGCAAAAATTAAAAATACAAAAACACATTGTACAAATACCATGTATATAGATGTACATATATATTTATTTTACACATGTAAATAAATAATAAAAATAAAATAAAAACACCCTTTTATTCCTTATTTTATTCTATAAATAAATAAAATATAAAATAAGGATAAAATTGTACAAAAATAGTAATTTAAAAATCAAAAATCAAAACCCTAATAGTGTACAAATACCTATATATAGCTATATAGTGTAAGTACTTTATTTTTATTTTGAAAAATTAATTAAAAATCACAAAAAAATAGAAAATATTAAAACAAAAATATTTCATGTTTTGACTTTTTAATAATTCTGCCATTTACTATTTATAATTGATTTTTCAAATCTTTTCCACGTGGCAGCTTCTCATTGGCCCACGGAGATGTTGACCTCCGGTCAACTCCCTCCGCGGACCTCCTTCTCCAGCGGATCTCGCGCCTGACCCGACTTCTCCTCTTTTTCCGCGCTCGATCCGCTCGCCATCTCCGCAAACCACGGGTCCTATCTCTTCTTCTTGCATCCGAGACCCTCGCCGGGGTATCCACATCGGGATCCGCGCTTCTCACAGCCCTACCCGACCAGCCCTAGCCGGACCTGCACCCACTTAAATATCGAGCTCCGCCACCTTCTCTCTCTATCTTTGGCCATTTGCTTCATTCTCAAGTGAGCTCCAGAGAGTGTGTGAGGTGACAGCTCGCATCCCCGACCTGTTGCAGCGAGGAGAGGAGGTGAATCCATCGATCCGGCGACGTAGCCGCCGCAGCTCTGCCACCAGCGCGAGCTCCGAGCCTCGGGCAGAGACGACCCTCGAGGCGACGACCAGGAGCATCCCCAGCTCCTTCCCAGTCTCTCCGTTCATCCAGGTAGCCACTTAGCTCCGCCGTTTCCTTTAATTTCCATTTTCGCCCAATTTGCGCTGCCGTCGTATTTCCCTGATTCCGACCACTCCCTCGCCCATCTCGATCATCGGAATCGACCCTCACGTTCGCCTTCATCTGACGCACCTTCTCCACCCACTCACTCAACCCAGCTCACATAGGAGCTGGGAACCGAGCTCCTCCGTCTACCCCCTTCGCCGGAGCTCGCCGTCCCGACGCACCAGCCACCCCCACTTCGCCTAACCGGGTCAAGGCAGTTTGCCCTCGACCCGTGAATCTTCTGGTTCACTTTGCAGGTCGAAACGAGGTCCATCTGAGGCTCTCCGTCATCCAGCCAGGAGACCCAACTCCGCCGACCCCGTCCGAGCTCCCCGGAGCTTGGCTCGATCATCGGAGCCCACCGGCAGACGTGGGAGCCTTCCACGATCCTTCTCCGACCTTCAGAAGGCTCCCAGGAGGAGCATCGCGCACGCACGAGCCCGACGAAGCTCGTCGGGGACCTGTTCTTCGAGGATCCTCCGTCGCCGTCGATCGCCCTCTCTCGCTCCAGTTTTAATCTGGGCCGTCCATCCCTGGAGCCATCAGCAGCGTCAGATCTGAGGAGAGACGATCCGGAGCGCCCACTGCCAGCCGCCGTCCGATCTACACGTGGCGCGCATCCAACGCCCCCGCTTAATAAAGGGTAATTTACCCTTAGGCCCCTGTTTTTATTTTATTTCGTTTTAGTCCTGTAATTATTTAAGTCAGTTGTTTAGTTTTAGGGTAATTTACATAGTGGACCCTGAGCTTTAGTTTATTTGCATTTATACCCCTGCCAGTTGTGGACACGTGCTTCGACACGTGAGTTGTTTGGGATATTTGCAGTAGATACCCTTGTAGTTCTAGATGTTATTAAATGAATGAAAGTTTTTAGATATTTGCATTTATACCCCTGTGCGTGGTTTATTTGAGCATGTGCGATATTTTTTGGGTAATTTGCAGATAAGGCCCCTGGACTTTTGGTACCTGTTACCAATAAGTCCTCGGGACTTATTTTTCTTACATTTAGGTCCCTGAGTGCCCCAGGCACGCGCGTGACGCGTGTTTTGCTGGGTATTTTGCACCAGGACCCCCAGGACTTTGGGTATTTGCACTTTGGTCCCTGTGCACAATGCCCTATCTTTGCTTTTGAACAAAATATCAAACCACCTCCAAATCCAATGAAAATTTGACACATGGCTTCTGCCACGGTGTAGAATTTTTGTAGATTTTTTAGGACATTTTTGATTTTGTTTGGTATTTTTAAAAATTCAAAAACATCTATTTTTGCCACTGTCTAGTTTGAAAAATCACAAAAAAATATAAAAACTCACTTAAAAATTCTATAAAAATAATCTACTGTTTAGTTTGCTTAGTTTGATTTTCTAGCCAATTTTGGCTACTTTGCATTGCTGAAAACCCCTAAAAATTGAAAAACACATAAAAACCTATAAAAATTCTAGTAAATACACCAAAAACCCAAAAATAATAAAATTGGTACCTAAATTTTCCTTGTTTCATCTTCTTTACAGGAAAATTTCCTCCAGGCCATTTTGAGGCTCTTAGATATTTTATCTAGGGCTTTTTGGCTCGGCTGGACAGTACCCTCTATTTCAGTCACCTTTTGATTTTTAGAAAATTAAATAATCATCAGAAAAATCTCAAAAATTCACCAAAAACACTAAAAAATATAAAATACATAAAAACATTTTTGTTTGAATTTTTGTTTTATTTTTTGTGCATTTAATAATTTGTTGAAGTGTGTGCCTTTTTTTGTTTTTCTTATTTTCTTAATCACTTAAAAATCCAAAAAAATATAAAAATAATTAAAAACCACTAAAAACATTTTGTTCTTCTTATTTTCTTTATTTTTACTACTTCGTAGGCCTCTCGGCCAACCCGTGCTCCTTGAGTTCGACCCTGGGTGCTATACCAGGTTAATCACATAGCAGGACCGCTATCTCGTGATTTTATTGATTTTATCTGTTTCGAGTGGTTCATTTTTCTTGATCGACACATCTGAGCGATTGAGGTCGCGACGACCGATTTAGATACACCTGATTGCCTTAGTCGCTCGGGTTTTTGTGTTATCAGAATGGCGCCGTTGCCGGGGAGCACGGCTTAGTAGTTTTCTTTTTCGTTTCGTTTTTGTTTTCGTGGCTTTTCGCGGCTCTTTCAAAGCTCGCGGCTTTTTCGTAGCTTTTGTTTTTTATTTTCTTTTTGTTTTATTTTGTTTCATTTTCTTTTTCTTTTATTTTTATTTTTGTTTTGTTTTGTGTGTTTATTTTATTTTATTTTATATTTTTGCACATATACCCTTATTTTCATTTCCATTTATTTCTCTTTTATTATTATTTGATTATCTGGTTCTGACCACTCTGTTCTTTCTTGCGAGGGCCCGAGGACCGAGGCGGCTGATCTCGAGAAGCCGAAGCAACCGCGGGATTCGGAGGCGGCTCCTTTTTTCGCGGAGCCGCAGGAGAGAGTGAGAAAGAGTTAAGTGGGAGAGGAATTTTATTTTTATTTCATTATTATTGTAATAATACAGGAACTCTCAGGACAGTTGTGGACTTGCGACTTAGCGGGTCTGTTTCGCCGAGCACCGGTGTGCTCGGGGGACCCTTAGGACTTTCGCGGCTTTTTACGCGGCTTTGGTTTTATTTTATTTTCTTTCTGCCTTTTCCGGTGTTTACGCGGTTTTTGCTCGAGCCCCTAGACTTAGGAATTTCTGGTGATTGTGCCGTAATTAGTAGGATCCCCACACCTAACTGATTGCCTGTTCCCATAGAACGTTAATTGGACCTACTAAAAATCATTAATAAAAATAACCGACTTATTTTCCTTCGTAGCCTACGTGCCGCAGCCCGTCCTGTAAAGCGCTTTCTCCTACCCCCGATTTATCGGACAGAGGAGGGACGGGCCAAGACCGGACTCTTTGGCTTGGAGGTTGGTGACCGGTTAGACGGTTCTTGCGCTAGAAATTGCTTATCTAGGACTCGGCTTTCCCGTTACATCATTTAGGTAGTTTATTTTCGTCTTTCAATTCTGCGCGGATCACTTGCATGTAGAGTGTTGGAGACAAGGTACGCATTTCTTACTCAGCATGCATCATTGATTTCATTGCGCATCGGCTTTTTCGTCTTCTCCCCCCTGTTTTGGATTAAATAAGCAGGAGAACCGAAAAATTCATTAGGCCTTTGTTTTCTATTTGAAAAAGATTAAAAAGAGAAATTATAAAATTGGGACTGATTAACACTATTGATCTTAAAAGACGGTCACCCTAAAAATTTTATCTTGGGGAGAGCAACCCCCTCATTGTATGGTTTGGATGCGCGAGAGAGTGACCCGCACCCTAGGTAGAGCCCTCCGGTGCTAGTCCCGACTGATTACCGACTCTTCCGTGCGGGCCAGTCGGTTGGGGTAGCATCGGGTATCCTAACAGGTCACGTAAGCGCTCTGATATTTTGTGTGTTCACCTAATAAAATTGACAAGATAATTTGACCGAACTTTCACGGTCTTCAGCTCGCGTCGCGTTGGTGAACCGGGGGTTTGTTTTGTGATCATAGTTTCTCCAGATCTCATCCGCCCTACTCGCCAGATCAAGATGATGGGTAGACGCTCCCTTAGGCAGCCTCTGGCTGCACCGCTTCCGAGCACGTCTACCCAGTCATCTAGGTTGGCCCGCGAGAGCCGAGACCAGCTCTCCGAGCCCGAGTACGATTCCGCCCTGTTCCCCCTCGACCCCCTTTCTTTCAGACCTGAGAGACATGAGCCCGAGGAGAGATTGATAGATTTGATAGCACCTGAGTTGGGCTCATTTGATTTTGCAGCAGACGTCATGGCCGGCAGTTCTGAGGATCGTTCCCGTACAGAGCACGTCGTGATGGATCAGGGAGCGATCAACTCCACCTTGATCGCCTCGTTAGATGCAGTTCAGCAGCAGTTACGCGATCAGGGAGCATTCATGATTGAGATGAGGAGAGAGTTGGAGCGCCTTAGAGCAGAGAGAGATCAGAGTGAGCCTGAGGACGGACCAGATGCAGAGGCACGAGCCGCAGCCGCCGCCGCAGTGGCAGCCGCCGCGGCAGGAGGACCACCGAGACCGATGCGGGAGTTGCACAACCCCGGATCTACACTGATGCACCATTGGGTGGTGGTACCTGCTATCGTGGGGGACTTCAAGTTCCCCCCGAACACCCTGCAGATGCTTCCCCGTTTTCACGGGCTTGCCACCGAGGAGCCCCATCTCCACCTCCAGGAGTTCCTGATGATTTGCAGTACTGTCCACGACCGCCATGTGGACCAGGATACGATTCGGATGATTGCCTTCCCCTTCTCACTAGCCGACAGAGCAGCCACCTGGCTGAAGCATCTGGGGAAGTTCGTCTACACCTGGGAGCAGCTCCGCACCGAGTACTTGAACAAGTACTATCCACTCGGGCGGACGAATGCAGCGAGGGCCCTGATCAGCAACTTCTCCATGCTCCCCAACGAGCAGTTTCACGAGGCATGGGAGAGGTTTAGAGAGCTCACAGACAGATGCCCGCACCACGATATCACGAAGCCGAACCTTGTGCAGAGCTTCTTCAGCGGGCTGACACTAGAGCTCCAGGGCCTGGTGAATGCTTCTTGCGGCGGGTCCTATTTCGCCAAGGACCACGACCAGGTCTGGGCCATCTTCGAGGAGATGGCTGAGAATTATATGGTGATGTCCCAGACCCGGTTGTACACTCAGGGGAGACCCCAGCAGCAGCCAGGACCCGTGCAGTACCAGAGGATAGCACGGGTTGATGCAAGTCCATATAGTTCGTCCGCAGTCGCAGCAGCACAGGCAGAGTCGTCCGCTGCGGACATGGGTATCATCAGCGAGAAGTTGGACCGCATGGAGCTGATTGAGAAGAAGCAGTGCCAGAGCCTCACTCAGATGGATCAGATGGCACAGACTCTGAGCAACATGAAGACCCAGCTCATGTGTCTCCAGGAAGCACAGACGGCTTCTCAGCCCCGTCTTCAGTCGCGAGGCGATACCGGCGGCAGCAGCAGCTCGTCCCAGCGCTCCAGCTCCCTACAACAGCCTAGACAGGTTCATCTTGTACATGCGGAGCCGTACCAGCAGCCGCAGCCCACCTACCAGTCCCCACCATCTCCAGACATGCAGATGGTGGTCTACCAGCCAGATCAGCCTCTGGCAGTACTCCCGCCAGCCCCCTACGATGCAGAGCCGTTGATGGATGTCAACGGGATTTGGTATGACCGTCCCCAGCCTGGGATCCGACGAGACCATCCCAGATTCAGGTGGGGGAGTGGAGGTACCCAGCCCCAGCAACAGCCAACCGGTCAGGGAGGGCAGTACTCTCAGCAGAGAGATCACCAGCCGCAGCAGCAGCCCCCAGCATATCAGTCACACCAGCCTTCGTCCTTCGGTCCTCGTCCCTATCAACAGCAGGGACAGTCTTGGAGACGTGAGCAGCAGGCTCACCCAGCATACCAGCAGCAGCATCCTTCCTCCTACCCCTCTCAGCAGCACCACCAGCAGTTCCATCAGCCTCAGCACCAGAGAGGCTACCCGTCGGGCTCCCATGAGAGCCCCGCCTTGGATGACATAGCCCGCCTCCTCACGGACCAGCAGGCTACCTATAGACGGGAGATGGACGAGTTCCGCCAGGAGATGCGGGACCTGGTGAGAGGGAAGGCCGCTATTCCTGCACATATTGAGCCGAATCCGAATAGCCTCAAGAGGAAGTCTGAGCAGGTAGTTCACACTGAGCATGCCACTCCTAGTGACCCATTTATTGATACATCTTCGGATCTATTTGATGCTGATTTTGTTACACTTAGGAGCGGTAGAGCACCAGCAGGCGGCGCCTCATCTGAGCGACGACACGAGGATCCACCCAGAGCACCAGATGAGGAGGAGGAGAGCGGTACTGAGGCCGCACCTGATGACGGTGGTACTGATGCCACCAAGGATGCTGATTCCACCGGCGGTACTGAGGCTGCCGCTTCACCAGTTCGAGGAGGTGGTACTGACGCCACCAGTTTAGCCGAGCCAGCCCGCGGTACTGATGCCGCGAGACGTCCAGCAGCAGCAGAGCCAGCCCGAGGTGGTACTGAGGCCACCGGTGTTTGTTTTGATAGATATGTTGTTTTTCCTCGAGTTGATGTATCTCAGAACTCTACTTTGAATAAAGGAAAAGGTTTAGTTTCTTCTGGTCCCACTGTGGTGAGTGATGTATGTGTGGATCCGGCCGTCGAGCCGTCTAGGCCTTTTCCTAGTCCTTCATCTGAGAAGGACCCAGTGATCCCCTTCCCTAGAGCCCTTCAGATGGGGAAGAGGAAGAAAAAAGAAAATGATCCAAAAAAGAGAGAGCAGGAGGAGTTCAGTCAGAGCATGATCGATAGATTCCACATACAGCTGACCCTCCAGGAGGCTTTGCAGCACATCCCCCTTCTCCTCGCAAACTGTATCGGGAGAAGGCTGCTCAACTGTGTTGTCTCTGATCTGCTCTGCATCTGCCTCCTCCTCATCTGTCGGCTCAAGTGGACTCAAGTCTGGCATCTGATCATCACAATCTGCCCAATCAGACTCTGAATCCGAGGGATCTGCATCAAATACGGTGACATCAGCACCACCGGAACACAAGGTGGCTTCAGCACCACCATCACTGAAAATCGTGTCGCGATCAAGGACCGGCTCTGCTGCCTCTGTGGTATCCTGAACCAGGGTTGTGCTCTCCAAGCTCTCCTCTGATGTCATCTCTGTATCAGTGGTGTCTGGAAATGAGAGGATGGCCTGTGCTGCAGGATCTGCCCATGCTGCCTCATCATCTGTGATCACAAAATCATAGTCCTGGTGGATGTCTGGCTCTGCGTCTGTCAGCTGCTCTGAATCTGTGCTAGCCTCTGAGCGTGCTCTCTCTGGCTCTGTAGTCCTCGACCGTCTCTATTTGTATACTCTCGCCCTCGACGCGAAAGTATACCTTCCCGCTATCATGATCAGTCACCGCCTTGGCTGTGTCCAAGAACGGATGACCAAGGATGATGGGGGTATCGGTCACTGAATCAGGGATCTCCATGTCCAACACTACGAAGTCCACGGGGAATTTCAGGCCCTGAATCGTGATGATAACGTCTCGCAACAACCCCTTCGGCCTCTTGACAGATCGATCAGCAAACTGAAGGACTGTCTGGCTCTGTCTAAGAGTGCCCAACTCGAAGCGGTCGAGAAGGGCTGCCAGAAGAAGGTTGATTGACGATCCGCTATCTAATAAAGTACGGTCGAACCTCTACTCACTAATCTGGCATCTGACATACGGGGCCCCTGAATCTGGCCTCTTGGCTGGCAGACGGTTCTGGATCGCGAAACACGTGGCTCTCGTCAGCACGTGAATCTCTGAAGTGTGGTTCCTCCTCCTCCTCCTGACTGTGGTCCTATCTCTCAAAGATCGCTTAAGAACCGCAAGGCAATCGGATGGAGCGTAGCAGATCTCCATGGGATTAGTCCATCAGTGTGCTCCCACCATATCTATCTCGAGGAGGGGGCGAAGCCGTCGCGTGAGTTCCAGCGGCAACTGAACCCCAACCTGAGAGAGGTCGTGATGAAGGAAATATCAAAATGGTGGAGTGCAGATTTTATTTATCCCATTTCCGACTCCAAGTGGGTCAGCCCCTTGCATGTGGTGCCCAAGAAGACGGGCATCACGACTGTGATCAGTGAGTCGGGAGAGGAGATAGCTACACGAGTACCCACCTCTTGGAGGGTCTGTGTTGACTACAGGAGACTCAACCAGGCCACCAAGAAGGACCATTTCCCCCTGCCTTTTATTGACCAGATCATTGAGAGACTGGCAGGGAAGAGCCATTATTGCTTCCTGGATGGGTACTCGGGCTACAACCAGGTGGCCATCGCTCCTGAGGATCAGGAGAAGACCACCTTTACCTGTCCCTTCGGCACATATGCTTTTCGACGCATGCCATTTGGGCTATGCAATGCCCCTGCGACTTTTCAGAGGTGCATGCTGTCGATCTTTTCGGACATGGTAGGGGAGTGTTTGGAGGTCTTCATGGACGATTTCTCGGTCTACGGCGACGGATTCGACTCCTGTCATGACTGCCTAGACCGAGTACTCCAGCGATGTATCGAGTTCCATTTGGTTCTATCATGGGAGAAGAGTCACTTCATGGTGACTCAAGGGACGGTGCTTGGCCACATCATCTCCAACAGGGGCATGGAGGTTGATCCGGCCAAGGTTGATGTCATTAGAAAACTCGCATCGCCGTCCAACCTGAGGCATCTACGGTCATTCCTGCGGCACGTTGGATTTTACAGGAGATTTATTCAGGATTTCAGCAGGATTTCCCGGCCGTTGACTGACCTCTTGACGAAAGACACCGAGTTCCTTGTCGATGACAAGTGTCTTTCGTCCTTCGCGACTCTCCAGCAGTGTGTTATTGAGATTCCTGTCCTCCAGCTGCCTGATTGGTCTCTCCCATTCGAGATCATGACGGACGCCTCCGATTTTGCCGTAGGGGCAGTGCTGGGACAGAGGAGGGATGGAGTTCCATTTGCCATTCACTACGCTAGCCGCACATTGGATTCCGCCCAGCGGAATTACACGGTCACAGAAAAGGAGATGCTAGCCGTAGTGTTTGCCTTAGATAAGTTCAGATCGTATATCATTGGATCTAGAGTGACTTTGTTTACAGATCACACCGCCATCAGGTACCTCATGGCAAAGAAGGATGCCAAGGCCAGATTGTCTAGATGGATCCTTCTACTCCAGGAGTTCGACATTGAGATCAAGGATAAGCCTGGAGTCAAGAATGTGGTGGCGGATCATCTTTCCCGGTTAGAGCAGCCTGAGGAGACTGAGCAGATCGACCCTATTCGAGATACCTTCCCAGATGAGGCGATTCTTGCTATCGCCTCACTCCCGTGGTACGCCGATATTGTGAACTTTCTCATTGCTGGGAAAGTCCCACAAGATTGGCCCAGGCAGAGGCTTGAGACCTTCCTTGCGAAGGCCAAGTCCTACCATTGGGAGGATCCCATCCTTTATCACGAAGGAGGGGATAGCGTCTGGCGTCGGTGTATTCCTCAGGAGGAACACCATAGCGTCCTCACTTACTGCCACAAGCTTGAGGCAGGAGGACATCATTCTGGGAGGAGAACGGCATAGAAAGTGCTCCAATCCGGCTTGTGGTGGCCTACCCTCTTCAAGGACTCAGATGAGTTCGTGAAGAGGTGTACTGACTGTCAGAGGATGGGCACTTGTGGACAGCGTGATATGATGTCGATGCAGCCCATTCACTTCTGTGAGGTTTTTGACGCATGGGGCATCGATTTCATGGGTCCATTCCCTAAGAGTCAGGGATTTGAGTACATTCTGTTGGCCGTAGATTATGTTAGTCGTTGGGTGGAGGCTATCCCCGCCCGAGCCGTTGATGCGAGGACAGTTTGCAGATTTTTGAGGAAGCATATCATCACGCGGTTCGGGGTTCCACGAGTTTTGATTTCTGATGGGGGATCTCACTTCATCAACGACCAGGTGAAGGCACTTGCTAGCGAGTTCGGCATAGATCATCGTGTTGCTACACCTTACCATCCACAGACGAATGGTCTAGCCGAGGTGTCGAATAGGGAGATCAAGACTATATTGCAGAAAGTCGTCCGCCCTGACCGAAAGGATTGGTCACAGCTTTTGGACTCGGTCTTGTGGGCATATAGGACGTCTTTCAAGACTCCATTGGGCACATCTCCCTTTCGCCTCGTATATGGCAAGCCATGCCATTTACCTGTTGAGCTGAGGCACAAGTCACTTTGGGCAGTTACAGATATTCTTATGGATCCAGATGGTATGGGAGACCAGAGAAGGGTAGAGTTAGCAGCCCTGGAGGAGCTTAGAGATACAACTTTCTCAAACAGCCTACATTATAAGGAGAAAGTGAAGGAGTGGCATGATTCTCATATCAGCCACAAGCATTTTGAGATTGGACAGAGAGTATGGTTGTTTGATGCGAGGCTACGATTATTTCCAGGGAAGCTACAGAGCAAATGGAAGGGACCCTACTTGGTCAGAAAGGTACACGACAACGGTAGCATCGACATATCTGAGTTGTCTTCTGAGAGTACCTTCAGAGTGAACGGCCAGCGGCTCAAGCCATTTCTAGATCATGAGCCGCGGGTCGCTGATCTTTCCCCTATTCATTTTGCGTGAGATGTGGTCTTTGACTCACATCTAATGCATCTCACGCCTGAGTTTCACTGATCTTCCGCCTTGTACAGATCCAGATGTCTATATCACTACATTCTTTAGTCCCACATCCCTTTCTTCATCTTGTGATTATGCTATACTTAGGGTGCACTTTACCCTAAGTATAGGGGGGATGTGAGACCTTTTGGGTATTTCTTTTGTTTCTGTCTACCCCTGTTTTTGCTGCCTATACTTAGGGATCTTTCACCCTAAGTATAGGGGGGTAGACCCTGTACATTCTCCACTCGATTTTCCCTTAGTATACAGCCTGCTATACTTAGGATTACTTAATCCTAAGTATAGGGGGAAGACCCGAGACCCTTTTGACTATTCTATTTTCTTCTTGTTCTTTGTATATAGCCTTTCTTTTCACTTCCCTATACCTGGTACGAGTTATGTCTTCTTCATCGCTCTTGACTCTGAGGACATCGTTCGAGCTAAGTATAGGGGGGTGTGTATATATTTCATATATACTTTAGCCATAACTCGTACTTTGTGTGAGTGTGTTAATAAATAAAATGGCTAAAAATCACAAAAACTAAAAAAATTTCATGTACATAATCTTCTTTTATTTGCACATAAATAGCTAGTGTACAAATTATTTTTGTAAAAATGATTTCAAAAATCTTTTGTGTAAAGCTTGTGTAAATATTTTTGTATCAAAATTATGTATATAGTACAAAATTTTTCCAAAATGTTTTGAAAATCAAAAGTTTGCAAAAATCTTGTGTAAATTTGTGTAAATATCTTTTTACAAAACTTGCACTTCATGCATCATCCATTCATGATTTCAAAACATTTTTCAAAAATTTTGCATGATTGTAAAATTTGTGTAAATAAGCATCTTTTGTACATATGTATATAGTTTTTCTGGATGATAGTTGACATTTAAACTAGCCTGGAATCAAATTGAGAAATGGAGCTTGATTAAGATCTTAATCCACCTAACTTCCAAAAGGAACCTTATAGGGCTTAGGTTTAAGGCTTTTCAGGTCCATGGTGACTTAATTCTTTGAGTCCACTAGGCTATGATCACATGTCATCTCAATGAGCCTAAGTAGAGCACTTAACAACAACACATGACTCATATAGATTATGGCTTTACTTGGACACCAGCACTATGCACCGAGCTCTCTACGGATGAGGTGGTGAGGAGGCAGTCTTCCTTGACTTGGGGTAGCATATGAGGGTAGTACTTCTAGGCGGAACCTCTCTTCTTCTTTTAGTGAAGGAAGTGCGTCTCAACTTGGTCTGGTTGCCATGAGGTCTAACGACGGGAGTTGTGGGTTGCAATAAAGCTTCAAAAGAGGGATAGTCTACTGGCTCAAGAGGAAAAACTCCTTGTATATATGCTGCACATGTATATGTTGTACAGATGCACTTGAAAAAAAAATGTGCAAAAAGAAAAGAACTCCAAAAAAGTGGTGGGTCTGAGAGAAAATGATAATCCCACCGGAGTATGTATATAGAGTGCAATAAGCAAAGCTTGGTTTCATGTTCCACCTGTTGTAGCTTGCAGCAGGGAGACTTGGCTACACTGGTCAAGCTCCCAAGGGTACTTGGCTACACTGGCCTTGACCCATTCTCTTCTTCCCCCTCTTCTTGAGCCGGTTGAACTTGAACTTAGAAGGGAATACCCCGCTCCTCGAGGAAAGAGTGGCCAGATTGAGGTCATAGAGTTACCTTGTTGGGGAGGGTTGTCAAGTTGCCATTTCTGAGGTGGAGAGCTTAGACCTCACATTCACAGGACAAGAAAAGATTCATGGTCTTCAGGGTTTGTGGTTGATGACTTGTTCTGATCTGGAGCATTGAGGAGTCTTGGTTATAGATTAGTGGAACTTAGAGACTGTTGAGTTTTAAGCTTAAGTCTAAATAAGGCTCCGACACATTAATAATCCAAAGATCTGATCGAGCTCCATACCCCAATTTAATGAAGGCAAGTTTAATAATCAACCTTGATCCATGTACATCCTCTTTTTCTTTTTCTTTCTTTCTTTTTCACTTCTTTTTCAAATAAGTGTTTGCTAAGGGACTAGCAAAGTTAAGTATAAGGGGGTTAATGAATACTCATTCATCACTCTTTATTCTTATATTTTAGCTGCAAAAACCTATGCAAATGCATGTAGATATGTGTAAATAGGAATAATTACCAAAAATATGCATCGTGTAAAAACCTATAATTAGCATGTTTTTGTGCAAAAATAAAAGAATAAAGATTAAACAGAAAAAGAGGGAAATATTTAGAATAAATATTGAGCAACCTAACCCAAGGGAGGGCTCAGTATGGGCCTGACCGCATCAAAGCCAAAGTAGAGGGAGATAGGGGCTCATGTGTGTAAATATTTATGTAAAAGAAATAAAAGATATTTTCCTCACCAAAAATGTGCTTGTGAATATTTGTACATATTTCTAAGTATAAAAACAAAAGAAAAAGTTAAAAATCAAAAAGAACAAAAATACCCCTTTTCATCTTGTACATAAACCACATCTATGTATTTATTTAACCTTGTAAATAAATAAAATTATTTTCCAAACTTTTTGTAAATAGTCTCTATTATATAGTGTAAATAAATAAAATAAAAACAATTAAAACAAAAACAAAATAAAAATAGCAAAAATTAAAAATACAAAAACACATTGTACAAATACCATGTATATAGATGTACATATATATTTATTTTACACATGTAAATAAATAATAAAAATAAAATAAAAACACCCTTTTATTACTTATTTTATTCTATAAATAAATAAAATATAAAATAAGGATAAAATTGTACAAAAATAATAATTTAAAAATCAAAAATCAAAACCCTAATAGTGTACAAATACCTACATATAGCTATATAGTGTAAGTACTTTATTTTTATTTTGAAAAATTAATTAAAAATCACAAAAAAATAGAAAATATTAAAACAAAAATATTTCATGTTTTGACTTTTTAATAATTCTGCCATTTACTATTTATAATTGATTTTTCAAATCTTTTCCACGTGGCAGCTTCTCATTGGCCCAGGGAGATGTTGACCTCCGGTCAACTCCCTCCGCGGACCTCCTTCTCCAGCGGATCTCGCGCCCGACCCGACTTCTCCTCTTTTTCCGCGCTCGATCCGCTCGCCATCTCCGCAAACCGCGGGTCCTATCTCTTCTTCTTGCATCCGAGACCCTCGCCGGGGTATCCACATCGGGATCCGCGCTTCTCACAGCCCTACCCGACCAGCCCTAGCCGGACCTGCACCCACTTAAATACCGAGCTCCGCCACCTTCTCTCTCTATCTTTGGCCATTTGCTTCGTTCTCCAGTGAGCTCCAGAGAGTGTGAGGTGACAGCTCGCATCCCCGACCTGTTGCAGCGAGGAGAGGAGGTGAATCCATCGATCCGGCGACGTAGCCGCCGCAGCTCTGCCACCAGCGCGAGCTCCGAGCCTCGGGCAGAGACGACCCTCGAGGCGACGACCAGGAGCATCCCCAGCTCCTTCCCAGTCTCTCCGTTCATCCAGGTAGCCACTTAGCTCCGCCGTTTCCTTTAATTTCCATTTTCGCCCAATTTGCGTCGCCGTCGTATTTCCCTGATTCCGACCACTCCCTCGCCCATCTCGATCATCGGAATCGACCCTCACGTTCGCCTTCGTCCGACGCATCTTCTCCACCCACTCACTCAACCCAACTCGCACAGGAGCTGGGAACCGAGCTCCTCCGTCTACCCCCTTTGCCGGAGCTCGTCGTCCCGACGCACCAGCCACCCCCACTTATCCTAACCGGGTCGAGGCAGTTTGCCCTCGACCCGTGAATCTTCTGGTTCACTTTGCAGGTCGAAACGAGGTCCATCTGAGGCTCTCCGTCATCCAGCCAGGAGACCCAGCTCCGCCGACCCCGTCCGAGCTCCCCGGAGCTTGGCTCGATCATCGGAGCCCACCGGCAGACGTGGGAGCCTTCCACGATCCTTCTCCGACCTTCAGAAGGCTCCCAGGAGGAGCATCGCGCACGCACGAGCCCGACGAAGCTCGTCGGGGACCTGTTCTTCGAGGATCCTCCGTCGTCGTCGATCGCCCTCTCTCGCTCCAGTTTTAATCTGGGCCGTCCATCCCTGGAGCCATCAACAGCGTCAGATCTGAGGAGAGACGATCCGGAGCGCCCACTGCCAGCCGCCGTTCGATCTACACGTGGCGCGCATCCAACGCCCCCGCTTAATAAAGGGTAATTTACCCTTAGGCCCCTGTCTTTATTTTATTTCGTTTTAGTCCTGTAATTATTTAAGTCAGTTGTTTAGTTTTAGGGTAATTTACATAGTGGACCCTGAGCTTTAGTTTATTTGCATTTATACCCCTGCCAGTTGTGGACACGTGCTTCGACACGTGAGTTGTTTGGGATATTTGCAGTAGATACCCTTGTAGTTCTAGATGTTATTAAATGAATGAAAGTTTTTAGATATTTGCATTTATACCCCTGTGCGTGGTTTATTTGAGCATGTGCGATATTTTTTGGGTAATTTGCAGATAAGGCCCCTCGACTTTTGGTACCTGTTACCAATAAGTCCTCGGGACTTATTTTTCTTACATTTAGGTCCCTGAGTGCCCCAGGCACGCGCGTGGCGCGTGTTTTGCTGGGTATTTTGCACCAGGACCCCCAGGACTTTGGGTATTTGCACTTTGGTCCCTATGCACAGTGCCCTATCTTTGCTTTTGAATAAAATATCAAACCACCTCCAAATCCAAGGAAAATTTGACACATGGCTCCTGCCATGGTATAGAATTTTTGTAGATTTTTGAGGACATTTTTTATTTTGTTTGGTATTTTTAAAAATTCAAAAACATTTATTTTTGCCACTGTCTAGTTTGAAAAATCACAAAAAAATATAAAAACTCACTTAAAAATTCTATAAAAATAATCTACTATTTAGTTTGCTTAGTTTGATTTTCTAACCAATTTTGGCTACTTTTCATTGCTGAAAACCCCTAAAAATTGAAAAACACATAAAAACCTATAAAAATTCTAGTAAATACACCAAAAACCCAAAAATAATAAAATTGGTACCTAAATTTTCCTTGTTTCATCTTCTTTACAGAAAAATTACCTCCATGCCATTTTGAGGCTCTTAGATATTTTATCTAGGGCTTTTTGGCTCGGCTGGACAGTACCCTCTATTTCAGTAACCTTTTGATTTTTAGAAAATTAAATAATCATCAGAAAAATCTCAAAAATTCACCAAAAACACTAAAAAATATAAAATACATAAAAACATTTTTGTTTGAATTTTTGTTCGATTTTTTGTGCATTTAATAATTTGTTGAAGTGTGTGCCTTTTTTTTGTTTTTCTTATTTTCTTAATCACTTAAAAATCCAAAAAAATATAAAAATAATTAAAAACCACTAAAAACATTTTGTTCTTCTTATTTTCTTTATTTTTACTACTTCGTAGGCCTCTCGGCCAACCCGTGCTCCTTGAGTTCGACCCTGGGTGCTATACCAGGTTAATCACATAGCAGGACCGCTATCTCGTGATTTTATTGATTTTATCTGTTTCGAGTGGTTCATTTTTCTTGATCGACACATCTGAGCAATTGAGGTCGCAACGACCGATTTAGATACACCTGATTGCCTTAGTCGCTCGGGTTTTTGTGTTATCAATGCTCCCCCTCCTCCATTGCTATCACCACGTGTGCCCACTGCTACTGCTCCACCTTCATTGTAGCGTCTAGAGCGCTCCTAATATTCAAACGACATGCATTGTAGGTGTTGTGTGAATCAAGACACATGTCGATGCAGTCCATATGGAAGGTGTGGTTGCACTAGAGGAGGAATCGAAGAGTCTCAGCTTCCTCAAACTCATAGAGGCAGATGACACACTCGAGGAAGGTCTTGTCCAGCCTTGTCCCAAAGACAGCGGGCTCCAACAACGTGAATGCGGGATTTGAGGCATGATTCCTCAACGCAACGACAAAGGTAGAGGGAGAAGAGCTTTGGAGAAAAAGGGTTACACTATAAGAGGATGGGCATGTATAACATATTTCTTTACCATACATTGGTTTCAACAAATCATGATTTGGTTCATCTTATAGATGTCCAAACTAACAAAGGGGCACCACTATTAACTGTGGAAGAACACAAGTGAACATGAGTTGTTGCAAAAAAGGTAGAAACATAGTGTATATGTGGAAACTCGTAGGGGCAAAATTGTAGAAACATTAATAAATAAATAAATAAAGACGAACAAATATGATTTATATGTAGCATTGATATGAAAATCGGTAATCAATACTGCCACTTAAATGAATAATAATATGGCCAACCAGCATCTAAAAATATGACAAATCTCCACTTGACAACAATGATATAAAAGAGACACGTATGCTGCATTTATTATTATTTATTAATTATTAAAACTAAAAATATCACTGGCCGATTATTATTTTTGCTTTCCTTGCAATCGAAAATCACCTAATTGGGCAAGATTTCCAGGGATTGTTGTTATCATATTTACAATATGACTCCCACAAAATTAGACAATTACACCGATGCCCCTAGTTGTTATCATATTTACAATATGACTCCTGTAAACCTTCTAATTTACATGCTTGCCCCGGGCACAAGTGTAAAAATTCTATGTTTACAACGACTGATGTTAAAGAGAAACATGTTTTTTATGTTGTAATATCGACTTTAGATTATGTATATTTTGTGGTAACTGTGTCGAGTGTCATTTGAAAAAAAAATTAAAATGAAGGAAGGCGAGCTAATCAAGATAAATGCGACTAGTTGAAGCCGTACCATGTGAAACCCGACTCAACCTCGTAAATGAAGGATAAATAGCTTTTCAACTAATAAAAGTGTTCAATTTTCCTACTTTTTTTTAAATGAGAGGGTCAATTCAAATTGAAGACTCTACATCAAAATATTAATTCTATAAAAAAATGGAAGCAAGTATATATTTCGTTTTGAATAAAAAGAGACCAATGACTTTGTCCCAACATTATTTCACATAATTTAAAATAGCTCAAGTAGTGGATGATAAGGTGGTCCGTCTTTTACATATCTACATGAGTTGTGTGCTCAAATATATCAATATTAGATATAATCGCAAATATTATTTGTTGAGAATTAATCATTATATTTTTTCTAAAAAAACATATTGGATACAATATTGCTAAAGATCGATGATCAACGATCATCCATTCACGTTCTATTTAAAACATGCAGTAATTTTATTGTCAACTATAACAATAAAGATAATATTAGTTGTTAGGGTGAAATGATATTTGTTGTTAGGGTAAGTTTTCTTCGTTGGGATATCTGACAATACAACCGATCAAAATGACATATTTAAGTCAAATTCGTTAGCATATCGTTTTTCGACTAGAATTAGCTTTAAAGCTTCATATGCGACTTTGAAGTAATGCTCTCGTGGGGCTATAGAACATTTCTTCGAAGAAAACAAACTCAAAATATTGATGTTAGGATTATCTTACACTCGTAGAATATCATCAAATAATATAACACCACAACCCTCAAATATAGTCCCACATCGGAAATTCATGAAGTGCGAGTTTGGGTTATAAGTGGTGGAGATTACTACTTGACAAGTCGTGCTTATGCATTTTGAATAGTTGTCAACGGGTCCAACTCAACAAGTTGTAAGGGTCATTTTTCCTCAATAACAGACCGGGGACCTAAACCTGTAACGTTACAAATAATTTGATATATGTAAGTTGAATGGATCCTTCTATATCTTGAAGAACGATTCCTTTCAACTCTCCTTTACATATTGATTTTGAACTTTGCCAATAAGATTTACAAGGTTAACCCATGGTCGGTCTACATTCGTGGCGTCGGCGGTGGATCTCTCTAAATATGGTGGAAGAACCGAAGTACGGAGGGTTGATTCGAAAGACTGATCTTATGAGAATTTATATAGTACATATATTTCAAAATCTCTGAATCTCTTTCAATGGGAAGAACACAATGGTTAGGAGACATCTAAAATCCAACCAAGTTCTTTGATCAATTATGGTCTGGATGGATTCTAATGAGAATCCGGATCAATAATGCGATCACTCAGAATCTGAAAGAATCTTCGTACCAATTAGAATCCAGATGGATACCCATCAATCGAGATCCCAATCAAATCAACAAATCTAGTTACAATCAATAAAAATTAAGAGGGGTACATATGTAAAATTCTCAATTTTAATATGTCCTCACCAAACCAAGTTGAGAAAGCATGAGAAAAGCACAAGCTAAACCCTTTTTAAGACCATTTGGGCACATAATATTCCCACCAAACCATCCCATAAAAGCAAAGAGAAAGGAAACACTTAATCTAATAGGGCTTTTCGGAAGCAATTTGGAAACAAAATGGTCAAAAATGTGATGGGATATCACTTTTTAAGATACGAAGAGACAGACATCTTAACATCCGGCCATTAAACATATACACATCTCTTCTTCTTTTCGTACCCATCAATATATAATACAAACATTTATGGCACGATTTCTCCGCGGACTATGACCACATCTATACGAAATACATACGCAAAACTACGTTCACATCGAGTAAATTTTTTATTATTATTTAAGTTTGAAGGGGGCGTCGCAGAAAAAAATAAATTGTGAATTGGACATCTTAACGGACGAGAGGAAATATTTGACTATGGTCAAATGTTATAACGACAATTAAAAGGTAAATTAATTAAAAGCAAAATATCACTTTTTAATTATAGATAATAATTAATTAATATCGAATTTCAAGGATCCGTCAAAGTAAAATAAAGAATAATATGAACAATAATATGGATTAGCATACCATCGGATCGGATGGTGATGTCCACGTCAGCAAGGAAGGAGTGGATGATGTGTCCAGCTGGACCAGCTGTGAGGCCAACTGCCCTTGCCCAAAGGGTTGCCCGCCAATTTCCAGATTTGCCCCTGGTCTCAATCATCCAGCACTGGCATCTCTACATGTCTGTCTAATATCTTTATGGGTTTCTTTTAGGATGGGAAGGTACCCAAATAGGATCAAATTTTAAATGCCCAGAATGATCATATATCCTGAAATGGGTATTTTGGTTGCATCTAGCATGGTCTACACCGGGGGCTCGGACACGCGTTCATCCGGTAATCCGACTCGACGAGCTAAATCGGGTGATATCAAGTAGTGCAATTTGGTCATTTTGGAAGGGAGAGCACTAGTTCAAGTTTGCCACTAATCGACAGTCATTAGGACTAATACTGATTTGTGTTGCCTTTTCCTCACAGTTGCTGATAAGATCGCCATTTAATGGGCATATTATTCGCTGTTCAATTTCCCCTTATAAAAAAAGTGGAATTTTTCTGGGTAAATAATTGACAGAAACTCGAATATTCCCATGACATATTCTTCACATTTAAATCTCCTTCCAAAAAAATCATGATAATTGCAGAACCTCCGGAAAGTTTCCCATCAACAGATGGATTCTCCGCAACGAACGCAAATGGATTTTAGTTCGATTTGGACTCCACGGATCGAAGTTAAGAAAATAAGAACAGAGTCTTATGAGAGAAAGATAGGAAAAGATGGAAACGGAGTTGGAGGAAGAAGATCCACCAGACGAAACACTTGCTATAAAATTACTGTTTCTCCGAAATAAAAATTCCTTCCAAAGGAGAACCCATAAGATCGAAATATCAAACTTGAAAACCAGAGGTATTTGATTCCAGCAGAATCGAAGCTTCATGAGAGAGAAAGAAATGGAAACAGAGTGGAAGAAGAAGATACCACCAAACTAAAAAAAACAGATTTTTATAACTATTCTCTCTCTGAAACAAAAGGAACCCATAAAAATATCGAACAAAAAAAACCAGTGGTCTTTACTTTCTCTGGACTCCACAGATAAACGTAAAAAAAATTTGTATGGACATAATAGAAACAAAGTCTCATGAGAGAGAAAGACAGAGGAGATGGAAACACAGCAGGAAGAAGTTGATCGCCAAACTAAAACACATGACTTCTATAATTACTCTCTCTCTCTCTCTGTGAACACACCTCTTTCTCTTTCTCTCTCTCCTCTGCAACCTCCAAATCTACCCACATTCATACCTTCCTTGCAACCTTTCCCCATCACAAGATCCCCTCACCTCCAGCTCGCAACCTCTCTACTTAACACCCACAGATCACCGCCACCGCCACAGCAGGTCGAGATCTGGCATTGACCCACATCGCCTCCACCCAAAAAGGCGCCACCTTTGCCCCAATGCCGCCCTCCAGCGAGCCGAAGACCTCCTCCCCCGACGACCCCAAAGCCCAAAACCCCACCTTCGGCTCCCCCACCTCCCCGCTCGCCGCCGCCGCCGCCACCAGCTCCGGCTCCTCCGGCTCCGCCCCACGCGCCCGCTCCGGCGAGCTCCCCCGCGCGCCCCGCCCTGCCCACCGCCGTTCCGCATCCGCCGCCGCCACCTCGCCGCCTCCGGCGGTCCTCCCTGCCGGCAACATCTGCCCCTCGGGCAAGGTCACCCGCGGAACCGCCGCGACCCGCTCCGCCGCTGTGCTGGGCTCCGGCAGCGCGAATTACGGTCACGGCAGCATCGTGCGGAAGGCGGCGCCGGCGGCGTCCACCGGTGCCGCCGCCGTCGAGGGGAGCAACGATCCCGAAAGCGCGAGGAGGATGGGGAACGAGATGTACCGGAAGGGGCAATTCGAAGAGGCGCTGAGGATGTACGAGAAGGCGATGGCGTTGAGCCCCGCGCACGCTGCGTCGTGCATGAGCAACAAGGCGGCAGCTCTTGCGGCGATGGGGATGGTGGTGGAGGCCGCCGCAGAGTGCGAGGAGGCCGTGAGGATCGATCCCACTTACACACGAGCTCACCGTCGGCTCGGTGGCTTGTACCTCCGGTGAGCCGGAATTTTCCTTCTTCTTTTTCGAATTTGGTCGAGAAATTCGAACGAACATATAACTAATTTGAGCTGAAACTGCTTCATTTACCTCATCATGTGGTTTTGTTCATCCCATCTTAAGTATCAACTGGTGTTCTGCTGTCACTAAAACAAGATTTTTGGATTTCAATACTAAAAAAATGGAACTGGTTCTAAAATTCTAAGCCATTGTTTATTTTCTCAATAACTGGTTGTGTGCAGATCAGTCATCCTCATTGAAATCTACATGTTTTTCCTTGGATTTTGATTCCTTGGATTACACCATTTGTTCTTCGACGGACTTTATCGTCAACGATGATATTGCGCGATATTTGTTCAGTAACTTAGTTGAACAGAAACTCTGACTACACTTTGCTGTTCTCTGTCTGAGAAAAAATATCGATCACTGTTCTATTTCTGACAGATTATATCAACAGCAGTCATGAATTATGTACAGGTATTTCGATATCGCGTTACTGATAGATCATACATGATACGATATTCGCGCGCAGGTTAGGACAGGTCGAGAATGCTCGAAAACACCTGTACAACAATGGCGAACATCCGGACCCGGCCGAGCTGCAGAAGCTTCAGACGATCGAGAGGCATTTGAGCAGGAGCATGGATGGCCGGAGGATTGCGGATTGGAAGAGCGTGTTGCGGGAAAGCGACGCTGCTGTCGCTGCCGGTGCAGACTCTTCCACTCTGGTAAATCATCAGACCGTTTGGTTTCTGATGTACCAAACTGGTTTTTTTTCCTGAACAAGTTCAGTAGAATTTTTCAGCTCTCTGCGTTGCGTGCGGAAGCGCTCCTTCGACTGCACCGTCTCGATGAGGCGAATGCCGCCTTATCGAAGACGGGCAAGCTCGAAACTCCCGCTTCTTCTGGTGCTCAAACGAGGTTCTTTGGCATGCGCTTGAATTCGTATGTGTACATTGTGCAAGCCCAAGTTGGGATGGCATTGGGGAGGTGAGTCGAAGATCGAGGATTTCCCGCTGTTTTAATTCAAAAATGTTCTTTGAGTAGGACGCGTTACAGATGTTCGCAGATTCGAAGACGCGGAAACATCCGCGGAGAAAGCTCGCGATCTTGATCCGGACAACAAGGAAGTCGTGACGGTTCTGAAGAAAGTGAGGTCCGTTGCGGACGCGCGGGCTCGGGGGAACGAGCTGTTCAACTCGGGGAAGTTCGCAGATGCTTGCGAGGCCTACGCAGAAGGCCTCGAGATCGATCCGTGCAATGCTGTACTCTACTGCAACAGAGCTGTCTGCCAATCCAAGCTTGGATTGTGGGAGAGATCCATCGCGGATTGCACCGAAGCTCTCAAGATCCAGCCGAGCTACACCAAAGCGCTTCTCCGCCGAGCTGCTTCCTACGAGAAGGTACCGTCGACATTGCCATACACGCCGTTCCTATGCTTATCAATCCGGCCACAGCCGAGGTCTTGACTTGTAGAATATGGTTGAAGAACAGCTCGAGAGATGGGCGGAATCCATGCGCGACTACGAGGTGCTGAGGAGGGAACTCCCGCAGGACAACGACATAGCAGAGGCTTCGCATCGTGCCCAAGTCGCGTGGAGAGCTTCCCGCGGCATGGAGGCCTTGAAGCTGAATCCCAGCGGCAGCGTCGAGAAGATAACAGCTTTGGAGCAGTTCCATGGAGCGATATCATCCCCAGGTGAGCCATTTTCTTCTCCACTGATTTCCTATTTTTATGCGTGAGATCCATTTAGAAGTTTATAAATATGTATGTATAGTGATCCTGTGAGAGCAAAAAACTGTGAGAACATGAGAACAATGATTCTGGACTAATAGATTCTGTCTTCTTTCTCCTGATTGAATCTAGTGGTCCAGAATCATTGCTCTCATTCTCTCACAATTTTTGCTCTCACAGGATCACTCATCTCTCTCTCTCTATATATATATATCCGTATAACAACTAGTGTTGAACCCAAGGAGGCAGCTTGTAAATTAGTTAATTTTACGAATTTTCTATCAAATTTTTGAAAGGTTTTTTTATAAAAAAAACTGCCAAAATGAAAAGTAGAAGTTTTTTATTTTTAAGTCTTCTAAAAAATTTTCCATCAATAGCAATAATTTGCGATAAAATTAAGAACAGTAGAGCAATCATCTCCAAACTGATCGGTTTTTTAGAAGAGGACCATTATTGATCTTTTACACACATTTTATAATTGAACAGTTCCATCGAATTAATTTCTGCTCCTCTTTATCTGAATGTTTGTTCCTCTCACTCTCAAAAAAAATTCAGGTATTTCTGTTGTTTGCTTTATGTCACCTTCGAACAAGCAATCCGTCCAGGCTTGTTCGTCTCTCGACATGCTGCGCTCGCGATACCCGTCCATAAGCTTTCTCAAGGTAAGCAACCACCACCATCTTACATCATCTGAACATGGTTCTCGCTAACTTCTCGCAATTCCCACATCCATCAGGTTGACATAGACGAATGCCCTCCAGTCGCCAAGGTCGAGAGCGTAAGGATCGTCCCGACATACAAGATATACAAGAATGGAACTCGCTTGAAGGAGATGATCTGCCCGAGCCAGCAGATACTGGAGCACTCTCTCAGGCATTACAGCAGCATCTAGATATCGAGCCATATCGACAGAATCTACTGTTTGATTCCATACATAAAAAATTTTTCCCCTTCATCTCGCACCGCGATGCATTAAACGGGTTTCATCGTCAGATGTAAATATCGCAATCCTCGGATAACCGGAAGGCGCCGAGGAATCTGAGCGCGAGAAGGGCTGTATCTACAGAGGGATTGATCCTTTATTATTCTTTTGATGCTGTGGTGCTTATTTGTCAGTTTTTTCTTCTTCTTCTTCTCATATTTCCAGTGTTCTTCATGGGATATAAAACAGCTGAAACTTATATATAAAGGATTGGTGATATTATTTGTATCTTCTAGAGTTGTTGTAGATGCTGTGGTTGCAAATTTAAGAGGACAAGTTGTGGAAGAAACCGGCAGGATATTTGGGGGTTTTTTTCCTCTCTAAAAATATGATTAGTGTAGATCTAAATAGGACCTTGGGGATCAGTGCACATGCAATGTCTGGCAGTGTGATATTGAACAGGGGCCCTCTCTTCATTGATTGTCATATGCATCACCTCGCCATGTCGTCGCATTTAGCTGAAAATTGGGTATATTTCAGAAAGAGTCCTTATAGCATTGTGATCCTTAAATTTCCGGATCATTGATCCAATGGAGCAGATCCTTTGATATGCCTTTGATCACAACTGAAGATGCGAATCGAAATTTCAACGATACGGATTGAAGTGTATTTTCACTTATATGTATGCCAAATTTTATCATGATCTTTCATAGTTTGCGATCTTCGTTCATCCATGATTGAACCTCTCCCTTAACATGTTATTATGTTATCGCATCAGACGGCCGGTTCTGAGTTTTGGATCAGCTACATCAATGAAAATGATGGCAGTGCTTGACAAAGAAACCAATTGTGTCAATCAGATGTGAAACTCTCGTGGTGATATGTTTTCTTGTTTGCTCGATTATTGTTAGCTTATTCAGCGCGAGGATTTCCTCGCACATCAAGGGACTGGGATATCATGTTACTTAGTAGATGTATTAATGAATTTACGGTGTCTCTTCAGTTATATTTCAACTTCTCGCAGTGGTATAGGACTGAACTTGTGAGGAATGGTCTCGGATATGATCCTTGGTTAAAAAATGGGAGAATGATTACTAACCAATAGACAAACATCGATGACCGATCACGGAAAATAAACTCTGTTAAATACATATGCTACTCAAACATCATCAGTTAACGGTCTACTCAAGCAAAACTGTGAATTTCATAGACAAGATTGCGTCACCACAAATCCATATGTCACACGACCCTCTAACTCGAATGTTTCACCTGGCTGCCTCGCACAGATTCCAGCAGTTGCTCCGCAGGTTTTGGTTTTACTCAGCCAGGAAACTTTCGATCAGCCGCTGCACGTTGCCCTGTTCACCTCCAGTTCTGCTCCAATTCGACAGCCCCATCGACGCCACCCTCATTACTACAATTGCCATTAACTGAAATGGAACAATATCAGTTCAAATGGTCATACGTTACAACATCCAACCTGTTGCTTTGTATCGGGATCGGCTGTTAGAGTATCAAACTTTCACATCAGATTGCGCCCTCTACTGCGGTGAAGCTATAGCTTCATCTCTATATCATCGACCAAAGGCTTTGGAAAGCATCAAAACACTTTGAAACAAGGGCACTGACTAAAAGAAATTTGGTGAACTTAAATATCAATTAGTCTTCTATCCAAAGGATGCCACAACTCTCAGCTCGGATCCTGCTTCCTTGTTTTATTATGCCTTCGCATCTTATCGCCATTCAAGCCACCAGGGCTAGATTCCTCAACTTCCTCTTCCTCTTGCTCCTGTGTAGTCGGAATTCCGCAGCAACCCCACAACGCTTCATGGTGGGTTTTCATTCCATGGCTGGGGCTATATCGGGGTCCGACTCTGTTTCAGAGCTTGAGATCCTGTGGGTGTAAGCGCTCTCTTCTTCTGCCTTATCATCACCCAAATGCCTCAGCTGTGGATGGTGGATATTTTCGAAATCGTGCAGATCTTCCTCACGGATGAGAATGTCATCGGCAACCTGTAGAACATTACATGTATGTTTGGCTTTACCATGTCTCGGATTCAGATGAGAGATGCATATATGCTCTCGGAAAATTACTTGCTTCTGTACCCAAGTTACCAAGCTGGTTAGGAAACAAGTCAGAAGCTGAAGCTAACAGGCCAGCAGTGCTTTCGATGATATCCGGATGGTTGGCATCTCCATAGCTTGAAACATCACTTCCTGATAAAGCCAATTCTTCGTTGTCAAACCCCGGTTCATACGGTGAAGTGCCGGTTGCTTCTACTGGCGCTGCACATCCGTTATTTACGGGGGAGCATCAGGGACTAAGGGAAGGCCTGTAGTTTGGATCTCCTGGGATGAACATGCCTGGAGTGTAAAAATCTGAACTGTTTTCAGAAAACATTTTACCCAACCGAGACTTCAGAGCAAGAACTCGGACTTGGGCAGATTCTATGTCCAAAAGAATCTGTTCTAGGAACTTGTCATTGCCTTTGATCTCCAAGTTCGGCCATTCAAAACTAAGAGCAATATCATCATGGCTTCCAGTACCAAATTCTGCTGCAGTACGGATACAAGTGATAAGAAACTAGATGTAGAAGCACAATTCAAGAACACATGAAAGATATAAATAAAGAACCACAACTCTATGATCATTAATAATGACGAGTTAAAACTTTCATCTTTCAAATTAGCTAAAAACATTGTCAAAACTTTCATTTTTCAAATTAGCTAAAGCCACCACATTAGACGCCAAACCACTAGAACGAAGAATTACAATAACAATAAGTACTTCTAGTAACAATTTTCTAAAGGGTGAATGGAAAAGAAATCCTAGATACTTGTCACGATTTCATATTTAAGATGGTAACTATATACAGCTTCACCTCACAAACAGAAAAAAAAAGGAATTTTCCACTCATAACTATGTATATTTTCAATATATTTTCCATAACCCTCGATAATTCGTAATTACATGAGAAACCCCAAATAGACACTCCGTCTTACACGTATAACCTTCTGTTATGTTGGCCCAATAATTCAATCACTCATGACTTAATCTAACCACACCATACCGTAGGGGTTGTCAATTACTTTTTTTTGTTTTTTAAAAGTTTAATTATGGCACCAAACCTCCTCTTCCTTCTTCCCCTCCTCCCTCTGACCCCGCCCCCTCCCTTGCCCTACCACCACACGTCGATGTACTGTAAGTCTGGAACTCCTGGAGAACGAGTTATTCTTGGCTTGCTCTTGTAACCGCAACATTGTATATCTTATTTGGTTGTTAATGAATGATGATGAATCAAGCTGTAGATTTTGCAGAAGGGATTACGACTTGTTGCACAACAAAGGTGAGTCCACGGCAGAAGGTTGTTCTTGAATGGTTCTTCGATGGTTGACGACAACTCGTGCAACGGAGGCAGTGCTTGGTGGTGCACGACTCCAGATGATTGTGGTGGTGGCATTCTTTCTTCCTGTGGACAGTGGTCAGGTCTGAAGATGATATTGGTGGCGATGTTGAAGGCTCATGGTAGAGGATCTTTTATGCTTGGGTCGCCTAAGAAGGTGGGAGAATGGTCGAAGCGGAGGTGTGGACGTCAGCACGACTAGCGCTCTTGGCAAGGCGAGTTGGTGCTACTTCAGGTTGATGCCGATCGAGGCGCTCGGGATTATTTATTCTTGTGGACTCTAGAGATATGGCTCGAGGAAGAAGGATCAATGCTGAGAGACATTCTTGACGATGAAGACTCCCAGAGACGGTGGCCGATAGGAAACGAAGTCAAACAGAAGAGGCGCACTCCAAGTGGTGAAGGCTTAAAGGTTTCTTCGATCAACGTTTCTTCAGTGAAAACACGATTTGATTCTTCATCTCGTCCAGGCACTTGCTCCTAGAAATCACCACCCAAACTTCGTTCTTGAGAGTTGGAGTATCAGTTATACATAGATCCTTCATGTCCACAACATCTCTTGATAATATGCACTTGCAAGTGATCAATACGACTCGAGTCTCGAAGTAGACCCTACAGTAAATGGGCAACTCACCTGGTGTCTTTGAATCTCAATGCACTGAAGAGTCACTTCCTCCACGGAGTGGGCATCAACTCCGATGGTTGATCGTTGTTGTTGCAGATGAAATGAGGGAACGAAACTCCTCTCTGACCATACCTCTTCTTCTTGCTCTCGACCTCTCGCGACTCTACAGAACCGGAGCCGACCGTTGTCACTGACCCTCTCTCACTCCGGTGCTCGAGAAGGAGCCTAGGGATTAATGGCGGGTGAAATGATATAAAGCTCTAGGGTCAAGCGCCGCCAGCAGCCCCCTCCGCCTACCCTCCTCCGAGCGCTGCCCATTATGTGTCTTGTACGCCTCCTCTGAAGAAACATGTTAAAGGGACACCCTGAGATGCATTATGAGAGGCCCAAGGGTTCCCTTATATAGGAGAAGAACCATTGGGTAAATTACAAAAGGATGAAACAGAAAATAGAAAATTACATAAAGGACCATACTAAAAATAGTAACTATCTCAACACTCCCCCTCAAGCTGGAGCGTAGATATCAATAAGACTCAGCTTGGAACAACATTTCTGATAAGGTCCTCTCGCTAGATCCTTTGTAAGTATATCTGTTATCTGGTCTCCGGAGCTGACATGCGTAGTAGTGATAATACCTTTCTATATCATGTCACGAGTGTAGTGGCAATCCACCTCTATGTGCTTCGTCCTCTCATGAAAAGCTGGATTATTTGCAATGAAGAGAGCAGCTTGATTATCACATTGGAGGTGCATGGGAAGAGACACTTCTATGGTCAGGTCAATAAGAACGGATCTGACCAACATCATCTCTGTACTAGCCTGTGCCATGGCCCTGTATTCCGATTCAGCACTTGATCTAGCAACCACAGTCTGCTTCTTACTCTTCCATGAAACCAGAGAATTTCCTATGAACACAGCAAATCCAGTCGTAGACTTTCTATCCTTTGGACACCCAGCATAGTCTGCATCTGTGTATGCTGTCATTGAGAGAGATGTGCCTCTGCTGAAAAGAAGTCCAGTACCAGGTGGAGTCTTCAAGTATCTCAGAATCATATGGACTGCATCCATATGTGCCTGTCTGGGCTGCTCCATAAACTGACTCACTTTGCTCACTGCAAATGCTATGTAGGGCCTGGTAATAGTTACATATAATAGCTTGCCAACCAGCTCTCTGTATCTTCTCTTGTCGACCTCCTCGGTATCATCATCATAGAACTTCATGCTTGAGTCAAGCGGAGTAGTGGCAGGTCTACAATCCGCCGTGCCAGTCTCTGAAAGAAGATCTATAACATACTTTCTCTGGGTCATTACAAGACCCCGTTGATTCCTGGCAAACTCTATTCCGAGGAAGTAATGTAAATGTCCGAGGTCCTTGGTCACGAACTGTTGATCTAGGAAGTCCTTGGCATCCTGAATACCCTGCTCGTCATCTCCTGTAATAATAATGTTATCAACATAAACAAGAATAACTGTAATACCTCTCTGGGTATTCTGTATGAACAAGGAGTGATCAGCAGTTGATCTTACAAACCCATGTTGCTCTATCAAGTCCGAGAGCTTTTGGAACCATGCTCTTGGACTTTGTTTGAGGCCATAGATAGCCTTGTGTAACCTGCAAACTTTCTGACACTCCCCCTCAGCAGCAAACCCCGGTGGCTGCTGCATGTAGACCTCCTCCTGTAGGTCACCATAGAGAAATGCATTCTTTACATCAAGCTGATAAAGAGGGCAATCTCGTGTCACAACAACAACAAGGAGAATGCGTAGAGTAGAATGTCTGGCAACTGGGGAGAAAGTATCATGATAGTCCACCCCATATGTTCGGGTAAATCCTCGTGCTACAAGTCTTGCCTTATAGCGATCCACACTGCCATCCGCACGGTGTTTCACAGTAAACACCCATTTGCATCCCGCGACTGATGTATCAATAGGAGCAGAAACAAGACTCCACGTACCACGTGACTGTAGTGCAGCCATCTCCTCCTCCATGGCTAACCTCCACTGACTATCTTTGAGAGCGTCCTGATACGTTTTTGGTATCTGCACGGTTGATAGTGCTAACGTAAATCTCCTGAAATCCTCTGACAACCTGCTCAAAGAAATTTGGGCTGCAAGAGGGTAAGTAGCACACGTCCGTTTATGCTTTCGCAAAGCAATTGGTACGTCAAGATCATATGCCAAGTCCTGGGCCTGTATATTTCCCTCTTGAGAGGGTACCTGCTCCTCCTGTTGTACAGTTAATTCAGCAGTGCCATCAGTAGAAATAATATGCTCATTACATACCTGAGGCGTGCTGAATGATGGGCAAGGCTTGTGAACATGGCGGACAGAGAGAGACCTGCGAGGAACACCACGAGGTAAGAACTGAACCAACGGAGGTGGTGGAGGTGGTGGAGGTGAAGGTGAGGAACCAACTGTAGGAGGTGGTGGCATGTATATCTCATCATTAGAGTCAGATGGAGTAAGTATGTTACCTATAGGAGAAAAATACATGACCAAATCAAAGAAAGTAACGTCAGCACTAACAAAATATTTTTGGCTTAGTGGATCAAAGCAGCGATACCCCTTTTGGGTACGAGAGTAGCCGACAAACACACACTTGACAGCTATAGGAGAGAGCTTGTCACGCCCTGAAGAGACATCATGAACAAAAGCAACAGATCCAAACACACGAGGTGTAAGAGAGAAGAGATCTTTCTCGGAAAATGCAATCGAGTAAGGAATCTTTTCTCCTAACACGGACGAGGGCATACGGTTTACCAGATAGCAAGCAGTAAGGACAGCATCACCCCAGTAAGAATGAGGAGCACGACTCTGTATCAACAATGTTCTGGTTACATCAAGTAAGTGACGGTGTTTGCGCTCGGCAACACCGTTCTGCTGGGAAGTGTAGACATATGAGGTCTGATGAACAATGCCATGGGATCTAAGGAACTCAGAAAGATGTAAGGTGCAAAATTCCAAGGCATTGTTCGAACGAATATACTTGACATTGGCAGAAAAAATATTTTTTATTTCATTAATAAAATACTTGATAGTGGATCCAGCCTCAGACTTATTCTTCAATAAGAAGACCCAGGAAAGTCTAGAAAAATCATCGACCGCTGCAACATAATAACGGTGTCCTTGGAGATCAGGAACACGACTAGGACCCCAAATGTCTAAATGAAGGAGCTCAAATAGCTGAGAACTGCTCCGACTCTGACGGGATGGAAAAGATGAACGGTGATGCTTCCCAAGTTGACATGCTTCACACTGAAAGGAGGATCTCGTAGAAATCTGAGGGAGAACATGACATAACTTCTGCAGAGGAAGATGTCCAAACCTAAGGTGCCACAAATAAGGAGAGACAGGTCCAGTAGGTATAATAGAAACACTAGCATGAGGAGGTTGGACCAGTCTGTAAAGTCCCCGCTGCTCATGGCCACTTCCAATCATCTTGCCCGTGAGTATGTCCTGAAACACAAGAGATGGAGGGTCAAAGATGGCACGATAATGCAGATCCTTAGTGATCTGACTAATAGAAAGTAAATTCATCTGAAAGGCAGGAGCATATAAAACATTCTTCAGGCGCATGGACGGTGTCAACTGCACCTCCCCATGTCCTGTAACGGGTAAGTGATCGCCATTAGCAATGACGACCCATCTGCCAGGTGGTATAGCCTTGTAGGACTTTAGTTGCGTTCTGTCTCCACATAAGTGGTGAGACGCACCAGAGTCTACAATACATTCTGTCATGTCTGCATTCGTACTACCAGCAAAGGCATAGGTGATACCTGAGGAGCTCGAAGAGGCTCTGGCTGCTGCAGCAATATCTGTGGTGGTGTCAGCACTAGGAGTCATGATCTCTCGAATACGAGAGACAATATCATCCATGCGAGGATCGGTCTGGGGAGTTGAAGTCTTTGAAGACGCAGTCCGCTCTGCTGCTCGACCAGAAATATGATATCCATGCTTCTGATAGCATGTATCCTCTGCATGTACAGGCTTGCGGCAATAGGTGCAGGGACCACGTTGGCGTCCACCGCCTCTTCTTCGAGGTGTGTGACCTCTGGACTGGATCGCCCCACCTCGACCACGAGAAGCAGCCATCGCTGAGGAGTGCGAAGACGTGGTTGTCGAAGGGATGAGGAGTCGGCTGAGACGGCTATAGGCCTCCTCTATAGGAGGAATGGTTGCTCCAGTAAGAAGATGAGTACGTGCAGCATCATATTCTGCATCAAGTCCAGCCATGAAAACTCCAACCATCGTGGAGTTCCTATATGTCTTATGTTGTTCAATAGACGTCGTAATAGGCATGTAGCTATGAAGCTTTTCAAACATGCCACGCAACGAAGAGTAGTAAACATGCAAGGGGCGGCCATTCTGTTTGGTGTTGTAGACATCAAACTGTAGTTGAAGGATTTTGACCTCATTCTTCGCCTGGGCATAGGTGGATGCCAAAGTGTCCCACATTGCCTTCGCAGTTGGTTAGAATATCGTTGGCTATCTCTGTAAAAAGAGTCCCACAAAGCCAAACGCGCGCGTACGCGTCATCTTGCTTCCAAGAAGCATTTGCTCCGGTCTTGTCCGCTGGCTCTGGATTTGTCAGGATGTGCTCCTTGTTGTTGCACTGCATGAGGGTGAGAAACTGCATGGACCACAACTCATAGTTGGTCCCATCCATCTTAGCGATGGGAGCCAGGCCCTTGAAGGCTCCGGACGAGATGATGTCACCCTTGTTGTCTGACATGTTGTAAGATAGCCAAATAATGGAATTCAACTGCGAAGCAGACTGATATAAACGAATCTACATAATCATACGAAGGATTGGTTGTACGTGTATATTCATACAACCATCCTTGCTAATCCTCTTTGGTTGACAAAACCCATATCTCTGATGGAAATCAAATCACGGGATCAGATCAGGGCAGGGAACGTCCTGTAACCGAGATTCTGATTGTACGGGTGACAAGCACTAGCCCGCAGGGGCGTGATGGCGACTAGGCACAGGGGCGCAAGGGTGCGGGCGCTCACTAGCACGGGCGGCTAGGCGCAGGCGTCTGAACGCAGGAGTCGCAGTCAGGACGCGCAAGGGGTGCACGAGCATGGACGCGCAAGGAGTCAGGACTCAGGAGTCGCAGGCGCCTGGGCGCAGGGGTGCACGAGCATGGTGCACAGGGGGCGAGAGTGTCTGGACGACCAACGATGGGGCACGCAAGGGTGCATGTGACCGGCTGCTAGGGCACAGCGGGCACAGCAACTGTGCGCGAGCAATCAAGGCGCGTGAGGCTTCGAGGCGGCGGCGGGGGGGGGGGGGGGGTTGGCGTGCGCGCGATGCCCGGGAGCCTGGGGCACGGTGCAGGGGCCACGAGAGCACGGTGTTCTGATGTGCATGCTTCGCGCGAGGGGGGGGGCGGGGTGGGAGGGACAGGTGTCGAATAGGGTAGGGTTAGGGATGGATACGGTAACTCCGGTCTAGGACCGTCGCTCCGATACCATGTTAAAGAGATATACTGAGATGCATTATGAGAGGCCCAAGGGTTCCCTTATATAGGAGAAGAACCATTGGGCAAATTACAAAAGAATGAAACAGAAAATAGAAAATTACATAAAGGACCATACTAAAAATAGTAACTATCTCAACAATACATTGAACTTCATCATCGTCTCCACACCTCCTTTCCCCATTATCCACTATTGCATCTATTACCTTCTTCCACGCTAACCTCTTGTACCCCTTGCAAAAGCATGCGCCTTCTCGCTGTGCTTTCTCACCCACTCCGCCTCGAGGAGGTGTCGGAGGTTTGCACGTTCAAACATTGTTCATCATTTACCTCACGTTACTGACAAGGAAGAGGCAGGACAAAGTTAGGCCCTTGTACATATGTGCCTTCTTGTTGATCTTGCACAACAGCATGAGTATTAACCATGCCACACGGGAGGAGAGCACCAATATCCTTTGTTCGTCGAAGATGCGGCAAGAAGGCGTGGAAGGGGTGGGTGTCATGAGGCTGAGAAGCTCCACGGAGGATCTAATAGAACCATGTCCTTTATGTTATTTTCACAGGGTTGAGAGGGCATGCAAATCCTCACCATAGAAGGCCATATCGATATCGTATCAATCCGCTCGGAAAAGGATATATAGGGATATATCGCCGATATATCAACGATAAAGGAGGAAATGTCGGAAATGGCTCAAAAATGGCATTTTTATCATTTTTTCAAAAATTAAGATCATCCAAGATATTAAACAACAAATAACCAACAAATACCCACTTATAGCACACATATCGATCATTTAGATCCCATATATCACACATACCAATCATTTCGAACATATCTATGTTAATGTTGATTCATAACTTATAGATATTGGAAATGGAGATCGTCCAAGTTCTTGGAACACTAAATAACTTGCAAATATACTCTTAGATAACACATATTGATCATTTATGACCCTTATATCGCACATATTGATCATATCGAATATATCATTGAACTGTTAATTGTTGACCTATAGATATTGGAAATGGAGTTCGTCCAAATTCATAGAACACTAAATAACTTACAAATGTACTCTTAGATCACACATATCGATCATCTATTATCCTTATATTGCATATATCGGTCATATCGAATATATCACTGTCTCTTTCAAGAGGGATCAAGAATCCAGTCTCTTCAGCTGAGGGGGATCGTCAGAATCAGAATCGGGCTTGGTACCGGTAGTGGTATAGAGTCATTAACTTCTTCGCATTCCCCCAGGCTATGTCTAGTATGTCCTCTCTCTCTCAATCCAACATCCATACAGCGGGAGAACTAGGATGCAAGGAACAATGCATTTCCCATTTCTCTTAGCCCAGAGAAAATTCATCAATAGTGAGCTCTTTCCCAGGACCTGATGATAGAGAGTCCGCGAACCCTGCCTGGATAAGAATATAGAAGGCACTAGATGTTGACGATCCAACAGCATCTAGGTTTCCTCGAAGAATGTGAGAGCTCACACCAGCCAAGGCAAGACTCACACATGCGGGGATGAAATCACGACCACGGCGAGCTAGCCTTCCCTAACCCTAACTACCCTCGAGTCCTTCCCTGGAAAGCCGTTGTTGGGTTGATTGCTAACTTGTGGATATTGGAAATTTAGTCCTATTCAAGTTATTATAACACTAAATAACTTATAAATATACACTTATATCACACATATCGATCATCTATGACCCTTATATTGCACATATCTGTCATATTGAGCATATCATTGTTAATGTTGATTGTTGATTTATAGATATTGAAAATAAAGTTCATCCAAGACTTATATTGCACCACATATTATGTACAAACAAAATGTTTGAGCTATTTTTGGAACCAAACAAATAAAGCGCATAATGGCATTTTTTTTAAAGAGGCATAGTTCATATATTTTTCGAAGGGGAAAGAAGATGATTAAAATCGATTGGACACCTCAAGATGAAGAACCATTGTATGCACCCCCTGTCGCATCATACCCTACCAGACAGAAGTAGCAAAATAAGTAGTGAAATCAAGCTTACAAGGGTATTATTCATCAATATATAGATATCGATGAAATTTCGACGATATCGATCAATATCCATGATTTTTTGTATTGATTCAAGTCAGTTTTGACCGATATGGGCCGATATAGCGATATATCGATCATAATATTGTTGATATCCTGATAAATGGGATATGCACCCTGATATCGATGTCACATACCTCTCGATACCGATATATCAGTAATATATCACCGATATATCGTGATATGGCCTTTTATGATCCTCACCGGTGTCTTGAACCTTCTCTCCGATTAACCGAACAAGAGCTTAACCCTCCAATTGTGCGTTGGAACTATGACAGGCAACGAAACACTTGCCCTCGTCGTTCGAGCGAAGGAGCAGGAAGTCCGTGGAGGTCCTGCCAGGGAAGTGGCAGCTCAATTGAGGGTGTCGATGCAGAGTGGAGTGAGAATGACACGGAGAATGAGAGAGCATGAATCACAAATAAGATTGACAGTTCGGGGTAAACTTGTCATTTTTAACAGAAATCGTCAACGATAACGAACAAAATAAACTAAACATAACACAAGGTTATGTCATAGAGAGAAGCATTATTCAGAGTTCTATGTGTAATTATGAATTATATAAGGTTATGTACGTAACTACGAAAGTATACATGTAAAAAAACGCAATGAAGAAAGGATAGCCACCCCAACTAAGCATAGACACGGAAACAACTCTTCATAGGACACATAAATTTATGTAGAGATCAATATGCTATCAAGTTCTACCGCATCCATTCTGTACATAAAACTTTACCTTGAAATGCATACACAATATTGAGAAATAAAACCATACTTTTTTGCAAGTTCAAATATATATGTTGCTTTCCCATTTTGTGAAGTACATCTCCTGCCTACAAAATGTTTGAGAAACCCCATCCTCCCTCTGTCCAAATACACATGTACCTATATGAGTGTACGTAGTTATATAGGTATGGGATGGTTTTGAATGTGAAGTCTAGAACTGAATGACATCAGCCACCCCGTTTTACAAGCATGTTATAAATTGATCAGCCACTCCTCCAATAGTCAAATACGCATGTACCTATATGAGTGTACGTAGTTATATAGGTATGGGATGGTTTTGAATGTGAAATCTAGAACTGAATGAGATCAGCCACCCGTTTTACAAGCATGTTATAAATTGATCAGCCACTCCTCCAATAGTTCAATATAAGTGAAGCTCTTACAATTGCCTCTTGTGAATCCACCTCCGGGCTCTGCTTTGCATATTGATACTGATAACAATTTTATAACTGGCTTGAGAATGATAACTTACCTTTTCTGGAAAGGCAGATATGGTATTCTTACCTTAGTCTTCACCTTTTTTACAAACTCTCCTATTTTGAAAGATATAAACAATGCCAAAGAATATGGTTTCCCAGTAAGAAGTTTGTCTCCAGCAGGAGCCATACTTGGATAGATCTCCCTCACCACATTACTCCTTTATGTCATATATATTTGATTTGGATCCCTTGCATGTTGCCTCCCACGGACCTTGGAAGGCTTGGAATTTAGGGTCCTTTGGTAGTGCTTTTTTAGATTGTTTTCTTCTGATCTGTACTAGCCTCCCACCTTTTTGAAGGCTTAACCTATAGTGGCTGTAAAAATATCCATTTGGCTGAACAGAGACAATAAAGAGCTTAAGGGGGGATCGTACCTTAAAATTTTATTTTTCCCTAAGAAGAAATTTGTGTGCGATGTAGGCCATCTAGGCAACATGATATGTTTGCATGGTCCTTTTTTATGTTATGTTGCCTCTTTTGGCCTATCGAGGAAATTTGGATGAATATCTGATAAGCTTCTTTTGGCTTTAAAAAAATCAATACAACTCCTGATAAGGATGCAAAAAGTTAAGGCAAAGAAAGGGCTCGAGGATACCTATAAATGCGAACTTCAAATGGAATAAAATCCCAATGAATTTAAGGCTAAGAATAACAAGAAAAGAGTTACAGATATACGGTTTACTCAAGAAAATGCTCTTAAGTTCTCCAGAGAGAGATTCATAGAAGTATGATTCCAGTACGAGATCCTTCAGAGGTCCCTACGAGAAGTGACCCAATTCTTGTGATCTACATATAGATACTCCCATGGCTTTCTTTATTCAGACCTTCAGAGAGATGGTTCGATCCTTCAGTCTTCCACGCATTGTCAGGCAAGAGTACTTCCATGAAGGAGACTCATTCATGTACAACATGACTGATTGATGCAGGTACATGGCACACAAGTCAATGTCAATCCAGATTTCTCTACAGATCATCATTCGCACTCTAGCCCCTCCTCACTAACATGACATGAAAAGCACAATCCTCAATGGTAACCAGTAGAATGTGTGTTGAGTCGATAATGTCTGTAGTATCATGTTTTCAAGTGAGTAAGTGTCTTCTTTATGTTTGTCCAAGCTGAGCATTGCATGCTCCAGCTTGAGGAGGAATGCCAAAGAATGACTTAGGTGAGTGTTTTCTTCCATATCCTCATGTGTAGTCCCACATCATCTATTGGTGGGACTTTGATATGTCAAATGGGGCCTATATAAAGAACCCCACATCCATGTAAACGTCAAGAGAATTCATTTCTTTTGTATCCATTGAAGATTCAAGACACATTGGTAGACATATGGAAATCAAAGAAGATTGTAAAACTGTTTTCTTATGTTTGGCTACTTGATGGATGTTGCTAGGGGCATTGGTTGATATAGCTGCATAGAAGGTTTCAAGTTTTCAAGATAGATGGCATGGACTTTTGGTAAAAACTTGGAGACCTCCCCAGGAGGCATTGGGATTGTTACTCTAACAGTTCCCAACTGCTGAACATAAGAAGGATCCTAAAGTCATGCCATTAAAGTTAGAACTTAGAAGTTGCATTATTTCTATGCTAGAATCAATACAGCTCTCTTATTTTCAGAACAAGTTCATTAGAAACTTGTATTATTTGCTTTTTTATCAATTTTCATACTTCCCTTTTATGCTTACATATACAACCCAAGAAGGACACGGCTTATAAAGTTTCAATTTATGACGAAATGGGATTTGTCTGAACCCAAAATTTGGGTTTATGAGTAAAAACACAACCTTTTTCGTAATACTTCACTTCCCCAAACTAAGAATGTACTTTACGTTGACCTTTTTAAGGTTAATGCGATATCGTATTTTTCAAGAATTTTTTAAGATGGCACATTTCGGTGCAGCTGGATAGGGTTCAACAATATGATCCCCATCATCCGTTAAATTATTTTTACATATCTTATGCAGTTATATGCTAACCGATCAAGTTTATCATGTAGAAAACTATGCAATCCTTGTATGTAAAGGGACGTGGTATCACTCAGACCAAGCATAAACTAACTACAACAAAAATCCGGCACCATGCACAAAGTGTTCCAGAGACTTCCAAGATTGCATATTTGAGAAGTGGAGATAAAAATAAGGGGAATGTGAGATCATCAATGCCTCCAATGATGAAAACTCTTGTAAGTGAACAAGCAAAACATAATGTAATAACCATGAGAGGCCTTTCATACACACAACCAGAGAGCTGTTAGCAGCTAACACAAGAAGCGCGAACTTCCATGGATGCTCAAACACAACTAGGAAGGCTACCCGCAAGATATTCTAACCACGGAGAGTATCAACTAATGCAGCTTCTCAACACTTTTTATATATATACTGGACAAGATTGCCGCTTCAGGGACATGTGTAAGTGCTCCAACCCTTACTATAATCCATATCCCCAAAAGAGAAAATGGAATTACAGATCAGATCTACATCTTTTGTCTCAATAAAAACTTGTGTGAATAATGTGGATAATGTATGCATGTGTTGAGAGAATGCATATGATCAATTTCCTTGTAAATTGTGAAAATAAGATTTTTTTAATGCAACAGATAAGATAAAGAATGCCGGTAGAAAGGTAACAAGGAAGCAGACACTCAAAATTTTCTTCAAATTCACTGGTATACATGATCAGTCTAAGCTAACATCGTGGCTATGAAATAATGTCATGGACTCATGGACATAATGAGCATTGAAACAAATTACATCATTGAACAGCAATTTAGGAAGAAAGCAATACCAAAACAATATTTACATCAGACGAGTGTCTTAGAAGTCCACAAGCAATGACATAGGAAACAATGCACCTCTTAAACAATGGTGCATTAGGGGAAGTGGGAACACAGTACTAAAAATTGATGTTGATGGCTGAAAGAGGACACGAATAAGCATTCATTATAGGAGAACATACATAAGAATGAGTGTCTTGACAGCATCTCCTTAATATTAAAGTTGAGGAGCATGCACATTAATATCCTTAAAAATGGTGCATTATATGATCAATACTATTGTCCACTTGATTTTAAAAGTGGATATTTACTTGTATCCCCTCTTATGTGGTGTAAGGGCGTGTAAGATGGATGCAATAGAAGATGTGGGGATGCCTTCAAGCTTATTTGTTTTGTAGCTAGTATCTACGGATGCAAAGCTCTTTTTCCTCCAACGGTGCTGCTCCCTCTCTCAGCGAGAGTAATCAAAATCAGTTCTGTCTAAAGTCATTAAGCTATTCAAATTCAATTCTGTCTAAAGTCGCTAAGGCATGTACTTGTTCCTAAAGTATTTAGACTTATTGGTCATTTCCTATTGTTTTCCCAATTAAAAAATCATTTTATAGAGCCAAAAGACAATATTATCTACGCCAGATTCTGCACAATTGTGAACTCCACACATCCACTTCTTCCTTTACACCCTATCAAAATTATAGTAGTTAAAAACATTTGTTGGAACAAATTACAGAAAACCACTGCTTCTGAATTTATCGATGGTCCTCAGATGAGATTATATACAATTAAAATGAAACTGCTATGTCTGCCCTCGAATGAGAAGGAAATAAAGAGCAAAATCGACATTTAACAAGACCTTCGTGGGCACAGGCATATCCAACAGTGTATTATTATTATTGTTGAAATGAAAATTTATATTTACACCAATGATTATGTAACCATGGAAAAGAATAAAAGATAAATTATATTGCTATTTGCAATACATCTTCACAGAAAGATGTTTTCCATTGTTTCTTGTGATGGAGATGCACATACGTATACGATCTGGAAGAGCATATTTACTGGTTTCCTTATTCTCGGAGCATAGAAACAATCCTAAACCAAATGAGAGTATAAATGCATATTTCACAATGACTGCTGCAAAAGAAGAGAGATTCACTTTATTGGAAATGGGTTTGATATAAACTTTCACATATGTGTGGTTACACATTTCTTTCTAATTAAATCTTTGGTTAAAAGTACTTCCAGATGTTGTATGCACCAAACATTGTCACCACAAGGATTTGTATAAGCCTAAAACTGTAATCTAACAAAGAACATGATTCAAAACCAGACAATAATGGCTGATGGCATGCATCACCAGGCATGCGTGAACATACCTTGACACTCTGTTCCATCCATCAAAAATCCCCGGTAACTCGTCAAGCCTCTGGCTCCATCCTTGTACTGCTAGAATCATGCTCCAGGACATCTTCATATCCGAAAAATCCTCGACGGAACTAGAGTACTCTGTGGAATCAGTATCCATGCCATCGTCAATCAAGTCATGGCCGCAATCAAATATGTCGGTTTGTGAATCCACAGAATCTAAGCCATTGGCCTTGTTTGGTTAGGTTGCCTCATCAATGCAGAATGTACTGTCTTGGCAGTTAGCCATACAATTCATCCGATTGAATTCTTCCATCTTACAGCAGTTTCCATTCTCCTCTATGGCATTTGCATGCCGAGCAGCTTCGGCTTTGATATCCCCATGCAATCCTCCCATTTGCATTGATCTCTGCTACCATGAAATGCAAACCAAAATAAACGAATGGGAAAAAAACTCATAATAGACATTTCTTCTTTCTGTGATGACAACAAGAACGGGAAAATCATAAAAACAAGTGATGACAAAATAGAGGAGGGAGAAGAGCGAACCGAAATCTCCGGAGATGTCCGTTCTCTGCTCCCCAAATCCCTAGATGCAGCCAGCGACCTCTCCTCTGGTTATGCTGTCAACCGATGAAGAGGACGAAGGAGGTAACAAGGAGGGTGGAACCTTAACCGGATCTGGATCCAGACTTCAAATGGAATCAACCTCCTCTTCGTCTACAATAGAACAGTAAGCAACTGTAGAGATGTGCAACAAAATCGGGTCAAATGGGTACCCGCCCCATTCCATAAACTTTGGCCCTGGAATTCCGGTACCGGTTATCCAATGAAACTTTCTGGGTAGGGTACCCATATGATATTGACCCTTGCAACAATGGTGCCCCAACTGGACCTATTATTATCAATATCGTCATTCATTGCTATATCGTTGGCTATACTTAACAACGTTGAACAGACGGGTTACGTGGGATGTGATGGAGAGAGCACCCACCACCAGAGAGAGCGCCTCCGATGGGAGGTGCGAAGCGGGATGAAGGAGTGGAGGAGGGCCATCAAGAAGGGAGAGAAAAGGGTCACATGGGCTACCGAGCCAAGAAGAAGAGAAGGGTGAGGGAGGCTGGTCGTTTGTTTCGCATCGCAACCACGGTCAGCGGTGCTATCGGCGAGGGTTCTACGGACACCAAGCGTCTTCTTGCACGCTACCACCGCGTTGCTTTTGTTGTGGTCATGTGGGTCATCGGAAGCACTCGTGCCCGCAACGGGAGAAGGTCCTGCAACAAGAGCCTGTTTGCGATCCCGTGGAGCATGTTGTGAGGTCGTCAACACCCGTACCTATGAGGCAGTGGTTTGTGAAGGAAGGCGTGAAGCTGCCGTGAAAGAAAAGTTTCTCATTGGGTCATCTAGGACGAAGCACACATGATACTGGAGTCGTGAAAAAAAATTGAAGGCGGTTCATTTTCTGGAGATGTTATAATTCTGGACAACAATTTTTGGTGTGTGAGAGGACTATCGGAGGCGGAGGTCGCCCTCTTGTTGCCTAAAGACCCATGAATTTGAGGTCTTTCTCCCTCTTGTTGCCTAAAGACCATGAATTTGATGTCCTTTGGTGTCTTCCCCTATTTGCGGAAGGTGAAGCCTCAAGAATCCAAGATCTAAGCCGGAGGGGGCATGCGTCGTTGGGGTCCCTTTCCTCTCACACACAATCAAAGCTCTTAGACAAGCATTGAGACATCTAGGATGGGTGAAGCGAATTCTTGTTGATGGTTGACAACCGGGTTCAGATCCTTTGACTACTTTGGTGGTCTTGGAAGATTCAGAAACATATTCCTCGGAGTTAGTTTATTTCATTCAGGTGGGTAGAGCTCCATTCCGTGTTCCGGTCCAGGTTCTCCCACCTCCGTCGCCGCCACCTCCGATGGTAGGAACCACCGCTCGTTCGCCATCGAGCCCTATGGCGAAGCACCAACAGTCGTTACTCGGATTCGAGGAAGATTCCTTGCCGCAATCATCGGCCCCAAACTTGGAAACTATTCAAAAAGGTTGTTCCTTCATATCTCAGCAATCCCCTTTTAAATCTCCAACCAAACATGGAAACCTTGGTGGTTCTAAGTTTCTAACACGCCACTTTCCTTCTTTTCCAGTTCCAGCACCGCCGCCTTCCTGGTTAGGGGTTCATTCGATTTTGGGAATGCTTAAAGCATACGCTCCTTTCCTTTCGGGTTTAGAACCAAACCAATCAATTCTGCTTTCCGAGCAACCATTTAATGAGTACCCGACTATTGAAGCCACTGGAACGGTGAACCCGTTTATTTACAAGGCTCTGTTGAGCCTCCAGGAGGCATCTGACCTGGTTATTAGGGGTGAAGTTTCACTTGGAGCCCCATCAGTTGTGCCCTTTGATATGGTTCCCCAACAAGAGACACCTTCGCTTATGCCTTCATCGCCCAAACCAAACACTGGCAAAGCTTCGATTGTGGAAGCTTTTTTACTCCAAGCAGCAGAGGCTGAAGACCATCAATGCCCTATGAAACTTCCTTCCACACCTTTTGAAGCCTGCGAAGCTACGGCCTTGATTGCAGGAAATTGGTGATTCAAGTTGACGATGATGATGATCTCCCTTACACTGTGGAAAATAGTAATGCGCGTCTTGAAGCCTTGGTAGTGTTGGATAGTGATGTCCACGTTCCAAAGGTAGCCTTGGAATACGCCCCTTCTGCTGCATTTCCTCTACCGTTTGCTGCTAGTGTGCCTATTGCTCCGGCATCCTCCTCTGGTTCCTCTGTTGTGGGATGTAGGAGTGGTGGTAGAGTGAAGCGGTATAAGAATCAGGAGTGATCGAAGGCGGTGAACATGGAGATTGTTGCACTATCCGAGAAAAAAGATCCAGGTTCTGATGGCAGCAGGTGTGGTTCGAACTGCAGGACCATCCCTTGTCCCTTACTGAAGGTTTTAACGTGGAATGTGAGGAGTCTGGGTAAAACACAGATAAATGGAGGTTTGTGGGAGCTCTATTAAATAATTGGGTTTGTGATGTGGTATTATTGCAGGAATCTAAGCTCTCCGTACCTATGTCCTCTGGAGTTCTTTGGGTGTCGGATTACTGAATGAGTTCAAATCGTTGGATGCTATTGGAACCGCATGGGGTTTAATTGTCACTTGGAAAGACTTGATCTTCAGTGTTGTATCCGAATTAAAGGGAACTCATGTCATTACAGTTCTTTTGGAGCATATCCAATCGAGGAATCAGTATGTCTTGTCTTGTGTTTACGGTCCTTGTTGTGTCCTTGTGTTTAGTCTCTTCGAACTGGTCTTATGGTCTGAGATCATCCGGACTGCTAGATGCACCATCCCAGTGTGTGGCCTGGCTTGTGGTGGGTGACTTCAGCGTCTCTTTCTTCAGATAGACCTTGACTAAGAGGTGGGCAGGACCATGTTTCCATTGATTTGCTGAACTGATTGATGATTTGGAGCTTGAGGTGATCGATGCGTAAGACACTAAATATACTTGGAGAAACTCTGGGTCTCATTCTAGTATCGATCGTTTTTTGGCTTTTGTGGAACTCCTTCATGCCTTTCCACTGTCAGCATCCACGTCAAAAACTTGTACCAGGTCTGACCATATGCCTCTGTTTTTTGGACCTCAGAGTGTCTCCCCACATGGGGTTTATTCAAATTTGAGTGCTTGGCTCCAATATGAGAGTTTCAGATATTTGGTATCCAGCCATTGGACCTCCACTATTTTAGGCTCTACAACCTCAAGTATGTCTCAGAATTGATTTCCTTACACAAAAGGCTTTGTACATTCAAGAAGGAGGTTAGTGCGATAAGAAGGGCCCCATCGTACGGAGGCAGAAGTAGAGTTGGGCAAATTGATGGACTGTAGGACACCAGGAGATCTTACAGGTGAGGAGCTCATTGAGAGAGCGGATATGCAAAAAATTATTCTAGATGAAGATAAGAAATGTGTGGCAAAGTGGAAATAAAGATTTCATCATTCCGGGCTCAAAGAGAGTGATGTGAATACAACTTACTTCCATAGAGTTGCCAGTGGGAGGCATGTCGGCATAACCAGATTTGTTTTGTGAAGGTAAATGACAGCATGGTAGAGTGTGACCATGAAATGCGGCGGCTATTGCCGAGCACTTCCTTGATTTCTCAAGAGGAAATGTGGATAGGCCGTGGAGATGGTCTGGTTTATAGGGCCTCCCATTAATCTGATCAGCATGACAATCACTTGGTGTAGATCTTAACTCTGGGGGAGGGCGGAAGGTTGCAGTATGGAACCTGAATATTGGTGGTGTGTTCGGTCCAGATGGGTTCCCGGTGTTCTTCTTCCGAGAATTTTTGGGAGCTAGTGGGAGTGAGGCGGCTAATTGTTGTGGAAGAGTTTACCCGAGACAATGATGGCTTTGATAGACTTACATGACTCTGATTTTTCTGTTGCCTAAGAAGGAAGTATCTGGGAGAGTGGAGAACTTCCGACCGATGCCATTTCCAATGCTATTATCTTATTGTAACAAAGGTCTTGGCTATCAAACTGAATATAGTGTTAGATCACATCATTTCACCCGCATCAGTGTGCTTTCATCTGGAAAGACAAATGTGTTGACAGTTTAGGTATGGCAACTGAGATTATTGACGATTGGAAAGGTGAAAATCGAAGGGGTGCTTTGGAAGGTAGATTTCTCCAAAGCCTAATGACACAGTCGACTAGCATTTCCTCCGAATGGGATGTTGAAATGTGGATTTCATGATACATGGGATCTCCTGAATGAAGCATCGCATGAACACAACATTCTATGTGATGCTTGTTAATGGTAGACCTGAGGGAGATTTTTTCAACCACAACGAGAAGCTAGACAGGGTTGCCCACTCGTCCCTATACTTGTCGTGAATCTTGTGATTGCAGTCGGTGCCTTGGCATGTATAGTTACACAAGTATTGCCTAATGAGGTCTCGGTCGGTTACACTATTGATGATATTCTATTCCTCTACTCTAGTATACTGATGACACTATCTTCTTTATCGAACGGGGTAAAGTGGAGGCTAAGTCATGGCATTTACATAAGAGATTTTTGGCGAACTACCTAGCTTATTCTTAATCATAGGCAAGTCTATCTATTATTCTGTTTGGTCACCGCGGACACAGATGCACGAGATTCACGAGATCAGTACATGGCGCTAAGTATTGAGTGTGTCTCTCTCCGATCTGCTACTTAAATCTTCCTCTGACGGCCGGTAGACTTAAGATGTTTGATTGGTTGTCTGTCATTGAGAAGATGGAGAAAAAGACTCATAGGTTGGAAGGGGCTACTTTATCATGTGGGGGTTATTTGGTGCTTTTGAGGCCATTCTCTCAGCTATTCCTATGTATTTCATGTCGTACCGTCTACTCTTCGTTGGTATCAGGCGATTATTGGAGATGAACATGCAACGATGTCTTGTGGGCAAGACGAGCCAAGATGATTCTGGAGTACATTTAATGGAATGTGGAAATTATTACTTTGCATGTAGAGGTGGGTGGACTTGAGATTTACGATTGGAATAAATGAATGAAACTTTTCTCATAAAATGGAATAAGCATGATCTGAGGCAAAAGTGAAGACCTCTGTTGCAGACTCATTCTCAACATTTATGACATTGGAATTCAAGGCACATTACCTCTGCACAAAATTATCATCCCTCCGCTCTCTAGAATGGAGTCAAATCAATGCTACATCATTTTTAGGAGTTTTTTCATATGGTTCTTTGTGATGGTAATTCTTCACTTTTTGGATCGATAAGTGAGCAAGTGGGACCTTTCTCTTGCAGACTCCCCACCCTCGTTGCTTTAGCTGCTACTATTTAGCAATATGTTGGATTGTTGGCTTGACGGCAACTGGATGCCCTCATTCCTGACAGATTTTTTTGACCATTGAGAAATTCCTCTTGCTTCTGGAGTCCCTCGGACAGATTGATAGGCCAACTGTTGGGCGAGATCACTGGGTGTGGAAGATTAACTCGTTTTCGGTCAAACGAGCATATAGTCATTGCCACACCTCCTCCACTATGGAAGATATTTTGATTCGTGTTTTAACTTTATCTGGAAGCTAAAGCTATCAGATAGAATTGGCTTATTTATGTGGTTCTTCCATAAAAAGTGCATCATGGCAAGGAACCGTTACGTTAAACTTTTCAGAGATGTCTCGAGCAGATGCCCTCTCTGTGAGCTGTGGATTGAGACAATAGACCATATTTTCTTTCATTATGAGAAGTCATCCCCAATCTGGCAGGAGGTGGAGGGAAACCAAGGTTTAAAAAACATGATGCGGTCCAAGGCGTTTTTCCAAAATGTAAGGCGAGGCATAAGTCTCGAGGCAGTCGAGGCGTAAGCCTCAAATTTTTGAAAAGAAAAGTAAAAGTAATGCAAATTATATTGGATATAATCACAACAACACAAATTATTGCAATGTATTATCCAAAAGTACAATACAAAGTACAAACTACAACTATGATTGTTCAAAGTTCAAATATGATTGTGAAATTTAAAAAGAAAACATAAAGTGGGGAAATTTTCAACATAGCCCCTTGAAAAAATACATCAAAAATGAAAACCCTAAAAAACCAAAAAAAAACATGTCATGGAGGTGACGACACTTCTTGATAGCGCTTGCGGTGATTCTAATCGCCAGAAAGGGAGCAGACAGTAGCTCCGATCACCGGAATAGCAGATATGGTAGCGCCGCCCAACCTTCCTAGAGTTCTAGAGCACCTCCACGCAAGGGCGATGCCATTTCTCTTCTTTGGGGAATAAGAGGGATCAATGAAGCTTACGCCTCTGTCTCGCCTCAAGCGCCCCAGGCGAAGCTGAGGCATACGGCCCACCAACCACACCCAAAACGAGTGCCTCGAGGTGCTTTTGGTGCGCCTTGCCTCGAGGTGCCTTTGTGCATGGATGCGCCACTTTTTAAAACCATGAGGCTGACTAGCTGAATCTTCAGAATCTGGACATCTTTCGGAACTCTTTGTTTGAGGCAAATGATTGACCTAGAGAGTATCTCCTACGACCACTTGCAATTGCCTGGGCAATTTGGCTAGCTAGAAACTGCATACTCTTTTCTTTACAGCATTTTTATCTTGAAAACATAATTTTCCACCCTAATACTCTTCTTGAGTTGTGGCTTCTGTAAATCCTCGTATTCTTACTCTTCACCTTTTAATATATCCGAGGTGGACACCATAGCGTATTTCTCCCCTTTTTTGGTCTAAAAAATTACTTAGCAATGTTATTTGCTGCCTTTGTCCCTAAATTTTGCACTAATTGGGGTTATTTATAGATTGAAATTTTTCTGGCAAAGGTAACAAATAGCCTTTCTAGTGATATAACAATAGATGTCATTCATCACTAATTCAAGTAAAAAAACCATTTTCATTTGTTATATATTTAACGATGGATACGTATTCGATATGTGTCGTTATTAACAAATTTTATTGTTATTTATAGAATGTGTATATTTGTTGCACTATGTCGACCTTAGCGCCTTAGCAGTCATCTATGAAAATTGAACATTGACTACTTGCTCCATGTGAATGACGACCCAGGCTAAAGTATAAAACCTTCTTCATATCCTCGATATATATCGTCGATGCTATTGCTAAATGCAATGTTGATATACCATTGTACATGACATTAATTTAAATGTTGACAAAAAAACAACCTAAATTGAATGTTGACTTCCCACGGTGAAATACTGATAAAACAACTAATTTATTGACTACCAACATATAGTTTTTCCCGTATTATACGAGGGCAAGAAAGCCTACCGAGGGAGAACTATTTTGATCCGGCAATGAACATGGTTTGGATGAGAGATTGGGCAGCCAAGCTTGTTTATGAGAGAAGAGCCATGGTTACCCATGGGAAGCCTTCAAATATACTAAAAAAATGGGTTTACACCCATATGGTTATCCATAGGAATGGGCCGAGTCGGATCAATGACCCGATTATATTGGATCGGGTCGCATGTCATTGGATCGGATACCTGATCCATGAACACCCCTATAAACAAGTACCTATTCACAACACAAGAGAACAACAAACTGAGAATAAGCCAACTGGTGATTGAATCTACTCCATTCAAAGTTACCCGTCAATTGAATCAAGTAAAAGAAAATGCATCGAACGTATAAAGCTACTTTCCTGAGGTGCCATCGAGCCGGAGAGGAGGACGGCTACGCTGGATGGTGAGAGGAGATACGTGGGGGTTAGATGCACCTCTGGAGAATGGAGGAGGGCTTGAGGTGTCGTGTCCTTGGGTTGCTGGATGAAACCAGAGGAGGAGCGCCACTGGATGATTGGGGGAGAGGGGTGAACTCTAGGGTGCAACCGGAGCATGGGTGGGAGATTTAGAAATCGAGTACTCGTGATCTGACCCATGTGCCCTAAACCCAAATAGCGGGTTGGCGGGCTATATGCGGGCTGGGGAGGTGGGCCTAAATTCAGAGGCTCAAAATGTAAATGGGCCTACATTCAAAGCCCAAGCCCGATCCATGTTTTTTTGAGCTTGGACTGGGTCGAGCTGGGTTGGGTTGGGCTGGCCCAATTCTCCAAACGAAGTCATTAGAATAAAAATTCTCGAGTCTGGTTAACAAGAAGCACTTTTTTTAGTAATAATTGTACCAATTTAACATTATTTGTGTTTTCTGATAATATTTATTAATTTATTTGTTTTTGATGTTGACAGAGAGGATATGTAGGAGCCACTCTCATTATCATTCCCATCTTTGCTAATATTTCCCTCCTAGTACATCTTTCCCACTTTCCAATGGCATTGCCTCCTCTCAGGAATCCTCCGAACCTACAAACAGCAATAACAACAACCAATATTCATTGCTCACCATTAACACATAGGGGTGTAATTGAGCCAAACCTAAGCAAACTAGCCCAGGTTCGGTTTAGTTCGTTTAGCATACTTTCAGGCTCGGATTCAACTCGTCTCAATAAAATGAAAATCCTGTTAAGGTTCGGTTCGGTTCAAGTTCATAAAGGCTTGATCCGGTTCGTTAAAGGTTAGTTTTAGTGCTAAACAAATAAGAGATTATAATAGTGCTTAACAGCATTCACTATGCACAACAAGTATTGTATTTACAAGGATGAATTAATAAATATGATCAGGATTTTTACAACCTTACTTTGTGCATTAACTTGAAATCAACATTTTTATTCAATCAAATAAGATATAACATGCTGTAGCAATTAGCAAACTAATTCCATCCTTACAACTCCAAGCACAAGAACAACAAAGATATAACTTGTGAAGAATTGGAAGAAGATGAAGAATTACCATACCGGCTAGGGCTCGTGAAGGAGAGGCACTGTGTAGCCTGCTACTGCTGGACTGAGGCGAGGGAGGGAGTTGGGGGCCTTGCAGGGGAGAGAGGGGCTTGGGGGCGAGATAGCAGTCATGCCGGGGAGCAAGGGCGGCGGGGGGAGTTGGGGGCGGAGACGGGTAGTCGTGCGGGGGACAGGGGCAGGGGCAGGGCGGAAGTTGGGGCCGATGGCGGGACCGGGAGGGAGGGATCGAGTTGGGGTGCGAGAGCGTGCGGGAAGCGGGGAGGGGACAGAGGGGCTTTTGGGGGGAGGGTTTGGTTGGAGGGTTCGGATCTTCCAGGTAATATTGCTTTTAACTAAGTGGGTAAAGTGTGATGGATGTTTCCAAATCACTTCCGGTTTACATGGGAAAATCAAGTCAATAAGTTAATTTTTGAGGTTACGATATTAAATGAATCATATACCAACCAACCAATTTTTATGAGTTTAATAGTAAATCTAATTTATACCATCACTAAAATTACCAAATTAATCAAAACTATAAAATAGCATTCAGCATTCATGTTGCTCACTTTTAAGGATTGTGTGATTATTTTTTAAAAGAAATTGTGTATATAAATACGATACAATATTATTTCTTTTTTAAGGAAAATTATTTATTTTTTTATGGATATGAATACGGATGAAGTTAATATTTTTTGGCAGATATATGCTTATGCATCCATATTTTTATTATTATTTTGTTGATACAGAGATCATTACCGATACCATTTTATTTTTAGTGATGAATATAGATACATTTTAATTACATCGCAAAAGTGTAACTTTAGTCGTGTCCATATCCTTAAAAATGAAAAGGAATTCCAAATTCATATTTATATCCGCAAAAAAATCGTATCTTTATCCATTTCTATATCCACCAACATAAAAATACATGTCCATATCTACTTAAAAACAAATACAATGTTGGACGTATATGAATATATCCATATTTGCCAAAAAAATGGAGCTTATTCGTATATATTATCTCTGAAAAATAAAAATGGTGTCGTAATGATCTCTATATCAACAAAATAATAATAGCAATATGGATATATAAGGATATATTTGTCAAAAAATATTAACTTAAACCGTATTAATATCCTTAAAATAGAAATAATTTTCTCTAAAAAAGAAATAATATTGCATCATATTCTTATAAATAAATTCTTTTAAAAATAACCACGCAATCTTTGAAAGTGAGCATCATGAATGGAGAATGCTATTTTATAATTTCGATTATTTTGATAATTTGAGTGATGGTATAAATTAGATTTTTCTATTAAACCTTTTGAAGTTGGGTGGTTGGTGTATGATTCGTTTAATATTGTAACCTCAAAAGTTAGCTTGTTGGCTTGATTTTCACTTTGTATCAATAACAAAAATATCCCTCTGTGTATATATTATTGAAAAAAGTTTGGAATTTTGTAGTTTTGACCTTGGACTTCTACAGGTTGTTTGGGTTTAGTGCCTAAACATTAAATATTTACATAAATGCCCATGCTAGACTGTATTTTCTTTTTGTATATTTATTTTTGTTAAAAATAGTTCTTATACCTTGAAAATTTGTAGGAAATTAGAATAAATACCTTATATATTATTTTATCACATATATTTTTAATGAGGTATTTTATCCTATTTTCTATTTATTATAAATAAAAACATAACTATTTTTCCCTGTCTAGATTAGAAAATACAAAAAATATAAAAACATTTTGAAAAATTTCAAAAAATTATTATTTATTTCTTATTGTATTTTGAGCCACATACCAAAAATATCTAAAAATAGAAAAAGAAAAACATTAAAATTTTAAAATATCCAAAATCCTTATAAAAATCAGAAATATTATATAAAAATCCAAAATTGCATGTTTCTGTTTCAAAATTTTGTTTATTATATTTATTATATATTAGAAATAGTTTTGGAAAATTTTGAGGCTTTTAGCTATTTTTAGTAGGGCTTTCAGGAAAGCTCAAGCTCGATGAGCTGAACTCGGGCTCGGCTCGTTAAGGGCTCACGAGCCTGACTCGAAACCTTAATGAGCCTGAGCCCGAGTTGGGTTTTATGGCTCATTAGCTTATCGAGTCGAGTTCGAGTTGGGCGTTGTTCAACTCGGAAACTCGACTCGATAACTTGTTTCCCCTCTTAGTAAAAAGTTAAAAACATATATAACGAAACTTCCCCAGACTATAGACCGATGATTCCTATTTCCTAACCCTAATGACTCGTTAAGAGGTTCGTTTGCATAATTTAATGTTTAAAATGGAGCAATGATTCGTTAAGAGGTTCATGAGCCAGCTCATTTTGAGGCTCGTTAGCCAGCTCAGAAACTCATGACTCGATAAGAGGCTCGTGAGCCAGCTCACTTTAAGGCTCGTGAGCCAGCTCAGAAACTCGTGGCTCGATAAGAAGCTCGTGAGTCAACTCGAACTCGATGAGTTTGAGTTCGAGTTGGCGATCCAGGGCTCGACCCTTATCGAGCCCGAGTTCGAGCCTTAGGTTTCTTATCGAGTTCGAGTCCGAGTTGGGGCCAACTCGGCTCGTTGAACTCGATAAACACCCCTAATTTTTAAACTCCACAACAATTAGGCCTATTTATTCTTGCCGTTATTTTGCCATATTAAATCACTTAAAAATACAAAAAATAATAAAAATCATAAGAAAAATACCAAAAATAGAGAAAAATATAAAAGGATAAAAATATTTTATTTAGTGATTTTTGAGTATTTATAGCTATATCCATAAATATAAAATCATACATCCTCATGTATAGTTATATTTACTTATACTGATAATTATAATTATTATCAAAGTTTGAAATCTAAAAGTTTAAAAATAAAATAGGAAATTATAAAATTTAAAATATAAAAAAAATATAAAACAAAAATTCAAAAATAATTAATTAAAATTCCGTAAAAATTAAAAACATTTTAAAAAATCCAAAAATCATTTTTTATCTTTTTTGAGCTAATTTTTGTTGTATATCCCCCAGTCTCCATGTGTTCGACATCCTACCATACTTATCACTATAACCTTTTATTGTAGGGTTATAATCAATTTTAATTCACACTTGCTTGCATTGCATGATCTTTATACTGTGTGGGTTGATTGTTGATCGATCTAGGATCCAGTGAGTGGTCACCTCAGCGACACTCTATCTTCACTTTTTAGTGAGGATAATTTTAGACCCTCGCAAGATCCTTGTCAACATTGTCCCACACAACCCAAGGGTGTAATTGGTAACAAGAGATATGATACCCACATGGGTGGATGATTATTATCGTACGAATGTAAGGTTTCATGTTACACGTTAATGAAGATATGGGGATTGTACATATCCTATTTATTTTAATAGTAAATTACAAAAATTTCATGAACAATGCATCTGATTTCAATGTCATACATGAACTTTGAAAGGTAACAATGCGGTGCATGGACTTTAAGATTTGTCTCAATGTTCCTTGACTATTGAAATTTAAGGTTGGAAAGATGAAATATTTAACTAAAATTTAATGGTCAAGGACTGGATTGAGACAGATCTTAAAGTTCATGTCCCACATTCTTACCTTTTAAAGTTCATGTATGACATTGAAATCATGGTATTGTTCAGGGATTTCTTTGTAATTTACTCTTCTTTTAATATAGCAATGTCTTCTAATGAGTCTGAAACATGGATGGCCACCGTGAAGGATGAATTAGACTCGATTGAGAAAAATAGTGTTTGGTAACTATGTGACTTTCTAGAAGTTAGGCAACCTGTAGGATGCAAACATGTATTCGAGGAGAAGTATTGCATTGATGGTGCAATTCATAACTACAAAGCTAGATTAGTTTTCAATGGTTATACCCAGAAATCTGGAATAAATCTCCAAGAAACCCATAATCCAGTAGCCATATTTGCATGTATAAGGATGATCTTGGCAATAGTTATATATATATATGGAATTACTCTAAATGGTTGTGAAGATAGCTTTTCTGAATGGAGAATTGAGATAAGATATTTATATGCGAGAAGCTGAAGGCTTTCAAGTAAAAGGAAAGGAGAAGGAGGTGTACAAATTAAAAAGCCATTATATGGCTTGAAACATACTTCATGATAGCAATATCTCAAATTCCACGATATTGTTATCAAATCTAGATTTATTGCAAATAAGTTCTATAATGGTGGGTATGTCAAGAAAAGTGGGATCAAGTTTTTTATAATGTCACTATATATTGATGACACTTTGCTCGTCGGAATTGAAGTTAATATATTCTCGATGAAATGAAAGAAAGGCTAGCAATGAATTTAAAATGAAGGACATGTGTAAAATATCCTATGTTCTCAATATTTAAATCACTAGAAATAGATGCTCAAGGATCTTGAGTCTAAATCAAGAAAAATACTTATATACAATCTTGAAAAGATTTGGAACGCAAAATAGCACGGTAGCCCCTACACCACTTGTGATGGGAAAACGACTCAATAAAACTCGATGTCTTGGAATGGGACAAATACCTCTTGACATTCCATATGCATAAGCAGTGAGAAGCTTGATGTATGTAGTGATGCATAAATGATCTGATTTGTCTTTTCATGTAAGCAACAAGCATGGTAAGTAGATAGCAAAATAATCCTATACCGACACACTAGGAAGCCATAAAGAGGATTATGAGATATCTGAAAGATATTGTACGATTAAAATTAGTTTATTAGAGAGATTCACTTCAGATAGTTGGATACTCCGATGAAGATTTCAAAAGAGATGATGATGATAGAAAATATACAATAAGTTACATTTTCATATTTCATAGAGTAACGCTTTCTTGGTTAAGCAAAAAAATAAAGATGTGTTTCTAGATATGCACAAAAAATCCAATATATTGCATGTAGTATGCCCACCAATAATGGCATTTGGATTAGTCGCTTTCTTAAGAACTTAGGTCTCGAATTGGTTAAAGAACTACTTGAAATGTGTTGGATAATCAAGATGCAATAATCTTAATTAATAGTGTAGCAAATAGTTCTAAGGGAAAGCATATTGAGATCCATTATCACTTTATTCAAGATATATCGACTAAAAAAGAAATCAAGGTAACATACATACCCACGAGTAATATGTTAGCTTATTCATTTACCGAAGGAATTAATGTAGGAATACATGTTAAACATGCTGATTTAATGGGGCTCGGGAATAATTGAGTCAAGTTGAAGGTTTCATGAATAATGAACCTCATATAAACATCTCCATGAAGATAGGAAATTCTCGAATAAAAGGAGTGTGGAATATCGTGACCATTTTGGTCAAGTAGGAGATGTTAAGCTACTACAGGAATAATGACTTTCAATTGTCATGAATATGAAGGTAACAACCATAAAAATAATAGTTTTGAATATTTCAACATCTGTCTTAATAGCATAGATGTTATAGAATCCTTAGGCAGTTGCAGGGGATGCACAGATCAATGAGTGACTTCTTAACTTTTTTGTTTGGGTGCACAGATCAATGAGTGACTTCTTAACTTTTTTGTTTGTTTGATCATGCATATCATGCATTTGGTGATGATCCCTGTAGTCATGTCTTAAAAGAGATCCTTTAAGTAAAAATAAGTGGGAGCTCAATGATAGGAGGAGTTTTATATAAAAATAACTTTTTAAGGAAATTGCTTTTAAAAGAAAAATTAGCATCTCATTTGGTAACCTATAAATTGTTTCTTCAATCTCTTTTGTCATTCTAGAACTTTTTGATAATGTCAAAAAAGGCCAAGAAGTTTTCAAAAATTAAGGTAGAAGATATTTGAAAAAATTCTAAAATTCTCAAAATTAATATACAGTTATATATATACGAACAAAATAATAGTTTGTCATCATAAAGGGGGAAGATTGTTAAATATTGCAAATGCAAGCATGTTTTGGTGATAACAAAACTTTTGAAATTATATTGTAGCTAAGAAAATTTAGGGATGAGCTCGAGCTTAAGGAGCAAACTGAAGAAGCATGTTGAAGAAGGGCCCAAAGCTCATTGATAAAATTTCTAGCTCATGAAAGATGAAAGAATCATGCATACTCAAGCCAAGAATTTAAAGAAGATCAAGTCCTAGTTTGGAGTCTTGTAATCCTGTTAAATTTTATGACGGAGCATGAAAACATCAAGATATCATGCATCTGCATTCTTAGATTAGGTTTCAAGTTTGAATCAGTCGACTAATTTTGGTTCCAATCAATTAATTACACCATTAGTCAACTAATATTTTTTTACCAGTCGACTAAATGAAATCAAGAAGCTAAAAACACGTTGTCTAATCAATTTAGTTGATTAAATTTCATTTCCAATCGAGTAGCTGACCTTTTGGTTAACTAATTATCGCATCAGTTGACTTGTCTTCCAATGGTCAAAACATGTTGTCTTAGCATTTTTGAAATATTTTGTTAACTAACTCATTTGTGTTAGTTCATGCATGAGTAAGCATATTTTGATGGCAACAAACTTGTGTAGTTAACTTGTAGCTAGTTCAAAAGCAAGAAAGATAATAGACCAAGAAGAAGCTCAAGCTTTGGGACGTAAACTTAAGGGATGAAGAAGCTAGGAATCCAAGAATCTAAAATAGGTTCAACACTAAGGAACTCTAGCTCAAACTCAAGTTCAAGCTAAAGAAAAGAACTCAATCTCAAGACGAAGTCGAAGACTTTTCTTTGATGAGTCATGCATAATGTAATTATCCTAGTTTGTAAAGGATCTCAACGTGCATCTTGCATTCAAGTCAAAAACCTAATATGATCTATCAAACTTTCGGTCATGATCGATCACCTACGATCGACCAGATTCCCTAGCTAACCGATTAACACTTGATTGGTCAAGGTCCTTTGAATGATCTATCACCCTTTATTGATTGATCGATCAAACATGATCTATTAACTCCTTGACATGATCGATCAACATTTAAATTCCAATATTCATATAGTCATTATTTGATGATCAATCATCCTTATTACATACTCGATCAATCATAATGAGAGTTGCAATCAACTCTCATTATGATCGATCAACTTTATTACACGATCGAACAAATTTTGAAATATGACCAACTTTATCATTTTATTTCAGGAAATTTTTTAAAGTTGATTCCATTTTTTGATTTATCTCTAATAGATATGGAGGACATGGGTCTATAAATAGGAACCAAGACCTCATTGTATAAAAAAACTACAAAGAGAAACTTGTCCTTTTCTCTCTACTCTGTACTATATCCAACGAGAAAGATCTAAGAACTATTTTCTAAGTTGTGCTTTGCGCCTACAACTTGAAGCTCTATGACCATCTTTTATGAGCACAATACTTGCTTTGTTAAGATCGTCTTAGTATGGCATCATAATCTTTTATTTCATGTTTACTTTGATATTGAGATTGTTAGGTTTGTTTAACTGTAATATAGTTGTAAGTTGTTTGTGTAAATATATTGGTGTAATATGGTTGAGTTGCTCGTATAAGCACTCCGATCTAGTGGTAAGACTTGGTTGGGTCGGGTTGAAAGACCGAGTCGAGAGACTCTGGTAGAGATTTTTACCTAGAAGATTTTTCATGTTAAATACTTGTGTACTTGTAGTTTATTTGTTTCTCTTATCATAAAAAGTGTTATGTAACATTGTGGTTGTTTTATTGGGATTAGTGTGATTGCAGTGTTCAGATTGTCTTCTCAGTTAGATATATCTTTCGTCCCTCGTCCAATGGGAACCAAAAATTGGTATTAGAACCCCATTCAAGTGAAGGACGTCAATCTCTGTCACACACATGGCTAGTATCTCATAATTACACAATGAAGAGAACTTGATGATTTGGCATCCCTACTTCATTGGGATGAACTACTCAAGTTGGAAGACCAAGATGATGATCTTCATTCACTCGTCCGATTTTGAAATCTAGAATGTTATGGGAAAGGAGTTAAAATTCATATAACAAAATAAGAATGGATACTTCGCTGTCAAGTTAGCACAAATGACTCTCAATTCGAAGGCAATAAACTCCATATAATGTGCTCTATCTGAAGCAGAGTTTGACGGAGTCTCAAATTTGAAGATGACATACAAGATATGGAAGTGCTTGGAAACTCCCCGAAAAGGTACATACAAGGGAATGGAATCTTACTTCAATATGCTCACTTTAGATTACGAGACCTTCAAAATGCAGAAATAAGATATCATTAAGAACATGAATATCCTGTTCACTGCCATCATGAAACCAACTGAGAAACTTAGGGAGAAGCTTCCAAGAACATGAATATCTTGTTCACTGTCATCGTGAACCAACTGAGAAACTTAGGGAGAAGCTTCTTACTTAAAGAAATTCCAAGCAAAATCATCACCTCTCTATTATCGGAATGGGAGCACGAGGTCATAAGTACAAAAGAATCAACAGATTTTGACACAACATCACTAGAGAATCTCATATGTAATCTTCTTGCCTATGAAATAAAAGTAGAAAACAAGGAGAAAGAAGAAGGGAAGGTGCAAAAAAGTACAGCCCTCACAACCAATAAGGAAGCTCGAGAAGGATTTAAGTGTGATGATGATATTGCATTAATGACCCAACAAATTAAGGTGCTTCTCAAGAAGAAGGGAAAAGAGAAATTAAATGCTTCCAACACGACAAGGCAGGACATGTAAAAAGAGTTTGTCCTCAACTTAAGAAGAACTTCATGATGTACGAGAAGAAATCCAAGAGGAAAACAATGCAAGAAATATGAAAAAAGACTCAAGTAGCAGTGAAGATGATAGCAAAACTACATGCACATGATTAGTTAGATTGGTTAAATCTGGCCCATTCGATTCTTCTGACTTAGACAATGAGGTAAGTAATCTTTCTTATGATAAACTTTAAAGTACCACATAGGTTATCATAAAAATATTAAGAAAAAACTAATAGGTGATAAAACTCTTCTGTTAAATGACTTATATATTATTAAAAAGAAAATTGAGCTGCTAAAATAAGACCCAAGTAGTCTTAAAGATAAATATACTTGTTTGAAAAAATGAGCTTAAAAAATTACTTGGGTGCCTACTTCTAAAAAAGAAAAAGAAAAATCAGATAATCATGCTTTTAGTTGTAAATCTTTTAGTTCTAAGAGAAATAGATGGATTTGGGTATCAAAAGGTACACCTCATCTTAACAATGAAGGATGAGAAAGAAATGGTATCAAGATAAAATTTTGTAGGTTTCGAAAGTCAAGGGAAAAGAAACCGGAAAAGGTCGTATCAACATCCAAGATGGATCTCGTCAAGGCCAAATGACTATCAGATGCAAGACCAAGGATGGATGCCACCATCATGGAGAAGATATTAAAAATGAAGATGTTCACCATCAAGAGCTCTAGACGACTTCTCTTTTTTTCTATTAAATTGATCATGCATATCATACAATGGCGATAGACCTTCCACACTTATCTTTAGGGAGTGTTTTTAAGTAAAGATTAAAGGGGAGCTCTAACTGGGGGGGATTGGATTAGAAAGAAATTCCAAACAAAAATGAGAGATATATTTTAGTCTTCTCTTTATCCAATAATTGATAGTATTCAACGATTGATTTCTGTTTGGACCTTTTTGATTATGTTGAAAAGGGTGAGAGAAAAAGTGTTTGTAAAAGTTCATAAAGCTTTCATGGGTAGAGAAGGTGTTTTTCAAATGTTTTTCATTTACACATTATTTTTGCAGACACTTCAAATATTTTCTCTTCAAAAAGGGAGAGAATGTTAGTTCACGCATGAGCATGTATATTTTGATTGCAACAAAATTTGTGCAGTTAAGTTGTAGCTAGATGAAAAGCACGAAAGTTAATAGACAAAAAGAATCTCAAGTTTGAGGAGCTCAATCGTGAGGGATGTAGAAGCTAAGAAGCTCAAAGTAGTTCAAGACTAATTGAAGCTCAGGCTCGAGACTTTTCTTTTCTTGAGTCCCGGCATAATGCAATTATCCCGGTTTGCAAAGTACCTCGAAGAGTATCATGCATCTCGCATTCAAATAAAACCCCTATGGTCGATCAACTTTTTAGTCATGATCGATCATCTCTGATCGACCATATTCCTTAACTGATCGATCAACCATTTATTGCTAATACTTCTGTGACAGATCGATACACCTTTCTTGATTAATCGATCAACCGTAGTTAATCAACTATTTTACATGACCGATCAACATTCATTTAATGATTACTTTATGATCGATCGTCCTTATTACATGATTGATCAACTTTATTATGATCGACCAACTTTCTTATATATTTGGTCATTTTTTGAGATGCGGCCGATCAACTTTCTTATCTGACCAATCATCTTATTTTAAGAAAGTTTTTGAAGTTGATTTCATTCCTGATTTATCTCCAACGGTTACGGAGGACCTATGCCTATAAGTAGGAACTTATACTTCATTGTACAACAAAACTACAAAGAGCAAAAAAATTCCTCTTCTCTCTCCTCTCCTCTCATCTCTATCCTTTGGGAGAAAGATCTAAGAGCTATTTTCTGCACTGCACATCATGTACAGAACTTTGAAGCTTTGTGATCATCTTATGAACACACTCCTCGCTCAAAGGATCATTATAGTTTTACCTCATATTCTTTATTGCATATTTATTCTGATATTGAGGTTGTCAGGTTTGCTTAATTGTAATACGGTTGTATGTTGTCAGCGTAAATAGCTTCATGTAATACGGTTGAGTTTCCCATGTAGTAAATCCTATTTGGTGATAAGGCCATGTTGGGTCAAGTTGAAAGCCCGAGTTGGGTGGCTATGGTCATGGTTTTTCTCCAAGAGTGTTTACATGTTAAATATATGTACACTTGTTGATTGTTTTTATCTTGTGATTAAAAACACTATGTAATGATGCGGTTGTTTCTTTGAGATTAGTGTGATTGCAACAATCATATTATCTGTCCAGTCTAATTCACCATGCACCACTCAACCTTTGGGAACTAACAATTTGTTCAGTCGACTAATTTGATTAGCTAACTAAATCAATTATCTTATTAACGTTGAAACCCTTCATCTGCTTAACCAACCTTTTAGTGATTACTTTTTGACATGAACATTTGATTTGAAGGGAAACATCTACTAAATTAAGTCAACACAACCACTCATCCTATATAACCGCTACTACTAACTCAAAATTACATGTTTTTAACATGACAATAATTCTCTTTGCTTTTACTTAACTATGTACTCAATCAATTCACTCGTTCTCTCATTCTCAAGTGAAGAATACTCTTCTATGCACATTCTTCACTCCTAAGAGTGTGGGAATGTTCCTCGAGCAATTTCCATTGTGCAAAATTGATGATCCCAAGTTCCATCTACGTAACATATGCAAATTGCTATCTTCTCTTACACAAACACATACATTCATGCATTAATACGCATTCTTAGAATTACATGTATGCAGATAAAAAGCACATCTTAGCATTCAAAACCACTAAAAATATGCAAAAAAAACTAAGATACATGCATGCATATGCCTGTAGACCATGAAGCCAAGAGTAGGTAGAACTGTAATATCTAATTATGACCCTCACCAAGAGATCGAGGTCATAGATAAGACAAGAATAAAAAGAAACATAGAATACATATGAAATCATAGCACATATTTACACACATAATACACAAGAACTTAAATAGTTGTAACAATTTTTATATAACTTAGAACGACCTAATTTCTTTTGCATTAATTCAATAAAATATTTAGAAAAATATCAACAAAATACCACTTCACATATAGTACAAATTTAATCGAACCATCATTGCCATTTTCTCGTATTTTGGATTTTACACCAGAAATCGATGAGCTCCAATTCAACCCTAACGCTTTTAAAGTTCATAATTTCAATTGTTGAATCCTAAAAATACGTTGAACCCGCTCTGATAGTCCTTTCCACTATTAGATAGAACCCACTCTCATAAAATGTATAATATCAGTCGCTCAGGCCTCCAGAATACAATCGAGGAAAGCTGGGCCCATTGATGAAATAATATTTCGCACCTAAGAACCTAAAATTGAGCTAAACTCCTCAACGAAAATATTCATGCATGCATTAGTATTATTTTTTTTATAAAATCATACTCGTAAAAAATCATTTTTTTATCACTTCAAAACAAATAAAAATATGCAAAACAAAAATCCAAAAATAATTAAGAAAATAAGAAATTATAGAAATATAAATACACATAAATATAATAAATTCCAAACATTTCTACTTATTTTTATACAATTATGATTCAGTTGATTCACATTGCATCAATTCAATAAAAATATATAGAAAAATACAGAAATATCACAAAAATATTGCCATAAATAATTGACAAATGGAACGGTTTAACTTTTTCCAATATGATACAATCTAGATTTTATATCTAGAGTATACAAACTCCTTCAAACAAACTAACTTTTAGTGTTCATCGTTTGAAAATCTTTAAATTCTAAAAATATTTTAAAAGTGGTCGAGTCTCATTGTGAAATATCGATTCTAGGATCCATTTGTACAATGTTTAAGACTTTTTATGTCTTCATAATAGATTTTATTTTAGCCCATTTGATTTTGATTTTGATTTTATTTGGTTGTCCGTATATGTTAATTTCTTATTATAAAGTCAAAGGCAACAAAATTGGTCTTTTTTTAGACTGGTCAACATGACCCATATTTTACCTTTATATATTTTTATCTTTTCTATTCCATAAAAATTATAATCAACAAAAATCATAACATATATTATTGTTATAAAGTATTATATGGTAGTATTATTATTCAAAAAACTTTCTTTTGCAATATTTTAGATAAAATTATTTTGAGTAAGTTTTAAGTTTTAAGTTTTTTATTTTAAGGCATTTTACTATTGTTTTTGTGCATATTTTGATTGTGAAAGTCTCATTTTTTGTGATTGGATTTAGGGTTCCTATTTTCTCAATTATTTTTGGATTTTTATTTTGCATATTTTTCTTGTAGGTAACTCTAGTTTAGTTTAGTTGTTTGATTTTCTTATTGTTTTTAGTTTAGACCTCACACACAGATTGAACCTCTCTCTTCTCCTTGATGCGGCTTGCACCTCCGTCGCCACCCCCTCCTTCACGATTCGTTGTACCTTTCTTCGCAACCTCACCAACTCCGGCCAACATGGTGGCCGGAGAGCTCCTCCTTCCTCCACACATAAAGAGACACCATCCCATTTTTATTCTTTTTGTTTATCTTTGATGCTTAACCGAGTCTATAATCGAGCTTTTTTCCCTCTCACATGTCACTGACGGCTGCTTCTCCCTCGTGTCGATCTACCGGATCCATCCCTCGTCATTGTCCCTCACTGCCACGCTAGGGCCCTGTTCGTTTGGGGTATAAGGAGGAATGGAATAAGGGGAATAAGCCCCCAACACGCTTCCCCGTGGTACGACTATTCCCCATTATTTCATCTTATTTCACTCTTATTCATATCTTTATCCCACCTTGCCTACCTTTATTTCACCTTATTCTCCTTATTCTTATCCTCCAGCCGAACGGAGAATAGACCCTTATTCCCCTTATTCCCCATCCTTATTCCTGCTTATTCTCGTACCGAATTCGTGCGACCCAGCTTGCTGCAGTTCCAAGGTAGAAAAAGGGAGGGGCGGATAGAAGCTCTCATTGGATTCACCCCTCTCCTTCTAATCCTAACCATCCAATCAAAGGGTAGAAACTTTATGCACGAGCCCTCACCATTTTGGCATTTTACATGCATGCCCTAGCCGTCCATTGTAGCTCTACAAGTTTTGGTTATTATAGGGAGTTCTTCTTCATTTTGAACTTGCATTTTCATTCTTACATTTGCATCTATACCCTTTTATTCAAATGGACGTTAATCATTCATTTGATTTTTTTATGAAATTTGTTTTGTTAGAAAGCGATCTAAATATCTACATTGTAATCAAGTTTCACCATATTCTGATGCTTGAATTATTATTGGTGAATTTTTTAATTCAGTATATCATTTTGAATTATTTCTTTAGTAACTCTTTGTATACGTGATGTCTCATGCTCATTTTTGAATATGTCATAGAACTTTAAAAGTCCCAACTTATCTACAGATTTTATTGAAAAAAACTTCGAGTTGTTAAATTGTAGAATAATTTATTCCAAGAACATCATTTATCTTTTTTTAAAATCTAAAAATACGTCTAAATGCCCCTGACTTTGCTCTATATCCAGGGATTTTTGTTGTATTTATATCTTCTTATTTGATCAGTCTAAAAAATCATAAACATCATTTCAACCTTCCAATGTAAATGTGATTCGTCATTCTAAATAACTGAAAACAGATCTTCATTTCGAGTAATTATATGCATTTATGTGTTTATAACTCATAATTAACACCCATACACTTGTAAATAATTTGCATAAATTAACATTTCGTTCTGCATTCATATTCATCTGTAAAATTTAACATAAATCCTCCATTTTTATTTAATTCACACTAACTCCAATTGACATGAAATTAGTTCAAGTGTGTACATATTAGAAAAATCCCTAAAAATACTGATTTGTATATATGTGAAATAAAACCAAACCCTAATTTTGGGATAGAAAGCTGTAAATGTCGATATCTCTCACGTACAATATCCAGTTTCACTAACTCACTTTTGAACTAATGTAAATTTAATTATCTACAAATCAAGTTCATATTCAAAGAGAATTAGACTTCATTTGTGAAATTTGGGTTTTGGGACCTAACCATATTGTATACATATTCATTGATTTTTCACATGTTATTTCATGTGCATGTTAAACTCGTTTTTATTTATTCCCTTTTCATTTCTTTAGTTCATGCATGTTTTAACTAACTACATAAAATCAAAAATAAAAAAATAGAAAATCAAAGAAAAAAATACAAATTCTAACTTGAGATTATTAACCTAATTCACTTGTATATAATTCACATCATTCAATAATTCTGATCTCTTCTTATCTCATAAAAATCCAAAACTTGTATTTATATCCATTGCATTATTTTACATCATGATTTATTTTTGCATGCATTTATTCCACAAAAAAACCAAATAAAAAAATACAAAACTAAAAAAGATATTTTATATACATAAAATATCATCAAAAAGTTCACATCCTACACAATTGGGTTCATTTGCATCTGCGTCTTTCATGAACATTGTAGAATGCATTTAGATCGACATTTTTCATTGCATACATTTCTCCATTTGAGGCCTTCTACTATTTTTAATTCAATTTGGTTTGCATTTTCATGCATTGTCAAAGGTCAACAATCCACATGTCGCATCTTCATTGGGCCACTTCATCCACTTGGTCAAATCCTGCCAATCTCGATCAACCCTTTTCTCTCATGTAGCACGTAATGTCCTAACCGTCGGATCATGATTGATCCAACGACTCCTATTTCACCCACCCTCTTGCAAGCATCTGTACGTGTCACTCACATGTCACCTTCCTGACCGTTGGATCGATCAAGATCCAACGACCCTACATCATCCATTGCCTCTAGACATCCCCCTCTTGACCATTGGATCGAGATGATCCAACGACCGCTACTCCCCCTTCTTCCTCTCATTCCTTCTATCTCCAGTGACCCACCAACTGCTTGCTCCATTCCTCTTAGATATCTGATGCAACGACCAAATCCATGTCCAAAAACTTCCATATCTTCTTTACCTAAAACCAACCTAATCACCTGCAACCTCCTTCATCCCAAACCCCTATTCCTATCTTCCTGACCTCCTGGAGAAACTCAATCCTCTCTGACCCATTATACTTTCTCACCATAACAAACCTAATCACTTATGACCAACATCGATCTTCCCTATCGATGTCTTCTAGAAACCCAACATGCATAACCCATCTCTGACTACCTTATCCCTTACTTGCTCATCGCAGCCACTTGGAACACAACCACCCTCACCAACTAACCAAACCCCTCTATTCCAATTCCATAACCAACATCATGTAAAGAAAACCCACTCACATACAACTCTATCCTAATCCCATAATCTCCCCCTCGTCTTATTTAAGGACCAATCCAACCGCCGTCATCATTATCCGCCATATTTGATCCTAATCGAGGGTGATAGAGAGATATCCCAATTCACACTCAGAAACACACTATTCGTAGGGTCATGACAGGCTGGCTAAGGTCTTTGGTCAGCTAGGTTTCGGCGGAAAGAAAAGCTGCATCTCCCTCGCTAAGCTAGAGAGAGTTAGAGGGCTTCGAAATCGGTGACAGTGACTCGAAGACACTATGGCGAGGACCTATCGATACATGAGATCTAGAGGGATTAACCATCCTCTATTGTTGCATCCTCCTCGGAAGTCATTCGAGCTCTCTCTCTCTTCACCGTGGTGATCAAGCGACGATCGAAGTCGGTTTCCTCCGCTCCACCATCAGGCATGACCGAGCACACCTACATGTATATCCTCTCTTCCTTATCTTTGTACTCTTCTTCTCTGTGTTCCTCCCCCTTTCTTCTTCTTTCTTCTTCTTCTATTCTCCTTTTCTTTTTTCCTCTTTCATTCCATCTGCTACTCCCTACCGTCATCCATCTTCTTCGTTCATCACACCTAATTAGTCCCATCCTTGCCTATCGCCACAACATGAAAATCACCTCATCTTCTTCCGCTTCACCTCTGATCTATCCTCCATGACCTACCACCTATGGTGGACACACCATCAGAAATTGCTCATATTCCCCCACCTGACATCAGGAGTTCATCCTTTGTTTTTGCGTATCATGCTCAGGCCAAGCAACTAGCTTGAGCCAACTCAACCATGCAGGGCTCGATCGGACTTCGTTAGAGCAATCTCCCCCATCGGACACCCTCATTGACAGAGCATCAAGCATACACCTTCCTTGCATCTTCTCCATCATCTTTCGACGGGAAGGTGCCCCTTTCTAGAGTCAACAACACCCTGAAATTACCGAGGAGCAGGAGGGTGTAAAATTCTCGTTCGATAAAGACTGTGAACTTAATCAAGGCCATTCAAACATGCCCATATAACAACCCTTGGATCAACCACAACACACGCATCAGAGTCATTCACTCAAGCCCACCGAGCTTGAAGCCTCATGTGGATCTAGAACAATCATCCCAGGCCATGTGGAGACTCGGGCAATGAAGATGCCACCACCATCAAAACCTAGCCGCACGTGAGCCACCTCACATGTGTTGGTCTTTTTACACCAGTGCCCCCGCACTTCTTGGAATTTGCACAAAAAATCCTGCTTGAGGGTTGTGAGGAGTCCGTGCAACTTAAAAGAATTGCTAAGACTGTCCGAGAGAGAGGATCGTACGCTCCACACAAGGTGGGAGTGAAGTCGCTGAAGTGATCTCTCACCAAGAACAACCGACTAAAACAATAATTAACTCACACAATAATATCAAGCAATAAATAAACAAGTGTGAATCAAAAGTTATTATAACCCTACAAATAAATGTGTATAATGACAAGCATGGTAGGGTGTCGAACACATGGAGACAAGTCAATGTAGCAGATATATTATTTATAAATAAAAAATGAATAAATAATATATGTATATTTTGTACAATATTTACTTAGTTAATGAATGAATGAATTTGTGGGTTTTAAAACTAAATAATAATGAATAATAACATGTTCTTTATATTTATGTATTTTATTAATTTTGGTAATTTTATGATTTTTATTCCATTTTATTTTTAATATATAGTATGGTTATATAAACATATATATATGTGTGTGTGTGTGTGTGTGTGTGTGTGTGTGATATGTACAATACAAGTCTTACATAATAATAGATGTACAATACACAAAAATTAGGGATTTAAAATATTAATATGGTATTTATAATAATTAAGGACAATATTAAATATATAGACTTATATATAGAGGTATTATACAATATAAGGTATTATATTTACAGACATAGGTATAAATAATCCAAAAATTGCATAACATGTTTTAATCTTTTTTATATTTTCCTATTTTTTGTGATTTTTCAAGTGTTTTTGCTAACTTTTAGGTATTTTTAAATCCATAATAGTAAAAAACAGTGACTCGTTAAATAAGTCAGATTATTTTGGGATTTAAAAATGCTAATTAAAGTAAAAAAATAATTTAAAACTAATTTTAGTATGTAATAATATACATATATAAAATTTAGAGATAGAAATAAATATTTTTGGACTTTTAAAAGAGTTTTTATAATTTTTATGAAGATTTTGGAGCTTTTTAAATTTTTACGATTTTCTTTTCTATTTTTAGGGATTTTTAGTCTGGAGATACAAAATCTAATAATAAACGTATACTATTTTTGGAATTTTTAAATATGTTTTAATATTTTTTGGTATTTTTTCGTTTAGACAGTAAATAAATATCTACTATTTGATTTTTAATAAATAAGAAAATGCATTAAAATGTGAAATAAAAAATGTGGCGTGAAAGGGTATCATTGCAAGCATATACACTAATGTTTGAGAAATTAAAACCAAACAGGAGTTATTTTTAATAAAAAGGAACATGAAAATAAAATACATAATCTAACATGGACCATTGTACAATTAAAAATAAGTATCCATGCATTTAATAACAAAAAGACAAAACCTAAGGGCATGTGTTCAAATTTTCTAACAAATATATATATATATATATATATATATTACCCTTACCTAACATGGGCATTTTTGTAATTTACAAAACATTGTGGTCCTTACATACAAATTTCCACAAAACTTTACATTGAATATACATTTTATTCGACTAAACATAAATACAAAAAACTGGAAGGGCATCTATGCAAAAATCACCCACCTTACGCAGGGGTCTACGTGAGGTGGGTTGGCATGGACCTAAGCAAATATCAAAAAGTTCAGGGGCCCTTACTCAATTATTCCACAACTTTTAAAATTACAAAATAAATATTAAATACTAAATATTAAATAAACAAAAAGGCAAGGAGTGCACCACATGGGCACACTTAAGTGAATCAGACGGCTGAGGCAAGGTACCGCTTCATCTGCAATCATCGACCTAGATTAGATCTGGTCTGCACGCATTATCCAACGACTCTGAGGGCAGGAGAAAGAATAGGGAAGAACACTTCCCTGTCCTCGCTTCGATCGTGCTTTCCCCCTCGCCCCGACCACCTAAGGGCTTCGCTGACAGGCTCCTGAGCATCCCGGAGGCTTGCCACATCAGTTGGCACCATCAATAAAGTCCAGGCCTCGCTGGAGAGGCCTGGAGCTTGATGAAGAACTGGGAACCTAGGAGTCCTCTCCTGCTCCAGTTTCAACCTTCTTGGGGTCTTTGGCGTTGCATACCTATAGGAGAAGACTCATGGGCTTGAGACGAATCGCCTCGACCCAAAATGAAGTTGTTACGCACATATATGGGGGTGAACGGAGGAGCTCAAACGAAGGGCAGAGGATGAGCTCCGATTCGCTGATCCTGGAAGGATTAGGTTGTATCGTGGGGTGGTTTCGACGCAAAAGATGATGAGGAGCGAGATGAACATGAAATGGGGGTCGGAACAGTCTTAAATACGGTGGAACATGGCTGGAACGGGGAGCTCCGACGATCGAAGATCTTAGAAATTAAGCTAAACTGGGACGCGAATAAGAAAACATAAGTTACGATTTGTACTAAGGAATGAAAAGGCAAGATAAAATGTAGAAAATAATCAACTCGCACCTGGGATTCCAGGGAGCAGGGACCCTCGCCAGAGCTGCGAAGTTCAGTGATGGTGGACCACCTCTCCTCCTCCTTTCTCCTCGCCGACACCTCAGGGCACTCCTGCTATCACTAGGAAGCACTCTTGCACTTCGGATTGGGGTTACAGGGCTCGAAGAGGGATTAAATTTGGCAAGGAGGTTGGAGGTGCTTATTTATAGACATGGTGGGTAGGCTTATTAATCAAGAGATTACAACTGAATCGAGGACATTAGATTGGATCTTTGGCCATGGCATGATTTAGGGGAGTTCAATATCTATAAATCATGTGACACGCCATGACAGAGCATCATGAAATCAACGAAAAAAATGGAGCAAAATTAGGGTCTGACATATCTTGAATCGAGGAAGAGAGAGGGGGGAGTGTTGATCGGGGTCAACACGGGGAAGCTCCTAGTTGGTCCACGCAGACCAACCATGAAAAAGGAAATCATAAATTCTTTATAAATTCGATAATAATTAGTAAATGAATTAATTAAATTTTGGTAAAAATAAAATAATTCGTTATTTTATGTAGTATTTAATTCTTATTTTTATTTATTTTTTCAAGGTCGTTTATTATATTTTAATATTTACATGCATATTTATATGTATATTTACCTAGTAATGTGTATTTTATTTTTATTTTTATTTTTATTATCTTGTTTATTATTTTGTTTACATAAATTATGTATTTATAACTTATTTAAATACACATAGATATATTTTTGTTGTATTTTTCTGAGTTTATTTGTATAATTAAATAAATGTATGGATTAATTACATATGTATATAAAGGAAATTCATCTATATATTTTATACATTTATTTATTTCGATTTATTTTTTAATGGTTTTATTTTATTCTAACTATGTGCTTGTCCTATAAATAATATTTACAAAATTATAAAATATAAATTTATGAAAAATATAAAGAATGAATGAAATGAATATTTTATTCAGATATACTGTACAATAGGGGTCCAGAGCCTAACTTTTACATATTAACTCCAAATTAATTGAAATAATTTTCATTAAATAGATAATAAAAAGTTATATACAATTAAAGTGATTTTGGTGTATTTTGAATTCATATGAAGGAGATACATGTCTGTGAAGTTGAGGTTTTGCCTTTTTGTTCCGAGTTTATAATGTACATTTGTATTATTTTTATGTGAAATAAATTTTTTATTTTTCTATGTATTTTTATCTACAATTTCATGTAAAAAGTTATTTATTTGATATGTAAATAATAAAGAATAAAATAGATCCCAAAATGAATTGTTGAAAAATAAATAAATATGGTTTTATTTTATTTTTGGTTCTTATCTCCCCCTACCTTATTCCTTGTCGACCCAGTCATGATGCCTAGGTCTCAGGGTTTAGGGTTATTAAATACCATTGGAAATTTATTCCCTTTTCTTTCATTTTCTTTATTCTTTTATGTTGGCTTTAAATATAATATTATATGCAATATTTACACAATAAATACTAAATGTTAATTTATGCAAAATAATGATATAAACATGCACTTAGATAGGGTTTAAGACCAAAATGAAAGAATAAAGTGATGAAATGGAGATTCATCATCCCTATATACTTGCCTTTGCTAGTCCCTAACAAATACTTATGCATATAAGTGCATAAAAGAAAATAAAGAAAAGAAAAAGAAAGAACTTGGATTGATTTTAACTTTCAAACTTGTCTTCATAAAATCAAAGTTTGGAGCTCAACTAGACTTTTGGAGGTTAAGTTTGCCGGAACCTTATTGGAAATCAGAACTAAAACACAACAACCCCTAAGACTCACAAAACTTTGCCCAAGTCTCCTCAAAATCCAGGTCAGAACAAGTTGATGTCATACACAGTCCCTTATGACGATGAGTCTATCTTATACAGTGTCGGTGGTATGTAGCTCCTCTCGACTGAAACGGTAAAAGTCAGTCTTCTCTAACATGGTGACCCTAATTCTCTAATCCAATAACTCTTTCCTCGAGAAGCAAGGTATTCCCTTCTAAGTTCATGTACAACCGGCTCAAGAAGAGGAGGTGGAGAGAAGAATGGACGGCAAATAGTGTAGATACCTATCCTAGGATGCTTGACTAGTGTAGCCAAGTCATTCGGCTGCAATCTCACATACATTTAACTTTGAAGCTTAAGCTTGCTTATTGACTATGCAACTATATACATACTCCGACGGGAATTGATTCTTCTTTATTTTTACTCTTCTTTTCTTTTTGAAGTCTCTGAAAAAAAATATATTTTTGAATACAATATACAACATCATTTATATATGGATTTTCCCTCTTGAGCTAGTAGACTATCCCTCTTTAGTTGCATCGGTTCCTGCAGGGCTGATGCTTTGTTGTACATGCATCTTTCAGACCTTTCTTCAATGCAGACATATATTCCATGGATCTTATTAAAGACATTTCCAAAACTAAATTCTGAATAATCTCCACAACTGAGGGGTCGGACAATGCACTTTCATTTTCTTATTTTTTTGGATTTTTGAATAGCATCTGGAAAAGGAACATTCATAAAACCAAAAGCATTGTCCTTATGTATATCAGAATCAACATTTACAAATTACTGGCAAGAAGAAGGTAAGTCGTCATCCAAAAATTTAGGTAATGCAGGAAGAAAAGCATGAAATTCAGTTTCATCAATCGGCACAGGATCGACTGCTGGTGCTGGCATCTTCTTGGTTGTATCGACTCTGCCTTTGCTGTTATTCTATTTTTGATCTTTTTCTTTTGCAATTTTTTGGGTCTTTTTGCTGCTGGCGGTGGCTGGTTGCAGCTGGTGCGGATCCTCCATCTTCTTCTTCCTCACCCGATCCTATGGTTGGCACGACTGATGCAAAAGAGGATGATTTTCCAGACGATGCTTTATTCTTCCCCTGATGGTGACAGATGGTTGGAAAGTCCTACTGCTCTTGAGAGTAACATCATTAGATAAAACAAAATTATAGTTATTTGACTCTGCAGGGATGAATGAGACTTCACGTTCTACACTCTCCTTTCTCTTGAAGTTATTGGGGTTATCTTCGGCCTGCATCGGGGTAGGAGTTTTTGTGGCGGTTAGGTCATCCAGCTTTTGGCTCATCTCAGTAATGCTCTTAACCAACTGAGCCAAATAATCGAGGGTTGGGTTCATGAGAACTGCCTTGGATGGTTCAATGTGCTGACCACGCTGAGACTGATAATTGTGCAGAGGCTGTTGGTTGTTGCTCTAGTGGTGTTGAGGAGGAGGAAGCTGATATTGCTAGTATAGAGGAGGAGGGTAATGCTGATGCGGGGCAGTCGTGTAAGAGTTATACGGTTGACAGTACTACCACTACTGGTAAGGTTGATTCTATCTCCAATTATTCTGATGTTGCAGAGACTAGTGGTACTGAGGTTGTTGGTTGTGCTGGACATGTCTACCACCCGGAGGCTGGTGGTACGACCAAATGGCAGAAGACTGACCCTATGGTTGTCCACTAGGATGGGCCGACTATGAATCATTGTTCCATATGCCGTTAACTTCTTAGATCTGGGGTGGTGGTGGGAAGAATGGATCATATGTGGCATGGTTGTTTGGCTGGTATACCACCAACTACTGTTGTGGTAGGGCATGTTCGGGAGCTTGCACGTAGTATACGTGCTGGACTGCTGGCTGCTGGGGACTGGGCTGAGGCTGATGCTGCGTGGGATGCTCTTCTTTCTTCTCAATTGGAGTCTCAGAAGATGGGGTCACGGATTTTCAAGCATTGATGGTACTCACCAGTAGTTCCAGTTGCTTGGTTATTTGATCCAACTTGTTCAGATGCTGAGTTCTTTGTTCTATTACTACTAGTTTATCGAGATCCTGTGATCGTTTTTCAATGATGTCTACTTTGGACAAATGGCCCCCTATGATACTAAGGTTGGAGCTTTCATCTCTCTCTGCTTCCTGAGATGCTGCCATATGGACATACTTATGGAGGATCTAGGGCTGCTTCTGGTATGCATGGGATAAAGATGGGGCAACCTCCCCTTCAGTCATTTCCTCGAATATCTACTAGACAACATATTCATCCTTGTTAAAATAGGATCCACCACAGGCGACGCCGACTAACCTTTGACTCTCATTAGTCAGGCCCCCGAAGAAGTGATGGACCAAGCTGGTCTTCGGTATATCATGGTGGGGGAATTTCTCCTACAGATCCTTGAATCTCTCCCATGCTTCATGAATAGTCTTGTGATAGCCTGGGAGAAGTTGCTAATCTGAGCTCGCATCTGGTTGGGCCGACCAAGAGGGTAAAACTTGTGGAGGAACGCAGACTTAAGGTCCTCCTAGGTCGTCATGACCTTCCCTAGATGGTTGACCCAGTACAGGGCCTTATATTGGAGACTGAAGGAAAATGCAATCATCTTGACTACGCCTAACAGAATGTTAATGTTGTGCATGGTTCCACAGATGCAGGCAAACTACTGTAGGTAAATGCAGGGTTCCGCATTATTGTTTTCATGAAAGGTGGGGAGAAGAGCAAGAACCTGAGGCTTGAGCTTGAATTGGGCATGAACCGATGGGATTCGTATCCACTCGGGCATCTGACTGTCTCAAGGATTGTAAGTCTGTATCAACGTAGACTTTGGAAACTCAGGTGCTTGTTCCTCATCCTCTCGGTCATCGCATGGTATTTCATCCTCTCCTCCTCCTCTTGGTATGTTCCTCAAATCATTCAACATCTCTTGAAATGCAGTTTGGGCCAAGGCTTACTCAGTTAGTTGTTATTTTATGGCTTGGATGGACATGAGCAATTGAGCATTCACTTGATTCTGATCGGGGTGACTGGCCCTTCTCCGTCTAGGGAGGTTGTTGCCCTTTTCCTTTTATGACTTGAGGAGCCATCTTAGAGTCTGAGTCAGACGACACAAATTCTAGATTGGGATCCATGTTCTGACTTCAATCTGTAATACGAAAGGTATCCAATCAAACCAACTGTAAAATTGAGCACCAACTGAATAGATAGAATTGAGATTAGGGTCAATCTCAGATAGATGTGAATGGTAATTTGATGTGGACTATAATCGACCTCCATCCACAACGGACGGTGATGGGACATGAGTGATCCCAACTTATTAAGGAAGTAGAAAGGAAAAAAGACGAGGAGTATGGAGATCGGTTCGCAAGATCCGAATCGGGTTCTTGGGAATCGCCTCGAATTTATTGGAGATGTCTGATTCATGGAATCGACGTGGGTATCGGCGGAGTCCTGACTGAACCATCCATGCGTCGATATCTTAGAGGAACAAGAGGAAGATCGATGCAGGGAGAAAGATACGATGGTCAACAAGGAATAAAAGGGAGTGCAAAACTGTAGAAGGCTCTAACTGAGCATGGGGTGAAAAGTGAAAAGAGAAGGAAGCATGGATAAAATTTGCACAAATGTGCATGACATGATCTTTGAACCTTAATCTAGATCCATAAAAACACAATACAAATTTTGGTTCACCAACTCAACACATTCTGAAGCCGTAAGAGAACAACTATTTTTATCTTTTCAATTTTATTGTTGTTTCAAGCAAATATGATAGCGAGTCCTTATCATTTAACTATAGGAGTGTGTGTACTGCCAGAAAAGTATCTAGCACTTCTTACACCTCCTTTGTAACATGTGTTCTACGTGCTTAGAGGTCCTTGATCTCGTTCCCGGGGGGCTACTTATCCAAAGAATAAGAGAGGGGAAGCGGATAGTGGCTAATCCAATACTTCGAACCAAGCTCTCAACGGAATCACCCGCGAGCATGCAATGCCCTACTCGGACGTGAGATGATGAGACAGATACCCCCGTGAAGGTGTGGCCTAAGCTCAGTACTTTGGATAGGGTCAGTGTTCCACACAAGGTAGGAAAACCATCATTGACCAAGTCCTGCTCATCCACGTGCGATAGAAGCGCCGGTACTTCGCCCCACCCAGGTGATAATCAAGGCATCACAGAACAAGTTTTTGACTCTAATACTTAGGGATCACACCTCGCTCTGTCTGTAATGTACCTGAAAACAATGAGGAATTTTTGAACCCAAAATAATGAAGCCCGTTACAGATTTTAATTAAGGTCAAAGTTTTTTAGCAGTCCCCTTATTTAAGATTTTTGGGTTTTCACTTTTTTTGATTATTTTTCAAAACAGTCTGCCTAACTATTTTTTTGTATTTTCTTTTGAGTCCCAGATGAAATAAAACATGGGAGATATAACAAAAAAGCAATGCAAGTTGTCACTAAGATGAAATCTCACCTTAGCGATTAATAATGCATGCAAAGTAAGAAGACTCATAGTGCTTCACATCTCTCTCCATGCGGGATGCAAGGCAGTACATGGTGGTATGCAAGCGATGAAACCGTCCTAAACATTATTTTTTATTACCGGGAAGAATAAAAATGCAAACTACTCAAAGATGGATCCTAAATGTCCGATCTTGGGGACTCCTCGATGCCTGTCACAACGGGTCCTGTAAGCGTTGTATGGAGTTCCTCACAGCACGTGGTTCTAAATTCAAGAAGTTCGTAATTAATTATTTGGCTAAGTTCAAATGTAAATCACTATAGGTACATACTTCTATTTGGTGTTTGGACCGAGCTACCGATGTGAGGTAACCTAGATTTAGGGGCTTCAATCACATAAAACAAATGAAAATAAAGGTTGAAAACTCAAAACACAAGAAACAAAATAAAATAAATGTGAGAACACACAAAAGAACTGTGATGAAGCCCTTAGGTAAACAATTACACAGGCAATGGACCTCGTAGGTAGAGTAGTGTCCAAGTCCAAAATTATTTATAAATAATTATACAAAAATAAATAAATAACATTCTCTTAAAAAATAGAACAAAAATCTAAGTGTGAACTATTCTGCTTCTCTCCTCCTTGCTCCTTTTCTGTTCTCTCCTGGCTAGCTCACAGGTAGAAGAGCTCGTCTCCTCACAGTTTGGGTGCGTCCACCTCTTAAGAGATGGCCTTCACCATTGGTCCCTCGCAAGAAAAACAAACAAAGAAAAGTGGTTAGAATAGATCAAATAATAATGAAAATAAAGAGCAAAAATATAAGAGAAATAATATAAAAAATAAAAGAAAAAATAATGTACAAAGATAAATGCTACACTCCGTTGCTTCCCCGGTAGCGGTGCCATTTGATTAGTCAAGACCGTCTGAGGGAGAGGATTGTATGCTCCACATAAGGTGGGAGCGAAGTTGTTGAAGTGATCTCTCACCAAGAATAACTGACTAAGACAACAACTAACCCACACAAAAATATCAAGCAATAAATAAGTATGTGTGGATCAAAATTTATTATAATCCTACAAACATATGTGTGTGGTGACAAGCAGAGTAGGGTTACGAACACACAGAGACAAGTCGGTGTAGTATGTATATTATTTATAAATAACTAATGAATAAATAATATATGTATATTTTGTACAATATTTACTTAATCAATTAATACATTTGTGGGGTTATAAATTAAAATAATAATAATTATTAATTTTTTATATTGATTTTTATATTTTTTACTTTTTATATTTTTTTGTTTTTTATTTTCTTTTTTTAAATTTATAGTATGGTTATATATATACAACTATATATACGTGCGATATGCATAATACAAGTCATACATAATAATAAATGTTTAATATATAAAAATATGGAGAAATACTTAAATAACAATCTTTTTCATATATTTTTAGAGAATTAAAATATTAATATGGTATATATAATAGTTAAGGATAATATTAAATATGTATACATATATGGAGGTATTATACGATATAAGGTATTATATTTACAAATATATGTATAAATAATCCAAAAATTGCATAATAACATGTTTTTGTGTTTTTTTTATATTTTTCCTATTTTTTATGATTTTTCAAGGGATTTTTTTTCTAATTTTTAAGTATTTTTAAAATACAAAATAGTAAAAAACAGTGACTCATTAAATAGACCGGATTGTTTTAGGATTTAAAAATGCTAATTAAAGTTAAAAATTCTCAAGACTAATTTTAATATGTAACAATATACATATATAAAATTCAAAGATAGAGATAAATATTTTTGGATTTTTAGAAGAGTTTTTATAAGTTTTATGAGTATTTTGGATATTTTTAATTTTGTGATTTTCTTCTTCCATTTTTAGGGATTTTTGTCTGGAGACACAATACAATAATAAACATATATTATTTTTTAGAATTTTTAAATATGTTTTAATATTTTTTTGATATTCTTTCATTTAGGTAGCAAATAAATAGGCACTATTTGATTTTTAATAAATAATATAATACCTTAAAATGCAAAATAAAAAATGTCACGTGAAAGGGTATCATTGCAGGCTTCTAAACTAATTTTTTGCCAAATAAAAACCAAACATGAGCTATTTTTAATAAAAAAGGAACATGAAAATAAAATACATAATCTGCCAGGGATCATTGTGCAATCAAAAATAAGTATCCGTGCATTTAATAACAAAAATACAAAATCCAGCGGCACGGGTGCAAAATTTTCAACACATACACATATATCGCTTGGCAGGGGCATTTTTATAATTTACAAAACATTAAGGTTCTTACATTCAAATTTTCCACAAAACTTTACATTGAATATAAATTTTATTAGACTAAACATAAATACAAAAATCGGAAGGACATATGTGCAAAAATCACCCGCCTCATGTGGGGGTCCATGTGAGGTGAGCTGGCATGGACCCATAAGCAAATATCGAAAAGTTCATGGGCCCTTACGTAATTATTCCGCAACTTTTTAAACTACTGAATAAAATTTAAATACTAAATATTAAATATATAAAATGGTGGGGGCTTCTCAGAAGTTTACCCCCACGTGCGCACGGATGGAAGGCCGGGAGTGTGCCACGTGGGCGCACTTAAATGAATCGGACGGTTGAAGCGAGGTACCACTTCGTCTGCAATAAATGACCCAGATTAGATCTGGGCCGCACGTGCCATCCAACGACTCTGAGGGCATGAGAAAGAACAGGGAAGAACACTTTCCGGTCCTTTCTTCGATCATGCTTTACCTCGCTCCGACCACCAGGGGCTTCGCTGATAGGCTCCTGAGCATCTTGGAAGCTTGTCGCGTCCTAGTTTAGCTTAATTTATAAGATCTTCGATCATCGGATCTCCCCGCTCCGACCATGTTCCGCCGTATTCACGACTGTTCCGACCCCCCATTTCATGTTCATCTCACTCCCCATCGTCTTCTGCATCGAAACCACCCCTTGATCCAACCTGATCCTTCCAGGATCAGCGAATCGGAGCTCATCCTCCGTCCTTCGTTGGAGCTCCTTCGCTCAACCCCATATATATGCACAACAGCTTCATTTTGAGTTGAGGCGATTCGCCTCGAGTCCCTGAGTCTTCTTCTGCAGGTATGCAACACCAAAGACCCTAGGACGGTTGAATCCAGAGCAGAGAAGACTCTTAGGTGCCCAATTCTTCATCAAGCTCCAAGCCTCTCCCCAACGAGGCTCGAACTTTCTTGATGGTGCCATGAATGAAAAGGTAGGATAAAACGCGGAAATTAATCAGCTCGCACTTGGGATTCCAAGGAGCAGGGACCCTTGCTGGAGCTGCGAAGCTCAGCAATGGTAGACCGCCTCTCCTCCTCCTTTCTCCTCACCGACACCTCGGAGGCACTCCTGCTGTCACCAGGAAGCACTCTCGCACTTAGGATTGGGGTTGCAGGGGTCGAAGAGGGATCAAATTGGGCAAGGAGGTTGGAGGTTCTTATTTATAGACATGATGAAGAGGCTTATTGATCAAGAGATTGCAGCTGAATCGAGGACATTAGATTAGATCTTTAGCCATGGCATGATTTAGGGGAGTTCAATATCTAGAAATCAGGCGTCACACCGTGGCAGAGCATCACGAAATCGATGGGAAAAATGGAGCAAAATCCATGTCTGATATATCTGTAATCGAGGAAGAGAGGGGAGAGTGTTGACCGGGGTCAACATGGAGAAGCTCCTGATTAGTCCACGTGGACCAATTAGGAAAAAAGATAATTATAAATTCTTTATAAATTTGATAGTAATTAATAAATGAATTTATAAATTTTGGGTATAAAATAAAAAATGTTTGTTATTTTATAGAGTATTGGGTAAATTACAATATGGGTCCTCATCTATGGGTCCGATCCCAAAATGGGTCCCGATCTTTAAATTGTAACGATTCGGGTCCCAGAGCCATTAATGTAAGGAACTTTTTGGGGCTAATGACAAGTATGCCCTTGTTTAAAAGTTGGAACCCAACACCCACTCCCTTCCCAACAAGGGCATATTCGTCATGAACCCCAAAATTTCCATTTTCTAAATGATCCTGGGACCCAAATCGTTACAATTTGAAGATCGGGACCCATTCTGGGATCAGACCCATAGATAGGGACCCAAATTGCAATTTACCCTAGAGTATTTAATTCTTATTTTTATTTACTTTTTCAAGGTCATTTATTATAAGTTAATATTTACATGTATATTTATAGATATATTTACCTATGTAATGTGTATTTTGTATCTTATTATTTTATTCACATAATTTATATATATATATAAATTATTTAAATATATATAATATTTTTTTATTTTTTTCTAAGTTTATTTGTATACTTAAATAATGTGTGTATTAATTACATAGGTATATATAGACAATTCATCTATATATTTTATACACTTATTTATTTTGATTTATTTTTTAATGATTTTATTTTATTCTAAGTATGCATGTATACTAGACATAATATTTACAAAATTATAAATATATAAATTTATGAAAAATATAAATGATGAATAAAATTAATTAGGTATATTGTACAAAAGGGGTCCAAAACCTAACTTTTGTATCTTAACTCCAAATCAAATGAAGCAACCTTCCTAAATAGCTAATAAAAAGTTATATTCAATTAACTGATTTTGATGTATTTTGAGTTCATATGAAGGAGATACAGGTCTGCGAAGTTGAGGTTTTTGCTTTTGTTCTGAGTATATAATGTACATTTTATATTATTTTATATGAAATAAATTTTGTATTTTTTATGTATTTTTATCTACAACTCTCATGTGCAAAATTTATTGATTTCATCTATAAATAATCAAGAATAAAATAGGTCCCAAAATGAATTATTGAAGAATAAATAAATAGGGTTTTATTGCATTTTGGCCCTTATCTCCCCCTATTTTATTCCTTGTCTACCTAGTCATCATGATGCCTAGGTCTCAGGATTTAGGATCATAAAATACCTTTGGCATTTTATTTCTTTTTCTTTTCTTTTCTTTATTCTTTTATTTTAGCTTTAAATATAGCATTCTATGCAATATTTACATAATAAATACTAAATATTGATTTATGTAAAATAATGGTATATACATGCGTTTAGCTAGAGTTTAAAGGCTAAAATGAAAGAATAAAGGTGTTGAAATTCATTAGAAGATCAATTGATAACTTCTTATTTATTTTAATTACATTTATTCTCATGGACTTCTTATATTTATAACTTGAGCATTATTTATCTGATTTTTGTGTTCTTAGTGTCGTTTTGAAGCGTATTCTATTATCTATCATTTAGAATATTTGATTTTACTTCTTGAGACAGTTATCTAAAATCAATAAATTTGAGAAAGTTTGATAACCATGAGCCATATATTATATAAATTGATTTTGTTGCTCATAAAATTACAAAAAATTGGAGAAATTGGTTTGGGATTTAACTCAGAAATTATTGATCATATTATTTTTGAAATTAATTGATCATTGGGGCTTGTGGATAAAATTGAGTAAATATTTGATTTCTTGCTCATTCATCTTGCATCATTCATTCCTTATCAGCCGAAAACTCTAAGAAATTGCATTATTTATTTCTCTCACACATTGCATAGCCTTTATTTCGTTGCATAAAAAATGTAAAAATTCATGCATCATATTTACTAATTGCATCTCTTTGATTTAGAAACCCATAAAATTTCGCAAAATTAAAAAGAACCTTAAAATTTCCATCTCTTTGAAAACCTAAAACTCCTTAATTGTGTTAAAAATTAATTCTAGACCCTCATATTACCTCCCTGAGTTTGACCTTGAGACTTGCCAAGTAAAGTAAATAACTGTCACATTGAAATTAATTGGATAAATATTTTTCGTGTGGTTTTGATTACTTGCTTTTTATCATATGCTACAACTGACATTAATTCTTCCTTGATTAAGAGCGGTGAAGGATGTATCGCCACCTTCCTGTTGTCTTTTATTTTTAATTTGTTCATTTTATCTTAGAAAAGTACCAAAAATAATTTACCTTCTTATATATATATATCTCCATATCCAAAGGGCATTCAATGTTATTGTGTTTAGAGTCCAGAAATCTAAAAATGATTCAAACCTTGCAAACATCATTAAAAATCATTATAGTGTCAAAAATCCAAAATAAGTTTTTGTTTTCTTCTATATATTCTTATCTTATAGCATTTTTTCTGAGTGCCCTATTTGCTTTATTTTTCTAAGTGTCTGATTACCTATTTTATTTTATTACTTATTTTTTCTTATTCCTAAAAATCCAAAAACTAGAATATATTCTAAAAACACGTAAATATTTTTTCATATGGTATTTAGTTTTCCTTATTTTTCTTGAGTTGATTACTTGTATTTTGTGTCTTTTATTCTCTTTCTCTGTCATGTATTTGCCTTGTTACCTTGTGATACATATATACATGTGATTGTTTCTTTACTTATTCTCATTATCTTTTTGTGAGTGAATTAGACACGACATAAAAATCGATCAAAAAGAAATCTTCTTAGATAACACTCCTTGTGTTCAACCTGTAAATTACCTACAGGGTAATAAAAAAGAAGTTGAAATAAATTGTTTGCTAGGTATATTGAGTGGGTACTAGAACTTGCCACTTTTACAATACCGCTCAAAATCATTATCACTCGACAACCTATCAGACTCAGTTCAAATGGACCCATTAACAATCACTAAAAATGTGTAACTCCAAGTTGTTAAGTAGTAATCCCTTACAACAACAACAACAAAGCCTTTTCCCACAATTAAGTAGGGTCAGCTACATGGATTCTTCGCCTCCATTCAGATCTATCTTGGGTCAATCTCGGGCTTATATCTAAAAAATTAAGATCCCTTCGTATAGTCTCTTTCCAACACTTCTTGGGTCGTCCTCGCCCTCTCTTAGCCGGCTCAACATCCCAACACTCGCATCTCCTAACCGGTGCATCAGCTGACCTTCTTTGCAAATGACCAAACCATCTTAAGCGGTTTTCTCGCATCTTATCCTCGATCGGAGCTACACCAACTTTCTTTCTGATTGCATCATTTCGAATCCGATCTTTACGTGTATATCCACACATCCATCTTAGCATTTCATTTCTGTTACAGCCATTCTCTACACATGTCTATGGTTCACAGGCCAACATTCATATCCATAAAGCATAGCAGGTCTCACGGCTGCTTTGTAAAACTTTCCTTTAATTTTTAAAGGAATTTTCTTATCACAGAGAACATCGGAGGCTCCTCTCCACTTTAGCCAGCCTGCATTTATTCTATTGGTAACATCTCCATCAATTTCCCCATCATGTTGCAAAATAGATCCCAGATATCTAAAAGAATCTCTCTTCTGAATGTTATCGTCACCAATCTTCACCTTGATTCCTTCACCATTGCTTCCATCAAAGGTGCATTCCATATATTCCATCTTAGCCCTACTTATATGAAAACATTTAGTCTCCAATGCATGTCTCCAAACCTCAAGCTTCTCATTTACTCCATCTCTAGTCTCGTCAATCAACACAATATCATCATCAAATAACATACACCAAGGTAACTCATCCTAAATGTGACTTGTCAACTCGTCCATAATCAAAGTAAAAAGAAATGGACTCAAAGTTGAACCTTGATGTAAACCAATGTTGATATCAAAATAGTCAGTCTTACACAAGATAAAGCCCTATCATACATATACTTTATGAGATTAATGTATATGACGGGTACTTGTCTCTTCTCCAAAACTCTCCACAGTATCTCTCGTGGGACGGAATCATAAGCCTTCTCCAAATCAATAAAGATCATATGGAGATTCTTCCTTTTAGCTCTATAAATCTCCATTGTTCTCCTCAACAAATGAATGGCTTCAATAGTTGAGCAACCTGGCATGAATCCGAATTGGTTTTCTTTTACTTGTGAAACTTGCCTCAACTTTCTTTCGATCACATGTTTCCAAATTTTCATAGTGTGACTCATCAGCTTGATACCTCTGTAATTCGAACAATTTTGAATGTCTCCTTTGTTCTTATAAAGAGGCACCACGATACTCCTCCTCCAATCTTCAGGCATTTTCTTGCTTCACCAAATAACATTGAATAGATTCGTAAGCCAAGTCAAACCACGCTCACCTAAAACTTTCCATACTTCTACAGGGATGTCATCCGGTCCTACGCCTTTCCCAGGTCTCATAACCTTCAAAGCCTCCTCTACTTCCTTTCTTTGTATTCGTCTATAGCATGCACGGTTCAAGTAACTTCCACTACTATCTAGATCACCCAAAGTGATCTCTCTATTTCCTTCCCCAATGAAAAGTTTATGGAAGTACTGCTCCCATCTAGTCTCTATATCCTTCTGAGTAACAAGCATGTGACCTTCCTCGTCCTTAATGCATCTCACTTGAGAAAGGTCTTTGGTCTTTCTTTCTCTTGCTTTGGCCAACCTGAATATATCCTTCTGGCCCTTCTTAGAGTCGAGATTTTTATACAAAACTTCATAAGCTTTTGACTTAGCTTCACTTACATCCTTCTTTGCTTCCTTCTTCTCTATTTTATAGTCTGTGACAGTTTCCTCTGTTCTATCCTTAGACATAGCTTTAAAGCGAGCTCTTTTAATTTTTAGCTTCTCTTGCACCCCTTCACTCCACCGCCAAGCCTCCTTTTGACCCGGAGCTCCTCCTTTTGACTCGCCTAACATCTCTTTGGCTACCTTTCGGATACAAGATACTACTGTCTCCCACATTTCGTTTGCACTACTGCTACAATCCCAAGATAAGTCTTCTAAAACCTTCTCCCTGAAGCTTGATTGCTTCAGTGAAATATTCCACCACCCAGTTCTAGTGATCTTAGGAACCCTCCTTTTCTTTACCAACCCTTTTATTTGCAAATCCAAGACTAACGAGCGATGTTGGGTTGTCAAACTCTCTCCAAGGATTACTTTGCAATCTTTGCAACACAACCGATCTCTTCTCCTCAACGCAAAGTAATCTATTTGCGTTCTAGTTGAGCCACTCTTGTAAGTAACTAAATGCTCCTCCCTCTTCTTGAAAAGAGTGTTTGCTATGAAAAGATCATATGCAGTTACAAAATCCAGAATGACTTTTCCCTCTTCGTTTCTATCCCCAAAACCATGTCCTCCATGCACACTTGCATACAATGAAACATCTTTTCCCACATGTCCCTTAAGATCTCCACCTATGCAAACCATCTCTCTTTGTGGGATTCCTTGTAAAATCTTATCCAGATCCTCCCAAAAATCTTGTTTAGTCTTTTCATCTAAACCAATTTGTGGTGCATAAACTGAGATGATATTCAGAATTTCTTCTTCAAGCACCAACTTTAGCAAGATAATCATATCCCCAAATCTTTGCACCTCAACTACACAATCCTTCAAATCTTTATGAACAACCACTCCAACACCGTTTCTGCCCTTATCTTTACCTGAATACCAAAGTTTAAAGCTTGTCTTCTCGATCTCCCTTGCTTTGTCTCCAACCCATTTAGTCTCTTGAAGACATAATATATGAATCTTCCTTCTTTCCATCGTATCCACTATCCCCATTCAATTTTCTAGTTAAAGTACCGATATTCCAACTACCAATCCGTAACTTCCTTTGCAATCTCTTTTAGACTAACTTCTTTACTCGCATGCGTCCATTATGCGAGAACCCTTGTAAATTTTGGACTGCATCCGGGCGGTGATGCAGCGGAACTAGCTTATTTATCCGCATGCGTTTCTCATGCGAGAACCCTTGCAAATTTTGAACTAAATCCAGGCTGCGACGTAGTGGCCCTTGCCAATTTTTCATTGTATTCGGGCGATGCAACGTTAAGTAGTAATCCCTTATTACCACTTTTACATTTTTTTGGGTTTTAATGGGGGACCATATTTGGGGTATTATAACCAAATATTTTGGGTTCTTGTCAACATGTCTGACTGGATCCGAACCCAATAAGTTGTCACTATCAGTTTTCCTTGATAATTATTCAAGAACCTAAGCTCAAGATGCTATAAATAATATTAGAACGAGTTCTCTCTGATAGTAAAGAGCTACCTGAGAGGTGGAGCCACTCCTAAAAGTGATAGGACAAAAATGCTCCATCATTACCAAGAATAACTAATAAACTATATTGTAATGAGGATGGGTTGAGTTGGGTATTATTACTTGACACCTTAATCTTATACACGTTGAGTGGTTGTGAACATTTCCAGGTGGGCATGAACCCAATAAGTTGTTGTAGTCACTTTTCCTCTATTATGACCCGATGACATAATCTCGAGACGTTATAAATGGTATCAACGCGGATACTATCTTATAGTGGAAACAACTACGCAGTAGGTGGAGCTACCCTTATAAAAATATTTGAGAAAAAGATTATTCGGAGTGTGCATTTGCCATTATTACCGATGGTGAGTGATAAGAGCGTGTTATATATATGGTGGATTTTTTGGATCTGCCGAGAATCACTCGATATAGATCTGAATTGAGGCAAAAAAATCCATGCAGCTGACCCTACTTAAAGTGATAAAAGGCGTTGTTGTAACCTGAGATTAATCATTTTCTATGATTGTTAACATGACCATTTGAATCTAAGGCCAACAAACCGTAAGCGTCAATTTTCTTGATAACAACCCGTACAGTTAAACCTAGAAGGTAAATATATTCACAAATGCTCGTGAAAAGTAGACAAAGTATACGTGCACTGTACCGAAAAGAAATTTATTATCTCATTTCTGCCGTTCAAAAACAATTACAACCCAATCATTCTTTTTTATCCACGGGTATATTTAGAAATTATTATCTCATTTCTGCCAGTTAAAAATTATTTTTTTAAAGGTAAATATTTGTATTGCTGATAAGAACCGAATTACATTAAGTGTGAAAGAAAAAATCCCCCCATAATTCAATAGATGGGAGAGGAAGTTACACATGGAGAAATTAGAAAATATGAACAGAAACGGCTCCTCAGTAGCTATCCAACAATCCCAAGAATCAGACACAAATTAGCTCACTCGCAAATGATCCTAAGATCTCCCAAAATGCGATTCACAGTCCCTCTAGCAACCGTGCTAGAGTTGTTTGTCCAGCGAAGGTTGCGCTCACGCCAAATCCACCACGTAGCTACCGCAAGAGCAGTCCTAATCCGTAAGGCAAGACCTGCATCCAGCCTTTGGATCATCTTGACCCAATCAAGGGCATCCCCGATAGAGACGCCATGACCAAAGGAGGGCAATCGTAAGGCAACATAGGTAGCTTCCCAAACTTCCCTTGAGTAGGGACACTCCCAGAACAAATGGTCTCTAGTTTCAAGAGCATGATCACAGAGCAAACAATTGCATTCCAAGGTTATGCCCATCTTATGGAGCCTCTCTCGAGTGGGAAGTTTGTTTCTTACCACTCTAAACATACAATAATTGTGCTTGGGGGCCACCCCGGAGCACCAAACTTCACTCCCAAAAGCAAAGCTGGGCCCTCTAGACCGAACAAGATCAAAGCATGAGCGAAAAGAGAAACCAGATGGAGAGAAGGTCCAACTAAAAGGGGTGTGAAGCTGCCCCAAGGATGGGGTATTGACATCTCTATTTCTCAATAAGGTCTTCCAAAGAGAGGATGCATTTGCTGAGCTTGGCATATCCAAAATGACTCTTCCTGTAGATATTTGGAACGAAGATAGTCTGCCCAAATAGAGTTTTCAGCTGTGAGAAATCTCCAGATCCACGTGGCATTAGAAGCTTTAGACAAGTCCTCAAGGGAGCTAATTCCGAGACCACCTTCCGCTTTGGGAAGGCAAACATCTTTCCAAGCCAAGTCATGTCTTTTGTAGTCCCAAAGGAAGTTATGTAACATCCGAAATTTACACAAACCCGAACTCGACCCGATTTGGGACCGATTAACCCAATAAAGTCATCTAACAACATTAGATAACCTAAATCGACCAATTGATCATGAATCAAAAGTCGTTCAGGTGAAATCAACCGAAAATCGGTCGCATCGTAATGCGTGACGTGAAAAAGCCGCGATGTAAATTCGGAAATCGCGAAACGAACCGAAACCGCCCCGAGATCCGATTCGACAAAAGAAGACCTACGGAATCGACTGTTCGTCAATCGAAGGTCGTTTGATATTTTTAAATTACAAAATTTAAACCCTGAACCGAAACCGTATCTCGAAAATTCCGGACATCCAAACCCGATCAAAAGTATATCAATATTATACTCATAGTGATCATCATTTTGAGATGGTCAAAACAAGATATGGCGCGTTAAAATCCAACATTCGATGCGCAAATACGAACACTTTTAATTATCTCAAATAAATGAATCAAAAAATAATAATAAAAATAATAATCCAGAACAGTAGCAGGCTCTGCTACTGTCCGACCACTTGGCTCCTTGTTTCTTTTGCAGTTGGCTTAGCTTCTATCCCCATTTGACAAAATTATAGGGCCCCTAACACCTTATTTATATCCCCCCAAAGACCCCAAGCCCTCTACTCAAATCCACAGCCGATAGAATCCTTTTTTCCCCTCCAAGATCCCATTCTTGCTGCAAACACTTGCTGAGATTTTCAGCAGCGATAGGTGGACTGTTCTGGAGGGTTGCTGCTCTCAATCAAGGAAAGGCTGGAGCCTCTTGCTTCAGCTGCAGCTGCTCGTTCTCTTCAAATTGTTGGAGCCTTCTCCCAAGCCCTGGATCTTTCAAAATCTGCTGCATGCTCCTTCCTTTTATCCCAAATTTAAAAAAAGGTACAATTCCTAATCCCCTCTTTTGCTGCCATGCATGCACCAATTGCCCAAAGTTTTGCCCTTCTCAATTCTCTGAGTACTATTACTTGAAATGTTCATTTTCTTGTGGAGGCCTGAAAATTTCTAGATCTTTTGCTATCATATGAGCAAGATGTTCAATGAAAGATAATATCCAACAAAAAAAGCTCTTTTCATTATTGATATATGTATCTTGTAATATTCATTGTGGTGATGTTCTGGCTAAGATGTTAACAAACTCTTTATCTCATGAATAATTACTTAGAGGGAATTATATATATAGAAGTTTCTCCTATCACTAATTGATGAAATATAACTCTTTTGTAGATACTGATCAATAACATGAAGTTCAAATTGAGAATAAATTCTATCCATTGAATATACTGATGTGGTATTAGGCATGTTCAGACATGTTCGGTTGACAGTCCTAATTTCATCATCATTCATCTATGCCAAATGACATTAAAATTTTATTTCCTATATGCAACCTACATTTCACTTAATAGATTCTCCCATCTGTGTGAAACTTAGAATAAGGTTAAATACATTAATTAGAGGTTTGAATTACTATCTATAAGTTTTCTTTTAGCATTTGGGCAATTTCTAAATTTCCTGAAAGATCATTTCAAATAAAAAAATAAATTTGGGATTTAATCTGATCTCTCTGTATCAATTCCAGGACATTACTTAAATAAGAAATTTATGTCTCCTGCTATATTTAAAAATGGAAATGAAGTGCTTGTGTTCTTATATGAATGGTCATTAAATTTAGAACCTAATATAAATTGGAATCTGTGTATGTATTACTATGTATAGGATTATTATTGAACTTTGAAATTAAGGTATTATTAGTAATTGTATCCTTTGATTAAGTATAAAAATTCCCAACTAAAATATGCTATTGTTGGATTTTTGAAATTTAAATAATAAGTCATACTCACAGTTTCTTTTTGGTTATGTATTAATCGGTGACTCCACCTAGACATTATCATCAGAATTATAAACTCATGTACTTGTTGATCATTCTTATCCTTATCTAGTGTTTTTTATATGTAAAATGACTTAGACTCCATCACCTCCTATAAGCAAGCATCATGATTAGACTTCGACACTCGACTTTGAAATGTACATGCTTGGGTGAAGGTGTAATGTAGACTTCAGGGTTGAACCTGGGCACTAAAAGACTTTCAGCTGTTTATGAGGCTTTCACTTACAAACAAGGTAACTTCCAACAAAGGTGCAATGCAAGGATCACTTTAAGTTAGTAAGGTTAATAGCTTAAGATAATTTTAATTGAATCCATAGGCAAGTGCATGATCATATTTGTGAGTCAGTGAAAACAAATAATAGTGCCGGTCATGGTGATCCTTACACCTGACCGTGCGAGAGTGCGGTGACTCTCAACTGGGCGGGAGATAGGAAGCCCAGTTAGGGCATCGGCCGCCAAGTGCAAGGGTCTAGGATCCCAGTCTTTTACACGGTTTTTACGTGAGCTCGCAGTATTTTTACACCTCGTTGGGATCCCGACTTTGACCAGTTCCGCTGACCCTTTTGTTTTAGGACACCCAGGCGGGGGATCCTTGGTTTTTAATTTTTCGTACGAGCTCGTTTGCCCGTTACCGGTCGGGCTGTTTTCCAGAGCAACTTTTCCGAGAGTCTCTCTCACCCGTCTCAGTGGCGTAGTTTTGGAGTAGACCTATCCCTCTATTAGACCGCACTTCCAATTAGAGGGCGAGACAGAAGAGCCATTTGTAGGCTACCTCACCGCTTGAGTTTTACTTTCACCAACAGACTTGGCGATTCTACATCCAGATCATCCATATCTATATCTACATCATCTAGAGTTACATCTGAGACAATGGAAGTAAGATTTGAAAAAGTCATAAACAAATAACTACTCATTGGACTTGAGAATCAAGTAAATTCATAAACATTTCTAATTCCATCTTTCACATCGACAAATCCACAGATATGATATCTGGTCAATATGATAATATATATGAATATACTCCTACAATTACGAACATTTGGTTACAAAATAAATATGTTGTATATGAAAAATGCTGGAATCATGGGTGCTTATGGGAAATGCTTACAAGTCTGAAAATCTTTTTACTTACGCAAGTAGATGTAAACTTTACTTGTTCCACCTTTCTACTTGCTTGCTTTTGAACCTATTAAATGTCTAATTATTTTTATAAATTTTAAGAGGTACCAGCAACCGTTGACGCCTCTTCTTTCCTAAACATGTTTTGACAGGCAAAAAGCCCGCTGTTCAGTAGCTCTTGATGATTCCAGGAGATAAGGTTTATACCAGACGGTATGATTTCTTTTGTCTCAGTTTTTGGTTCACTTTATGATGTAAATGCTTCTCCTTCTTTTCTGTACAAAGTTTTGGGATATACTGTATGTACTGTCAGTCACTGTATATGTTGTAAAATAAATGGAAGTTAATGAAATAAAATTTTGGTGGCATTTGTCTCTATTAGCTTTGTGGTTATGATTATAAATGTGAATGTCACATGCAATTGTTGCAGCGTGAAAAATTTTCCCATAAATTCACGCTTTCAATGCGATATCAGTGAATGTAATAGTGCTAAATGTGTGTAAACGGGCACCCGGATCCTAAGGGGTTCGCAAGTTCGCACAGAGAGAGATCTTTGAGACAAGACAAGAGGAGAGGATAGAGCAATCGGTCCAATATAATAGGATTCCAGTAATGATTGAGTTAATTAGTTTTATTCGTCCCACCATTGAGAGGATCTTTGCCTTCCAGCCACCAAGTTACAAACGAATTTTGTCCACAAGCACCTTCCCGGCCGATGTGGAATCAAATTTCTCTGAGAGTGGGATGCCAAGGTAGGTAGTGGGTAAGGCTTCACCTAGAAGACCCGGAGCAAGGTTCCAAATGAATTGTCCCCTTGCATTCTTAGAGCAAAATAACCCGCTCTTTGCACCATTCATCTAGAGGCCAGACATTGTCCCAAAGGCATTCATTGTAGTGCTGATAGCGGTGGGAGTCCCAGTATTGCACCTAGTGAAGAACAGAAGGTCATCCACATAAATCAAATGTATGGGAGCCCGATTTCGCCCTCTTCCCATGGGTGCAATAGTCCCGTCCAACACATCCTGATCTACCAAGCAGGTCAGCGCCTCCATGACCACCGTGAAGAGGAGAGGACTTAGGGGATCTCCCTGACGAAGTCCCCTAGATCCTTCAAAGAGACCATGGGGAATACCATTGACCAAGACTGAGAATGAGACAGTACCAATACAATTTTTTATCCAGGCCCTGTCCAAAAGAAATTGGTGGTTTACTGTATCAAAAGCTTTAGCAAGATCCACTTTGACACAAGCTCTGGCTTGTCCCCTCCGTCTCTCAAAACACAAAGCCAGCTCCTGAGCCAGCTGAACACTGTCTCCAATATATCTGCCTTTAATAAAAGCCATTTGGTTAGGGGAGATGAGGTGGGGGAGGACCACCGATAGCCTAGCAGAGATCAATTTAGAAAAATATCTTGTAGATGACATTGCAGTAGGAGATGGGTCTAAAATCCCAATCCCAGACGTGGAGATAATCTTTGGGACAAGCGTCAAGAAGGCATGGTTGACTTGCATTACCATAACCCCACCCGAGTGAAGGAAGGTCATAGCTGCAAGGACATCCTTTCTAACAAGAGTCCAATGGTGCTTGAAAAATTTTACGTTGAATCCATCAGGACCAGGAGACTTAGAGGAGCAGATCGAGCGCAATGCAGCTAGCACTTCTTCAATAAAAGACCTTTCAAGCCAAAGCCTAGCATCATGCGAGAGCACTTTCTTCGGCACAGGAGGCACATACATAGATGGAGGGTCGGAATTCGAGAGAAGTCCTTCATAGTAGGAGAGAGCTTGTGAAGCTATTTCCAACGGGCAGTCCACCAACTTCCCCTCACTATCAATAAGGCAAGGATTTTTGTTCTTAGCCTCTCTGATTTTGGCGGAAAGGTGAAAGAATTTTGTAGAACGATCTCCAAGTTTCAACTAGGAAACCTGACTTCTTTGCTTCCATAGAGATTCATGATCTGCCTCGAAGATAAGATTTGAGATCTTGTTCTAATTGAGCAAGGGTAAAATCTCCTGGAGATATAGCAAGGGCCTCATTGACGTGTCCCAGAGCCGCAAGGCCCTCATTGAGGTCATCCTCCACCTTCCCATGAACAATGGCCTAAGTTTTAAGAGATCGCTTAACTGAAAATAGCTTTTTGGCAATAATAAACAAGGGATTACCTCTGACATTGGTTTCCCACGCAGCCTCCACCAGTGGAAGGTATCCATCTCCAGATATCCACAAATCCAGAAATCTAAACATCCTTGCACGATACACTTTTTTCATGAGTTCCACAAAGAGGAGCGAGTGGTCACTAGAAGGCAAAGGAGAATAGCGGACTTTTGAGAGAGGAAAAATCTCCATCCACCTCGAGTTGCAAAGCGATCTATCAAGTTTCACAACGATCCTTCTAGGACCAATAGAGGAGTTGTTCCAAGAGAGAGTGTTGCCCCATGGTTCAAGCTCAATCAAGCAAGTTTCATCAATGCAGTGATTGAAGTTAGCAACGGAGGTATGAGGCGGTGCCCTGCCCCCAAATTTCTCATCAGTGAATCTAACCACATTGAAATCCCCTATGACCAACCAATGGGATCTCGTCGAGGAGCCAATCTGGCCAAGCTCAGCCCAAAGACTCCTCCTCTCAGAGGGGAAATTTGAGCCATAAATGATGGAGAGGCATAGTTGGACACCTCCAATATCAGTGCAAGTTGTTGTAATGGATTGAGAGGTGATGGATATTGGGGTGCAATTCCAAGTGTCCTCCTTCCAAAGGAACCAAATTCGCCCTAGGATGGTGTTGTTATGCATAGAGACCCACCCATGCGGGAGAGAAGCAAGGAATTTCGAGACATTTTCAGATCTGATTTTTGTCTCAACTAGGCTCAGAAGCTCACAGGTTTCTTTGGACAACTCACGAAGGAGACGTTTCATCTTGCTCGGATTGTTCAGCCCCCTAGGAGTTAATTCCCTAAATGGGGTAGAGATGGAAACTAATTCCCATTCTGGGTACGGATTAGAAATAATTCCCAAAGGGGGATATATCGGCAAACGGTTTGCTGCGGGTCTAGCTGGAGCGACAAACCGTTTGCCGCGGGTTATGTGGGTCGACGAGGACGCTCCGGTCTTCGAGGGAATGAAAGCGGGGAATGAATGCCTCTGTCGCGGCAAACCATTTGCCGCAGCAGAAGATGTCGCTGATCAGGCGACCACAACAAATGGTTTGACGCGCCAAGGCCTACCGGGCGGCTATAACCCCCCCTCCCCTCTCATTTCCACACGCCTCTCATATCTTCCCTCTCTCAAATTCTTCATATCTTCTCCTCTTCAAGCTAACGTATGCATCTTTATCTTAGATTTTTTATTTTTTATTTAGTAGAATTTTAATTCAAAGAATATTAAATAGAATAATGATAGTTGTATAAATTAACAACAAATAATTGTGCTATTTCTGCTAGTTGTGTTATCCTTTATAAAATCACTAGTGGTTATGCTAATTTTCCATAATGTTGTGCTAGTTGTGCTATTCTCGATAATGTTGCTAGTTATGCTAATTTTATTTGACATTTATGCTAGTCATGGAGATTAAAAAATGTATAGTAAGGATAGAAGAGGAGTATATCAATAAATTATAAGAACAATAGTTGCAACTAAAATGTGGAATAGGGAACACATATTGTATAGGAATGTGTGGATAGAGACATGGTTTAGAGCTTCTGTCATGCATGCCATTTTCAATTTTCTTTAACAATAGAATTCTACGAGTACAAGTTTGTAGGTCTTGTAATAACTTTTAGTGATGTATAAGAAATGACTGATATTGCCACGCTATATGTGTTCTGGGGTAGACAGATTAAAATCATAGATACTGAGATTGCTTATGAAGGAGGTCATAGTGACATGATCGGAGTGCCTGTATGTTGCACTTATGACGATCTGCTTGCTCACATATATGGGCTTACTGGGTATACACCTGATATATAGGATATTAAGATCATGTGCAAGTGGCCTGCAAGTGCTAGCTCCTTTCGTCCAATCATGATTGACACAAATAAAAATTACAAACTTAATGTTGCGAGTGAGTCGGCGGGTGGGAATGATGGAGCTTCTAATTGAGGCAGCGGAGATCGCTCCATCTCAAGTTGATGTGGGAACATCATCAAAACAATGGTTTGATCTTAACGAATCCATATATGAGGAAGAATGTATTCAAGATGATGGTGAAAATGATGGTGAGGATAGAGATGAAGACGATTACGATGAGGAAGAAGGAGTGAATGAAGCTAAAAGAGTGAATGAACAAGCTTGCATGAGGACTAGCGGTGCCAGGGTGGGAGTATTGACCGATCACGGTCAGAAATCTCTCATCTCTTCAATAAACAACGAACCAATATATGATCCACCGGTGGACTATGGGATGGATTAAGATCCTATGGACGATCTACCAGACTTCTTCGGTTCGGATGATTGGATATTTGGTACCTTTGCAGAGGTGATGCCATTTTTAAATGAAGTTGATGGTGCTCAAAGCGAATGAGCATCGGGAAAGGACTTCTGGCTCAATCGATCTTTCGATTCGAAGATGAGCCTAATTGACGAGTTGTCCACTTGGAGTATGTCGAAGTACGTCCAGTTCAAGGTAGATGCCTTGAAGAGCATCCAGTACACAACAATCTGTGTACATGGTAATTGTCATTGGAGATTACATGTAGCGTACAACAGTCATCGTGATAGTTGGCAAGTAAGCAGTTACCGGGCAGAACACACTTGCCGTAATGCAATACTTGTTGTTGATAATCGTGTTTGTACTTCGAAATTCGTTGGGAGATTTATTCTTGCCACTCTTAGATCCAATTTAACACTTACTCCAAGTGTCATCCAATCATTTGTTGAGGAAAAGTATAAGGTCAAAATTTCTTATAAGAAAGCATGGAATGGGAAACAGAGATCTTTGGAGATGCTGTTGGGTCATATGCAGATATCCATCGATTCATGTGGCTGATGAGACACTGCAATCCCAGTTCCTTCTAAGAGTTCGAACATCAACCAACGATTGATAGTAAAACTGGTGTACACATAGAAGGAAGAGCTGCATTTTTCCGGCTATTTTGGGCCTTCGCCCCCTCAATCTAAGGTTTTCAGCATTGTCGTCCGGTCTTGAGCATTGATGCCACCCATTTATGGGGGAAATATAAAGAGCATATGCTTGCTGCTACTGCTGCTGATGCTAATGGTCACCTCTTTCATGTTGCCTTTGATGTAGTAGAGAGTGAAAGGTTAGAATCATGGGGTTTTTTTTACATACGTTGGCCGATATCATTGATCGCGATGGTATCTGCTTCATTAGCGACAGATTTTCTGGTCTAAAGAACTTGCTGCCCCCAATACTTTCCAGTTGAGAGAGGTCATTGTCATCGTTTCTGCCTCCGACACATGCAGGCGAATATGTCGACACATGCAGGCGACACGTGTCATCGTTTCAACCACGACTGCACTTGGAAGAGGTCGAGGTCGTGGTGACGCAGGGAGCGATTCAACTGGCAGAGGAGAAACAGGAAGGGTGGAGGCTGGTCGGGAAGTGGGCGAGGGGTCCAGACAGGGAAAAGGAAAAGTGTCCTCTTCAAAGGGTCATCTATCCAATATTGTACACCACACGAAGAAGTGGTTTCACTGACTATAACATGCTATCTCCATTTTGGAAATAAGTAATAAATTACATTTTGCACCAACTCTTTACTTTATTACTGTTTGCCATTACTCATGATATAAAAACTTTATATTTTACATTAATAAATCATGTTATTACTATTTGACAATAGTTGTGATGCAAATATATTTTTTCATAAAATATTATCACTTGTTGTTATGCTCATACAGGTTATGGCTAAAACATGCATTACAACTCGCAAGTCGGTGCACCTTCCCGACAATCGTTTCTTAGCAGCGGGTGCACCATCTACTAGTAGAGGATCACGCCGTGAAGTGCGCCGTGCTCCACAGTCACCACAGGCACCACAACCACCACCTTCTGCAACACTCCATATTTCCGAGGAGGAAAGATCGTAGCCTCAACTGGTCCACTCTGAATCTCAGTTCACTCCTTACTCGCCTCAAACAATGCCACTTCCTACGGAGGACTCTTCGCAGAGTGAGACTTTACCGCCCACATAAATATATGACGAAGAAGAAGATTTGTACGTAGACATGGCTGACTTACATTATACAATCGCGTTGAAGTACGCACGCCTGAGCGTACTTCGTGGAGCGCGAGTGAGATCGAGGCGTTGAGATAGTTTGAGATAGTGTAATGAAATTTTATGTAACTCAGGACTAATATGTGCATTTTGTTATGATGTTGTAAGGCACATATTCGAAATTTCTTTTATCAATTAAATGCTAGTAATGAAGTTCTGTTCGCTTTATGTTGTGATTCTACAAATTCACTGATATTCGACTACTCTACATTTTTACTGACTCAACGTAGAGATATGCTTAATGCAACTTTTAAGAAGACATGATTATCAAATACGTTTAAATACATCACAAATTTGAATAATACTATAGAAGTCCAAGTGTTCTGTTGTGTACCAAAAAATCGAAATGGAAAATTATACCATAAAGATTAATAACACTAAGTTAATTAATATAAAAAATTACATAAAAATTACAAAATTAAATATTCTACTATTGCAAAATTAAAAAGAGTAAAAAGAATACTATTATAGAAAAAATTTAAATTCTAAAATGATAAATATATACGTATAATACTATAAAACGGTAAAAACATTGCAACGACAAATGGTTCGCCGCTAATATCATTATCACGGCGAACTGTTTGCCGTGCCAATGATTGAGCCCGCGGCAAACGGTTTGCCGCTCCAGCTAGACCCGCGACAAACCGTTAGCCGATATATCATCCCTTTGGGAATTATTTCGAATCCGTACCAAGAATGGGAATTAGTTTCCATCTCTACCCCATTTAGGGCCTGTTTGGTTGCTGGGTTGGACAGGGTTGGGTTGGGCTGGGTTGGGGTGGGTGAATAGTAATCTGTGAGGAGGAAGTACCCCTGTGAATAGTAACCAGGGTTGGACCAACCCTGTCCAACCCAGCAACCAAACAGGCCCTTAGGGAATTAACTCGCCCCCTAGTATTGCAGGTAGCGATTGACATTAACCAGGACCCAATCACTGGATGAGAGGCATTAACCAATGGGTAGAGGACAACGAACTGGAAAACACTGTTAGTCCCATCGCGTCAACGGCGTAGCCAATGGGAGACAGAACGTTCATCATATGCCTTCACTTTCTGCCCGAAATCATCATTCGTGCGTACGTATCGATTTACAGCTGATGTAGCATCCATTTGCTTTTTTTTATATCGATATCGCAACCTATACAGGCTAAAACAATTGATAAGTAGGAATACAACGGGTGCGGATCGTGCTGCTTAGATGCTCCACGTCATCCCTAATCGAATTAGTTCTCCCTAAGCTCTCCTCTCACCTCCCCTTTCGATTCTTGGTCAGGAATAAAGGCAGCAAACACGGATATATCTTCCTCACTATTTTGTTTTCTGAATGTGATGCCTTGTCGCCGAAAGATAAGAGTCTGCTACAACAGTGTCACAAAAGCAGATTCCAATTCCCTTTGGGGAAAGCACCAATTTAATGCAAAAATAACATGCGTCTAACTCGGTTGGATTAATTACCATGCACGCCTATATATTAACGATCACCCCTCCAACTATCTATCTATCCATCATGCCTGCAAGGGAGAGGGATCCTCTTGTTGTGGGAGGCGTGGTGGGGGACGTCCTCGGCCCCTTCACAAGGTCCATCACGCTGAGCGTGTCGTACAACGCACGGGGCGTCGGCAATGGGTGTGAATTCAAGCCGTCGGCGGTGGTGAGCCACCCCCGGGTCGAGGTCGGCGGCAACGACCTCAGGACCTTCTACACTCTCGTAAGCTAAGTTAAACGCTCGACCAGTCTCAATGCTTTAACTGGTGGACACTAATTAACTCGAATCTCGATACTTTTGTTTACGGAATTGCAGCTGATGGTGGATCCAGATGCACCGAGCCCGAGTAATCCCCATCTTAGGGAGTACCTCCACTGGTGAGCTTTACTTAATCTAAGAGATACAAAATCCACTTGAAGTTGCTTGGAACTGTCAAGTGGCCACAGATTGTCTGTGTTTGTAGAGCATGCACTAGATCAAACCACATCTATCAACATCTGAAGCCAATTCTGGAGATTTTCTGGAGATCTTATGTTACAAATTAATCAACCTTCTGTTTTTTTTGGCTTCCATTAATAATGAGGTTAAATTCTTCCCAGGCTTGTTACCGATATTCCAGCAACGACAGGGGCAACATTCGGTAAGATTACATTGCAGGTCAAAATTGCACTAGTTCTCGTGGTAATGATCAGATGATTAGCAAGTTGTTAGGAACAGTTTGGATGCTGAAATGGTTCTCTCTTTCTAGGGCAAGAAGTTATGTGCTATGAGAGCCCGCGTCCTACGGCGGGGATCCATCGCTACGTCTTCGTGTTGTTCCAGCAGCTCGGGCGGCAGACGGTGTACTCCCCCGTCTGGCGTCAGCACTTCAGCACGCGCGACTTCGCCGAGCTCTATAACCTGGGCCCCCCCGTTGCAGCTGTGTACTTTAACTGCCAGAGGGAGTCCGGCTCCGGTGGGAGGAGGATGTGAAATCCGTCGATGGCCGGCTTTGCCGCGGAGCCGCGTTATCACGGCCCTTGACTGCAACGCAACTTGGCGTAAAATAGTAGCTGCTTTGGGAATGTAGATCTTTGCTTCATCTTTGCCATATTTGACGTAATATGGAACCTTAGTTATTTGCACCATAACATGACCGTCTTTCCCTTTACTGCGAATCTTTTCATAAGTTGTGTAGTTTTTAATTTCCGTAAATAAGTCATTTTTGTTTTGTATATATATATATATATATATATATGCTCTTTCAAATGAGTTGGGATTTTACTATTTTTGTGATGTGACATAAATGAGATCCACCGGATCTCGATCTAATGGCATCTTGTCCAAAATGACATTTCGGTCATCCTATTAATTTTTGAATTTTAAGTTCATTTAATAGCATTAATTACTTTTTTTAGTTACGCTCAACTTTGAAATTTTTTGTTAATGCCTTTATTGATCAACTTCTAAATATGTTTCTAACGATCTAGATTAATGCATATATTTGTAAAATTGAACAAGTTTTATGTAGAATTTGTGTTTAGATTTTTAAATTCAACATTGTAGTTTTTTTATATTATTATTCAATATAAAATAAGTATTTTCATGTGTAAACCTTTCAACATACTTTGTAAAATGAATTACATAATTGCAATTTATTTTTACATATTATTATCCAACATTCTTTTAAAGTGACACGTGCATCTTTTTTTAAGTCTTGTATGCAACATGTGGAAATTGCAAAATATTTGTATTACCTTTGTAAAAATTTTATGGAGATCTACAAAATAAAAATAACAATTAGTAAAAAAAATATGTGTGTGGAAAATCAATAAATCAATATGTAAAGGTATATTAGTGGATATGTAAAATAGAGAGTCGGTTAATAGTACCAAGTATGTAGAAATGAAGTGATATTTGTAAAATCAATATGTAAATTATAATGCCATTATGTATAATCAGAAAATCTCAATACAAAATTCTTCGTCATAATATAACACAATCCTTATCAAGCATTTCATCGAACACATAACTTGCACAAAACTCAAAAACTTTCTTAGACATTTGGACGAACATGATATACGCTTATGTGGAGCACCCATTCTCATAATCGATAGCAGGGCAGGGGCTGCTGGGTGGCGTGGGTGACGGTCGTGCACTATAGCGTAGAGGGAGGCCGAAGATCTGCAGTGTAGATGACCTCCGCACATAGTGGAGGGCTTCCGATGACTACTCGTACGCAACCGTGTGTGACAACGCAAACACCGGCCAGCCACCTCCTTCGGGGCTTCCTCATCGCACCCGTATGTAGAACGAACCAAGCCATTGATGATTGGGAAGAGGAGGTCCGATAGGAACTACGAATATGAAAAAAAAGAGAATCTTGATTTTTGGAAGAACATAAACAAAAAGGGAGACCGAAAATGAGAGAAGGAGAACCCTCATCCACCTCTGTCACGAGTGCACCGCATCGATCTCCAGGTCGTACCCATCATCCATAACGTTGCATCCATCTCCAAGATGTCGTCGTGTGTGTGTATGAGAAAGAGAGAATTTAGGTCATACGGTTATCATGTTCCATATTTAGAATGTGACAAAATGATTAAAATGATTTTTTAACTATTAAAATAAATATAATTAATACACCATTAATTCCGGTCATGTGATTAAAAATAGAGGGACTAGATTGATGGTTCACCACAAAAGTGGTGAGACCCATCTCATTTAAAGTTTCTCCTATATATATGGGAAAAGGGAGGCTGAGCCCCATGTGCAGCTATCTTGCTGCACCTGGGTCCTCCACCATTGGATGGAACTTTCCTCCATTGTTGGATGAACTCCAACCCTCTCTCCCACTCCCTCCTTTCCGAAACAAGAGAGAGAGGCCCATCAACTCTCTACCTGTAACACCCATACCCCCAAACATAGTACCACATCTAAAACTCACGAAGTGTGGATGTGGTTTATAAGTGGTGGGGATTATTACTTGACAACTTGGGCTTAAGCATTTTGGGTGGTTGTCAACGGGTCCATTTGGGCCCGTACCCAACAAGTTGTCAGGGCCAGTTTTCCTCGATAACGGACCGGGATCCTAAGCTCGGGATGTTACAAATGGTATCGGAGCCAAATTCTCTCTGATAGTGGAAAGAGCTACCCGAGAGGTGGAGCCGCCCCTACAAAGAGATAGGAGGAAATGGCTACCCGGAGCGTGCAACCGCCACTGTCACTGGGAATAAGTGATGGGCCATGTCGCAACGAAGACGTTGCGAATATAAGTGGGGGAGGTTGTAACACCCATACCCCCAAACATAGTACCACTTCTAAAACTCACGAAGTGTGGGTGTGGTTTATAAGTAGTGGGGATTATTACCTGACAACTTGGGCTTAAGCATTTTGGGTGGTTGTCAACGGGTCCATTTAGGCCCGTACCCAACAAGTTGTCAGGACCAGTTCACACTCTCTGACACGTGTGAACCCCCCTCCAACCTCCCCCACATGAGCGCCCACCCTCTTCCAGCCTCCGTCCCACATGCGACCTCCTCAAGACTTATCTTGTTGCACGAGAGATCCATCAACTCCCTCCCCTCCAGCTTCCCCCACGCGACCTACCTTCCAGCCCCGCTTGCTCGTGCGACCCCCTGTCGTCCCGTGTGATCCCCCCTCCAGCCTACCCCCCCATGAGTGCGCACCCTCCTCCAGCCGCTGCCCGACCTCCTCTAGACTCCCATGTCCGCTTGCGCAACCTCCGGCCGCCGCTAACCCGGTTCTTCACACTTCCCTTTTGAGCCATAACTGTGTTGTCCCATTCTCGATGGCATGCATAGAAGGTATGTTTATTCTGAAACATGTGTGTATTGATTATTTTTTTCCGTCTCCATTAGGTAGTCTCTGTTTATTTTGTATTGAAGTCTCGCATAGAAGTAGGGATATGGATGCAGAATGGATAGGCCCTCTCTACCATTGAAGAGGAGGACATGGATGCAAAAATGACATTTAATATAGGGGACATCTTCGCACTTCCACCATCTTATTACTGTCAACTCGCAATGATTGTTCAAATTTATTAGAATAATAAGAATCCATATCTTGTTCTATGTCCATACAAAAGTGTGCACAGTCATAGAATAATGGATTGGTTACCTGCATTTACACTGACTTAAGTTGATTTAATATATTCTAACAATATGTAATGCTTGATTTAAACATAGTTTTATTACAGAAGTTCAACCACCATTAACATTATGATATTATTACATCTCCTTATTAGTGTTGCATTGTAATTTTATATTTCAGGCAATATATCACAACTTGATGGAACTTAGACAAAATGATTGCTAACAGGGACTTAGTTCAAATGACGAATGACGTCCTTGATGACGAAAGTGTGGGGTTAGAAATTTATTTCCAGCAAAGACGCGGGCACTGAAATGACAAGTAAGGAGGTGGATAGAAATGTTGAAACCCCTTCATTGGCATGAAGTTCTGGTTGGATGAAAATTTTGTTAATTTTATAATTTGTATTCAAGAAGGGTGGGATTTTCTGTATGCAAGAATAAATTGCGTCCTTCAGAACGAACAAATCTTCCTGTTACTAGAAAACTTATTTATTCTCAGCAAGTATTTAAAGATATGAAGGACAAAAGATTTGAGGGACGAGAAGTCAAGCGCAGACGTGAAATCAGAGAAGGTGGTGAAGTTTACACTTATGCATATATGGATGAAGTGATTTGGATGGTGCGAACATTTAATGAAACACATAACCATGTCTTGACAAGTACATCAAAAGTACAAAGGCCGCTTTCACACAAGGAAATTTCTTCTTGTGCGAGGGGTCTAATTGACACAATTCATTGTTGTGGCTTAGGTGCATCCAAGATTTCTAGTGTTCTGAGCGCATCCGGTGAGAAGAATATTACCAGTCAAGTTTGCAAAAATCAAATCAAGTTGAATCAAAGAATAATCTTGTCCATGAATGTATGGTCGTTGTGAGATGTTTTGAAGAGACTATGACATCAGACAATGATTTCTTCTTTAAAGTTGAAGATGATGAAAATTTCATGGTAAGAAGTGTCTTTTGGGTGGATAGTTACAAGCTTCTTATATGCATTTTGATGATGTGTTGGTATTCAACACCACATATAGAACTAATAAATTCCTCATGCCATTTGCACCGTTCACCAATATAAATCATCACAGATAATCAACATTATTTGGATGTGCTTTACTTGCAGATGAGACTATCGAAACATTTATATGGTTATTACATACATGGTTGCAATGTATGCATGGGAAAATGCCCACTGAAATCATCACTGACAAAGACCCAGTATGCAGAAAGCTATCTCCATTGTATTTCCACAAACAACACATACATTTTGCATCTGGCATATAAAAAAGAATGCATTGATTCATTTGTGTCGATTGCGATGTGATAAGCAATTTGAACATGCTTACGAAAAGTGAATATATGGATGTTAGAATATTGAAGAGTTTGAAAAAAGATGGGAAGATTTCAAGCAAAGTACAACATTGCAGAAATTAGTCGGCTTCACAATATATATGAGATGCGAGGAATGTGAGTTCCTATTTATCTTAAAGATGTTTTCTTTGCATGAGTATCATCAACTCAATGTTCTGAAAGTGTGAATGCTTTTTTTGATGGATATGCCCACTCACAGACACCACTGCCTGAGTTTGTAATACACTATGAAAGAGCAGTGGTTGCACACCGTGAAGCTAAAGGGAGATAAGATTTTAAGGCAATCAATATAAAGAGAGCACCGTGGTCCAAAAATCTAATGGAAGTACAAGCCTCCACTTTTTATACACATGCAAACTTCTTGAAATTTCAATATGAATTCAAGAAGATTGTTAATTACGAGTCCAGGAAAGTTGCGAAGAATGCTGCTGCTGCTACATACAAAGTTCATTTGCAGGCATCTCCAAATCGTAAATACAAAGTTGATTTTTTATTGAAAGAGTTGAGAGCCAAGTGCTCATGCAAGAAGTTCACATCTAAAGGTACTCTTTGTTATCATATTCTTTACATTTTCAAGAAGAAGGGTTTACATGAAATACCAAAGGAGTATTTATTAAAATGTTGGTCAATTAATGTAAGATTTGTGGGAACAAGGCAACAAATTATTTGCAATGCACAAGACAAGTCGAATCTTAACATGTTAATGGGTCTTCATTCATTATTCTCAGAGATGTATGAGGGATGCAAACGAACGGATACGAATACAGATATAGGTATTCTCGTATCCTTATCCATTTTTGAATATGAATAAGGATGCTGATACAGATATTGACATATATTAAAATTATCTTACAATATCCTTAAAAAACAGATACGGATGTAAAACAGATATTAATCACATATGAGTAATGATAGAAATACTCTATAGAATCGATTTAAATATATACGAATTGGATGGAAAACACATGAAATATATTTACTAAATGTGTTTGTATCATAAAAACATAGAAATATGGTAAAAGAAGGTATAGAATTATGTTATATAGGGTTAAAAATAAATCTATGACTATATTTATACACGAAAACGGATACATGGATACGGATGTTTGTGGATATCAAAATGATATCCATATCCGTATCCATTTTAAAACAAATACGGATACATATGTCAAAATCTGTATAAAACTGATATGGTGACGGATCGGATACATATATATCTGTAACCGTTTGCATCCCTATATATGATTGGGGAAGTTTAATGGAGTCACCTTGCCTCACGCATGTGCGGGCGACTCAAGTTATTGCGTTGTAATCTTAGTCTAAATACCAGATTAAACTACATGCAATTCATTAGTTCCCATGTAATCTTCGTCGATGTTGTGTTCCGTATCATATATGGGTTGGGTTCAGGTTCTTTATCACAAATGATTGGATTTTCAGTTTTGGATTCTTAATATCTTCAATTTTGGAAGTTGAAATCCGACTTTCTAATTAAAACCCAAATTGTTTGGAGAACAGTTTCAACAACTTCCTTTTACAATGAAATGAATGGATACCTAGAACTCCTTTTAAATGTCATTATCCTTTACATAGTGAATAAATAGTTTCCAAATCCTAATCCCATTCATAAATATCAATTCAATATCATGTCTCTATCACATGAGCTACATTTAAGGGAAAATCCAGAAGATCATAATCTCTTTTTAAAAGTAAACATGAATAGTGGGTTGTTATCTCAAATGAAGCAACAATCAAAGCTCATTTTTTATGGTGCTAGGTTGTTATCTGATTATATTAGTAGCAATAGAACTTGTTAGGAACACTACAACAATATGTACCTATAGTGACGATTATATACCAACAATTCTTTATATTCGTCGTTATAATTGTAAACTTAAAATATAGTGATGATTACGTCTATTTGCCGCTAAATATATTAAAAATTGCAACGATTCTTTATTTTGATATAGCAACGAATAAATCGTTGTACAAGTTTTAATTAACTAAGATGGTATTGTTGTCCAATTTGTCGTAATAATTATAAAAAATATATATTCTTTATTATTATATTTTGCAACTAACTTCATTACTGGAATCTTTATAAATGAAAAAAATTGGAAATCAACGGTCACCGCAAGAAAATATACTAAACTCAACATTTACTTACCATGGGATGCAGAAAAAACACAATATTGAGAAAAGGCCAAATTCGACACATCTATTTCTAAAAGTTACACTAACAACAATATCGAAGTTGGTAAAATCATCCTCGCACCCTTGCATCTCTTCCTCCCTTGACTATATGATGAACAAGTCAGTATAAGAAAAACGGACTCTGGCAATATAACCCGTATTTTAGAAGGACGTCCCTGTAAAAAAAATCCATTGGGGATATTGGTTGTTAAAACCTACATTATGAGGGCCATCTCACCTCTGACCTCTTACTACGGAGATTCCAACTCAGAGGTGGATGAAGAGGATGGATGGCGAGCAAGGGTGATGGTGAATGGTTTGAGGGCGACGATGGTGGGTGTTGGGTGGTTCACGACCGACCACAGTGGGCGAAGGATGGTGGGCGAAGGCATTGGCTCGTGGCGGAGGCAACTGGCGGAGGGCAAGGGTGGCGGTGGAGGGCAACGAGTAGGCGGCCGACGACAATGACAAGGCAGTAGGCCATGAGCGTTGTTTCCGATGCCTCCTTTCTTAGCCCAGGTTTCATTGGGACCCCAACCTTGATATCATCGACATCGTGTTATTATAGATTTCTAGACAATTTGTATACCAAATCCCTAATATTATCAGCGATCGTCAATTTGAGCACCTATGACATCGACATGTTCTGATGCATGTTGATCGTGTCGTGCTTGAAGTAGGCATTGAAATCTAGGGTTTCGGAAGTGTGTGAAGGCATGATGATAGACTTGTCGTCATCGTTTGGGAGGAGGAAGGTTTGTAATGCAACATGGAGGGGCTTTGCTCAATGGGGCTTCTTCCAAGTGGTAGCATGCGAGGTGATGGACAGGATGAGAGGAGGGGTGCAAAGGTTCTTCGATTGGGACAAAATGGAGCAGACAAGGGATGGGCTGCACAACAGAGATTTAGTGAGGATGGTGATTGAATGACAAATTCGATTTCTACATCTCTACAGCTCGTGGATGGCCAACTAGGGGCTGGAGCCTGGATCCGTCAACGCCCAAGGGGAACCCCTTGCTTGGAGGTATATTTAAAAGACTTAATTGCATTTATTTTTTGGACAATGTGCATCACTAATCTTATACATTCCAGAGTCTCCACCTTTCATTTATTTTTCTTTTAGAATCATGAACCTTTTGTTTCTCTCACATATGACATGATCAAAATCTTTAGAGAATTATTGCCCTCAAAAAAATCCAATAAAATGTCTTTAAAGCTTGGAAGTATTCTGGATGTAAGTATATTATCATTTTCTTTTAGTTTTCCTTTATGTTTTTTTCTTGTTTTGTAATTGTATCTCCTTGTATTTATTATGTTGCCTGTGCATTTGGTTGCTTGGAGAATATTTTTTCTTTGACCTATTTCATTGAGATTGTTGCATATCACAGTGAAATTTATACAATCATGTGATTTGTTGTCACTTTTCATGAAAGGTTAGGATCTATTATCTTCATATTTATGTGAGAACTAGCATGATGAAATCATGCTTTCATTCACAGGGATGATAGATGAGAAGAATGGCAAGGAAAGAGGTTGAGGGATTGCAATTTTCAAAAGTTGAGGAATCACAATTTTCAAAAGTAAGGTATATAGTTTTTTTTAAATGACAATTCGTAACAATGATCATTTACATATCAACAGATCCAAAAAGACATTGCTACCGATTTGTGCAACTTGTCTATTAGTTATTCTATGCGATTAACCAACACAACCAACATATTATAATAGAAATTTTGAATATTCTTACCCTGAGCTTAATGATATTTGGTTGTCCAACGCTATAGATATTTTCTAAGTTTTGAATAGTTGTGACTTTGATTGTCAACTTATCATTATTGACTTATCGATATTACTTGTATGGTTTGACATTAGTTTTGAATGTGTGTGTTTATGTGAATGTGTGTGCATGCGTAATTATATATTTATGTCAATGAGCGTGTAAACATGTATGTATGCTTGGATGTGTGCCAATGTTTGTATGTGTGAATGTGTATGTGTGTGAATTGTCAATTGTGTGTATGGGTGAATATGTGTGCATGTATATCTGTGCGTTAATTGTGTGTATGCATGAATATGTGTGCATGTGTAAATGCATGTGTAAGTGTGCATATGTTTGCATGAATGTCATAACATGTTTGTGTGTAAATAAATGTGTTTGTGCGTGTATATATGTGTGTATGTATAAGTATGTGCATGCGTGTGTGTGCAAATAGTATGTATAAGAGTGTGTATGTGGATGTTGGTGTAACCATATATATGTGCGTGGACGTGTGTGTGTATGTGTGAATGAGATTGTATGTGAATGAGTGTATGATTACAATATGTATGTTTGTGGGCGTGAATATGTGAATGTGTGTGTACGTGCAAGTATGTGAGAATTTATATGTTTAAGAGTATGTATGTCAGTATATGTGAATATGTATCAGTAAGAACTTATGTGTGGGTGGATTTGCTTGTGTCAATGTGCATGTAAATAGTGTATATGTGAATGTGTGCATGTGTAAATATGTATGTAAATACATATGTATCTGTATATCCATATAGACAACATCCAAACTTAACCTACTTGATGTACATAATCTTCTTATATGTAATTTAATTATATTTATAATTCCATGTCAAGGTTGTTTTTGATATACACACGATCTGTGAACGAAGTAAATCTTACTCAGGATCATGTTACCCGGAGTTCTAATCCCAGTTGACACAAAAGTTTCCTCATTACCATGAAAGATTTCAGACAATCCAGATCTGATATCTTGGCCTCCATATTATCAATTAACAAGATGTTACTTAAATATATATCCTTGTGGATAATGCGAGACTTGCAATCACTATGTAAATAATCAAGTCATCATTTATTTACTTTACTATTGAGATTCCGTATTTGTATTAATCTTTTTTCAAATTTGGGCCTATTTTATTAACAGAGGTCATATCTGTAGTATAGCTCAACAATAGGTAACAAGGAGAATCTCTATTAGCAGTCATGTTTCCAAGTGATATCATAATAAGAGATGTTATGACTTATTCTTTATTTGTTATTAAATCCAACCTATTGGTGTATTTGAAGGGGTTGCTTATTGATTTATTGAGGGTTCATCATCGGCTTTTGGTAAGTTTTATTAGAAGTCTATGCACTATTTGTATTCCACATTGAAGATAGATGGCACATTTCTTTCCCAGCTCCTTGTCTTCTTTTAATAAAGAATTTGATAGCTTGTCGCTTGAAGTTGTTCTTTTAATATAATTTTTAAGGATTTATTAAACTTCTTTGCACTTCATTTGTTTTAATTTGGTTTAGTAGTTTCTTATCATATCTTAAGATTTTCATAAGCTATGTTATTTTTTCGGTTTATATTCATCTCATGGGTGAAATTGTGAGCTTCTTGTTTTATTACAAGCAAAAGTAATGTTGCTTATTAACAATTCCTTCATAAGTTAGATTTTGCTCATCGCAAAAGCCAATTGCTCAGATCATACTTGCAATCATTCATTGATGAATTATGGCTTTCAATGGGAGGAGCTGATCATGGAGATCGACATTAAGTCATCTTTCTCTAGCAATGCCTGACATATCGCTATAGAAGAGTGTGCCAATTAGATTATGATTCATGAAGATGGGAGATGTCACGAAAAGATATGGAAATTATTTTTTTGAACAAGGAAAGGTTAGATTCTCATATATTCTAATCTCGTAGCTTTTTTTACAAATGAATAAGCATACGAGTATATGGTCCATATCAAGTTTTTTTTTATTTTTTGTATGAAGTCAAAATCTGATTTTTATAGTCCTGTCTTAATGAAGCCGTCTCTGTAAAACTGCAACTTTAGGACTTCTTATTTTAGTCTGGACATAAGATTCAATTTAAAGCTAATTTGTATCTTTGCCAGTGTTGCATGTATATCCTATTCCATTTCACATTTGATCCATTTACTAATGCATGAGTAGGTTCTATGGGCTCAAATGATCGAATGCATATGACATTCTTATTGAGATGGCTTTCACATGCTATTTCAAATATCAATACAAACCTTTTGATGATTCCAGTGACTTAATTTGTGAAAGCCATTTTGAAGTAGCATCAATATTTTCTTGGCATGTGGAAATAAGGTCAATACCTATTAAGTATGTTTCCGAGTCTAATATTCAAAATTCATCATTAATCTTTTATGGTAGTGCAGCTTTTTTCTCTCTCTAAAAGCTGGCAGCTTAATAAACTCTTATACTTGTATTGTAAAACTATTAAATGAAGTCTACAATTTATGAGTTTTTGTGTGGATCCACTCATCATAATATTAATGCATGAGGACATTAATTTTCTTGATGTTCCCTCCTTTATGGTTTTATTTTCTTATGCTTCTCAGGGAAAACATTGTTCAGTCTACACTGTGGGTTATATTCTTGCTGCAAGATATATCAGTGATCCAAGTAAGATAGATTCGAATAGTTTAAGCAACTTCCATGATGGAACTACATGCCCTTGACATGTGATATCGATCTATAAGCCATGGTGGGCACACTATAGTCAGCGATGGTGATTTGAAGGTGGTTTATGAGATGAAAGTTCATTATTTTACTTCCAAGAAGGATATCATCTTGCAGAATATGAGGACTTCAGTGTTAAATTGATGTGATATTTTCTTCATTGTGCAGGAACATGTACAATGCATGGATGATGCAAAACAAGTTTTTTTATCGAACTTATTATACAAGTGTATATTCTTTACGTCATTGTTTACGTGGATTGGTATTTTAAGTTCTAATTCCCTCTGTATATGTGTGTGTGTGTACATCTGTAAATAACGACAATAAAAGTGTTATTATGAACATGATAGTTTAATTTAGTGACGGAAAAACGTCAATAAATAAGAAGAAATTTATAATGTATTCTGAACAGTGACGGAAAAAAGCGTCGTTATGCATCAACGAGTCAAATGACATTCAAATAATGGTGACGGTTTTTATTTGTCATGAAATACTAATTCATGACGATTTCATTTGTTGCTATTTTGAGATTCTCAACGGTTTGTTAATCATTGATATACATTTAACAACGGCTGATATACCAACGGTTTTTACGACGGATCGCAAATTCGTCACGAGGTGGCATAGCGACATTTTATTCGTTGTGGTGTTAACAAAGAAAATGTCGCTATAGATACATATTGTTGTAGTGGAAATTTACCTTGATTTCTGATGAAGTCCCCTCATAAGATAGTCCTTGCATAGAAGCTTTTTGACGCAAAGGCATCACATGGCATTTTGTAATTCCAGAAAGTTGGGTTTGCATTGAAAATATGGTTGAAAATGTGTGCAAGGCGTCTCTCTTGCGGTACTTCAGGAATTAGTCTTTTAAATTTTGTTATTTAAAGATTTATTTAAATTTACCTTAGTAATTTTTGTCAGTGTTGATTCACTTTGCTAATTGATGGGTGCTTTACTGAGTTGGGGATGCTCACTCTCTGCTGTTGTTTTACGATGTTCTTTGACTAATGCTTGCTCCATCGTACAGTTGGAGATTTACTCAATTAAAAATGCATCTTATCTAGAGAAGTAGTGTGTAGTGGTACCTTCAAATGCTTTGGCACGATTAATATCTGTTGAAGAGGGTCGATTTGATAAAATCAACTCGCACATCATGGAAGCGTGGAGATCACATCACATGCGATCTAGGTTGACTAGTCATACTAGTCGATGGGACAAGAGAAATTATTTTTTTCAATGGAATCACATGGTTTGAAAACCCTTCCCAATCAGTTCCATCAAGATCATAAAATAAGTACTAGTGTTACCTCGTGTAGCGTGATCATGATTCTCGTGTCTCTAAACGAAGAGACATCTCGTCTTAAGTCCGATACTACGGAGTGAACACTTACGGGCGTGTGGATGAGTGATGAATCTCAGATACATAATGTTAATATCTATTTATTATTATCCTAACTTAAACAATTCAATAAAAATCTCTATTAATTCCCTAATATTAACTATTCTTATATTGTAAATAATTTGTGTATAATTAACACTATTTCTATCCCTAATTTTATTGTATTTATTACTAAAATTTTCTTTGTTTTTTATTTTATTAAAAACTCCTAAAAATTAAGTTAATTATTGTATGTTTTAAAAAGAAATTTAAAGTACAAAAAATTACAAAATCTTTAAAACACGATGTTATTTTACCTATTAGAAATACTCCCAAAAATTCATCTTGGTACAAATGACTTCTTTTGGCTTTTTGACCAACATGAACCTTGTAGATCTCAATGACATCTACAATGTCATGTTTTTTCCTTTTTCTAGTTCAACCTCCTATTATTTGTTTTTTATTTATCTTTATTTTTGCTATTATTTTTTTTTCAATTGGGCCACATGGTGCCCTCTGGGCTGGCCCTGTCCTCTTCTCTCCATCCGGCCTTCTTCTCGGTCGTTGGATCATCTCTTCCCTGCCTTCATCTTAGCCCTCCTTTCACACTTCCTTCTCAGCCATCAAATCTGACCCCAGATCAGATCTTAGCCCTCCACTTCTGCCTCCTCCTGAGCTGTTGGATGACATAGCATCCAACGCCTCTTCTTCTTCCACCTAGCCCCCTTCTTTGCCTCCACCCGGCCGCCCCCTCGGCTGGCTGATCATCCTCCATTGCTTCCATCCGTACCGTTCACTTCCTCTTCACTCTCAACCCTCAGATCTCACTACTTCTCTATCCCCGTCGTTCACCTACGCTCGTTCCCCAATCACTAGATAAAATCTGATCGATCAGATCCTCGCCGCCCGCCTGTGCCCTAATCCGGGTCATTGGATTGCAAGATCCAATGGTCCTGACTGCGATGTCTACCTCCAATGCCTCCCCCTCTTCTGTTACACCTCGTCAACCCCCTCCCCCTTCCTATTTTGGAAGGCGCCTTCGTTCACCTTCCGTCAATCTAACGCCAACTCCAAGCAGCTCCGAGATCCACCTTCCTCGTGTAACTCCCCATCCTTCAATCCCAAACTTCTAGGACTCCCATTAAGTCATCTAAATGTGCTTCATCACCATCTGTAACATCCACTTTCTTCACCTATAAATGCCCTACTCCCCCGCCTCTTTTCATCATCCACCACTTGAGGGCCTGAAGCTCAGCTTCCTCCACCCTCCGGTGCGAAGGGTGGTTGTCGAGGAAACGATGACTTCAGACCCAAGGTGTGATCCATGGTCCTTCGACCATGCTGCGGTCGCCCTAGACATTATTGAGCACCGAGGCCAGGTCGCCCTCATCGTGCGAAGACCCGAGCACCTCCGATGCTCAGCCCAGACTACTTCCTCTACCATCTACACCTCTGATCTCTAGGTACTTCATCCCCGTGTTTTTATTTTATTTTCTCTGATTTAAGTCATCGCACACAACGCTGTTCACCCTCCACTGACCATCCCTCGAGCTTAGGAACTCCACCAGCACCTTCGCCGACCTCTCCGTTCGCCCCCTTCCCTTCTCCAGGACCCGTCCACTGCACCCACCTTCACCTCTGCTTTGCTGGAGGAGAAGACCCTTGGTCCACCGCTCTGACCATCTACACGGGACTCCATCTCACCAACCACACTCGCACTCACCTCACGCACCCTTCGGCTATACTAACTTCTGCAGGTGCCTTCAATGATCGGAACTATGCCGCCATCTTCAATCTCCACCTCCTCCTTCAGTGATGCGTCATTGACCACCATCTACAGCTACCTTCATAGCTTCCTCTCTCGTCGGCCATCACCACCAGGTGATCATGAAGCTCCGTCGAGGTTCTACGGACAAAGAGGAGCACGAAGGAGCTTTGGCTGCCTCATCGGAGCTCCAACTAAGCCGCTGCTCCTCTGCAGAGGAGGAAGCGCGGGTGCCATTGGATGGCACCCTTGCGGTGGCCATCCAACAACGCAGATGAATCCACGATGCATCACCGATCCTGCAGGATTGGTTTACTGATGAATCCATATTTCATCATCTTTATTCTATCATTTTTGCCTCAAAAACCCTGGCAAATGCATGTAAATACCTTTAATTCCTGCATTTTAGCATTCATGCACGTGTGTGTAAATAGTGTATAAAATACAGTTTTAAGCCAAAATTTTAGAATAAAGAAAATAAAAGAAAAAGAATAAAATATTGTAAATATTTTATGACCCTGAACTCCGAGACCTAGGCATCTAGATGAATAGGTCGATAAGAAATAAAGTAGGGGGAGATAAGGGCCAGAATACAATAAAAATTCCCTTTTATTTAATTCATTCTTTATTCATTTTGGGACCTATTTTTTGTTCTACTTTTTATACCTCAAATAAAGAAACTTTGTACATGAAAGTTGTATATAATTAAATATAGAAAAATATAAAATTAATCTCACACATAATGTACAGATAAAAAGTTTAGATCTGAATAAGTTTCCAGAATACCAACTTCCCAGATCTGTATCTCTCAATTAAAAAATCGGAATGTATCAAAATCACCTTTAATTGTATATAATTTTCAATAAGCTATTTAATGAAGGTGGTTTCATATTTTGCGGAGCTACGGTTTGAAAGTTGAGTTTTGGACCCCTATTGTATACTTGTACAGATTAAAATATTCATTTTATTTATTATTCATTATTTTTATAATTCTATACTTTTATAATTTGTAAATATTATTTCTAATATATGTGTGTATTAAAACATGAATAAAAACACTAAAGAAAAGACAAAAATTAAATACCTGTATATATAATACATAGGTATAATACCTGTAAATATAAATATACAATTAATACTTCTATTTTATTAAGTGTACAAAACACTTCAGGAAAATAAAATAAAAATATATTTAAGTGTATAAAAATAATTTATAAATATATAAAATAATAAAAAAATCTAATAAAATCAAATATATAAAATAAAAATAAAATATTAAAATATATAGATATGTATACCTATATAGGCCATAAAAGGCAACTTGTATTTCTATACCTCAGAAAAATAAATAAAAATCATCATAAAATAATTCAGAAAATAATAACTATTTTTCATTTTATAACCTAAAATTAATTAAATCATTTACTATTTTTAAATTAATTATCAAATAATTTTTGCAGGGTTTTTCTTGGTTGGTCCACGTGGACCAACCAGGAGGGTCCGAGAGTTGACCACGGGTGAACTCTCTGACTTGCCCCCTGTTCCTTTGTCAGAGCATGGTTTTCCTCGGTATTCACCGATTTTTGGGAGACGCGTCTTGCATCTTCTCGCATAACATCCTTCTTGACTTTTGTACCTCGTAGACTGGTGATTCACGCCCTTATCTTTCCTTAGGCGTTGAATCGTTATGTAGCTCCCAACACCTTGATCTTTGGAGCGCCAGAGTCATCCCGTCAACCCTTCTTATTCGACCCCTGACCTTCCTCCTCGATTTTGGACCCCTTTGGAACACCATTCTCATCTCCTGTCATGCGCTACTGAGAGAAGGAGGTGACAGCTCCACCCTCCGATCTTCAGGCGGGTCGTGGAAGGTCGAGGCGGTCTCCACCACCTCCGGTGAAGCCTTGCCGTCGAGGTTTTCACCTCAGGTAGTCACACCTTTGAGGCACTGCTTTCTCCTTATTTTTTGTGCTCTTTTCGTTCCCCGTACCCATAGGATCAGAACCCCATTCGCCATCTTGCGTTTCGTCCATCAGATCACCAAATCACCCCCTCACCAGAGTTGCTACGACGAGCCTCGACTTCGTCTCCACCAGCCACTCCACCTAGCCAATCAGAGCCTCGAGTCCTTCCTTTGTTTGCTGGAGCTTTCTTGCAGGGTCAGGAGCCAAAAGGCCCCATCTGGAGCCGATTTTTGTTGGGCTTGAGGTACCTGGGGCCGTAACTCTTCCCCGAGGCCACGATGGCCCACCGGAGGTCTCCCCACCATTTTGACGTTGCCGGCCGCTCGAGGAACTCTCCAGGAAGCTTTTGGGACTGAACATGGTGCTTCTGGTCGATGGAGCTGCATGATCCGAGTGCTCGAGGGACCCCCAGGCTTCAGTTCTTCCTTGTTCATCCTGGGGCCTTCTTCGCTGTTCGATCAAGGGCCGACTTCCAGATCTAGCAGGTGTCATCCGATCCAGAGCGTCACAACCGTTGATCCTTGACGCATGATCTAATCCCAGCCGTCCCCGCGTGAACCGTCATCGGCTGTCCAAGGAGCGACGCGTGTCCAAGTGATTAAAGATCCGTCGTTCGATCTGCGCCGGCCCTGGGTATTTTGCATTTTCAACCCAGGCCCATTTTATATTTAATATTCAACACTTAATATTTCATTTGCAGTTTAATTATTTCGTAATTTTTGCAAAAACACCATTGAATTTTATATTATTGCACTTGGGTCCCTATCTGCGTCATCTCACGTGCACGGTGCATGTGAGGCGTGTAAATTTTGCGTGGGGTGATGAATCCACATTTCCTCATCTTTATTCTATCATTTTGGCCTCAAAAACCCTAGTAAATGCGTGTAAATAGCATTAATTCCTGCATCTTAGCATTCATGCATGTGCATGTAAATAGTGCATAAAATAGTGTAATTACAACTAAAATTATAGAATAAATAAAAGAAAAGAAAAATAATAAAATATTGTAAATATTTTATGACCCAAAACCCCGAGACCTAGACATCTTGATGAATAGGTCGACAAGGAATAAAGTGGGGGGAGATAAGGGTCAAATACCTGTTCTTTTCAATTCATTTTCTATTCATTTTGGGACCTATTTTTGGTTCCACTTTTTATACATCAAATAAAGAAACTTTGTACATGAAAGTTGTAGATAATTAAATAAAGAAAAATAAAAAATTGATTTCACTCAAAAATAATGTATAGAGAAAAAGTTATGGTCTGAATAAAAATCCAGAATCCCAACTTCCCAGACCCGTATCTTACACATAAAAATTCCAAATGCATAAAACTCACCTTTAATTGTATATAGTTAAAAATAAGCTATTTAATGGCGGTAGTTTCGCATTTGGCGGAGCTACGATTTGAAAGTTGAGTTTTGGACCCATATTGTACACTTGTACAAATTAAAATATTCAATTTATTCTTTATCCATTATTTTTATAATTTTATATTTTTATAATTAGGTAAATATAATTTATAATATATTTGTATATTAAAATCAGAATAAAATTGCAAAAGAAATACAAAATTAAAATACATGTATATGATACATAGGTATTATACCTATAAATATACATACATAAATTATACTTGTATTTTATTAAATTTTTTTGATGTAATTGTATTTTATTAAATATACAAAACACATCAAAAAAATAAAATAAAAATATATTTAAGTGTATAAAAGTATTTTATAATTTTATAAAATAATAAATAAAAATAATATAATTAAAATACATAAACTAAAAATCAATTAAAAAATATAGAGGTAATATACCTATAAAGGGCATAATAGGAAACTTGTAAAAATATACCTTATAAAAATAAATAAAAATCATCATAAAATAGTTTATAAAATAATAAACATTTTTTATTTAATAAACAAAAATTAAATAATTCAATTTCTCTTTTTTATCAATTTTACAAGGATTTTTGCCAAGGAATCTTCTGGTTGGTCCACGTGGACCAACCAGAGAGCTCTGTTGGTTGACCTCGGTCAACTCTCTGACCGAGGTCTGGACCTTGTCAGACCTGCATCGTTGACGATTTTCAACGATTTTTCGAGGACGCCTCTTACACCATCTCGCGAAGGAGTCTTCTTAACTTTTCATCCTCTATGATCGAGGATACACGCCCAGGTAAAACCTCGGGGGATGGAGCATCGATTCAACCGCTATGCCTCGGTCTTCCCCACCTGGCTGTCAACACTACATAACCAAACCTTGACTTTGATTTGAATTTCGAACCCCATTTTCGTCCCGATTCCTCCCCTTTTTGCTCTCGTTTGAGACCTGGAGGTGACATCTCCAGGATCAGATCTTCAAGGAGGCGAAGCATCGTGGATTGGGCGCGTTCCACCCCACCTCCGGCGACCCTTTCGTTGAGGTATTTTTAACCTCGAGCCCTGGCCCTTGAGGTGTTTACTTCTCTTCTTTTTTGCTCCCTTTTTATTCTCTGTAGTTTTAGGATCACGTAGCCATCGTCATTTCCCATTTCCATCGGTCGATTTGCACAATCGACAATCCTCGCCGGAGCAAGCTCCGGCGAGCCCCCACATCTACGTTCACCCCTTGTGCGTGCCCCCTGGAGGTCGAGGCAGTTTGCCCTCGTCTGCCTCATCCATTTTTGCAAGTGCAGGAGCTCAAAAGACCCCCTTGGAGGGTCGATTTTGGAAAACTCGAGGTACCTGGACCCACATTCTTCTTGGGCTTCGCCACGGAGCATCGGAGCTCTTCGAGCCTTTTTGACTCCGCCGGTGGACCAAGGAACCTTCCAGGAGTCGAAGGAAGCCGTCCACGACGAGGGAGGAGACTGGAGCAGCGCCCTATCGTCGATCAAAGCTCGCCGGAGGTGGTGTTCTTCCCTGTTCTTGCAGGGGGGTCCATGATGAACCTCAGTTTCATCATCTTTATTTTCTATAATTAACCCCCTTGCTTAAAGTTTTGTCAATAAAACCCTGTTAATGTCCTATAATTAACAGAGTCCTAAATAAATTAAAAACCACAAAAAATGGCAAAACAAAAAAATCAGTGGTATTTTTTTTAGCCTTAAAAATACCCTTAAAAATATTTCGGGTCTTCATTTGATCTCATCTCCAGTTTTGGTCAACATGAAACTTGTTGATCTCATCAAGATCTACAACTTTCATGTTTTGAGTTTTCTCAAATTCGAACAATTAAGCCTTCAAAAATCAAAAATACAATCTGAATAATCTGATTGGGCCACGTGGCCCAATCTGGGTGAGCCACGTGGCCCCGCCTTCTTTGCCTTATCCGCTTGCATCCTTGGCCGTCGGATCACGTTTTGATCCAACGGCCGTGTCTTTTCCACGCACGCCTCAATCCATAGACATCAGATCATCTCCCGCCTTCAATCCGCACCATCCGTCCGCGCTCATCCCTCCTTACGCCACGTGGCATGTTGTGAGCCACTCGATCCGTTGTTTAAAACTTCGATCCTGGCCGCTGCTTCCTTGGACGCTCCTCAGCCCTCCGATCACGCCCTCGATTCTTTGATCTCAGCTGCCCATTCCTCTGACGCTTCTCATCCGCTCGATCGGCCTTAGCTTTCCATCTGAGCCGTCCTTAAGCGCCGAGCCCGTAGCTCGACACGTGGCGTGAGCGCAGCCCTTCGATCGCTCCGCCCCCCGATCTTATCTCAACCGTCGCTCCGCGCCCTTCTCTCAGCCGTTAGATCGCAAGATCCAACGGCCGAGGCTTCGTCTTCCTCCTCCCGCATCCTCCGCCTCAGCCCCGCACCTCGCAGACCTCCTCCACCCTTCTAAATTTAGCTGCCTTATCTGACCTCCTCTCCTTTCGCCAACCGCCTCTAGGTCTTGCCCACTCATCAACCTCCTCCCCGCATATCTCCACTACCCACGACCACCTTCCAGTCGACCCACAACTCCCTCTAAACCCACGACGCCACTCATCAGCACCGCCGACTTTGCCTTTTAAATACACCGTCCCCTCCTCCGATCACTTTGTCCATCGACCAAGGGGCAGAGGCCTAGCCCTCCAGCTCCTCCCTGTGACAGGGGGAGGAGCTCGGATTGAGCGACAACGGTCTTCTTCCCCGATGAGACCCACCGCCGATCACGGTGGTGCTGCGGAGGCGGCAGCCCCGCTCGAGCTCCGAGGAGTAGCCGACCTCGAAGTGCGACGACCCGGGCCTCTTCTCCGACGCCCAGCCCAGGCCACGACCTCCATCCCCGGTCAGGTAAGCCCTCTGATCTCCTCTTGTTTTTCTCTTGATTTTGCCTAATTTTCTAAGCCTCTATACAATCTACCCCGCTCCACTGATCTCCCATTTAGCTCCGCCATCAATCCATCTTCCTCGCCGACTCTTCCGATCACCACCCTCCTCCGCCACGACCCCTTTCATCCCAGGCATTCTCCTCCACCGGAGGCGGAGGAGAACACACAAAAGGGCTCCACTTCTCCGCCCCCTTAGGCCCTTCGCGCACCTCAGCTCGCACGCACACACCGCTAACCACTTCGTGCAAAACTACCAACGTCAATGGCCGGACTTCGGGCGGAGCTGAGTTCTAGAGCTCCGCCTCCGGCGACCAAGTGTCGATCGAGCATTCCAGGTGCTCCCGCGTCTTCTCAGACCTCAGACCTTCATCGCCTGACCTTCAGCGATCTTCCACGAGCTTCACCGAGCACGGCGAGGCGCGGCGGAGCTCCAGGCCCCACGCCGGAGCTCCAATTGCGCCGCCACCCTACGGACGAGAAGACGAAGCAGCTACCGTTGGATCTCGCCCCCACGGCGGGGATCCAACGGCCCTGGAGGGGCCACGTCGACCGTCCCGGAGCGCGGAGGCTCAGTGGGACCGAGCCTCGCCCGAGTCAACCTCGAGCAACCACGTGGCCCGAGCCACCTGCTACGGCCACCCGAAGCAGTGCCGACCCTCGCCCCCGCCTGAGCCTGAGCTCACGTGCCACCCGCATGTGGGGTCTGGGCTTTTTGCATCGGCGCCCTCGCACCTTCCACAAATTGCATCCAGGTCCTAATACACGTGGCACACCCAGAGACCACGCCAAGCCTGATCGCCACCAAGCCTGGAGGCTCGGATAGCACGAGCCAAGCCGAAGCTGCCGAACCTCTGCCAAGCCTGACACCAAGCCTGGATAGCACGTGCTTCACACGTGCTATTCTGGGAAATTTGCAGAGACGCCCACGAAGTTCTTCTTATTTACAAAAAGGTCCTCGCGCATATGGATTATTTACAGGGAAGTCCCCGTACTTTATTGTTATTGCATTTTAGTCCCTCCCAGGGTCCTTTTTGTAGGTATCTTTTCATGTTTCTTTTCACTTATGCCCTTATCTTCATTGTTGCATATCTTGAGCTACGTAGCTCCAGTCGAGTTGATTTCAGTTTCATTTTGATGCTCTTCTCATCATCTTTATTATGGCATGCTTCAATTTGAGATTTGACACTATGATCAGTAGTAACTAAGTGTCATGATTTCTTCGTTTCTCATGCCTATTTGTTGTATAAATGAAAAAGTGCTTCAGTAATTGATTTTGTTTGACTCGCATATTGTATGACTCAAGTAATTATTGTTCAGGGCATATTTGCATTGCATTTCTCTGCATTTATTAGCATGATAAAAATTTATAAAAAAATGCATATTTATTTTTAATGCATGGTCTTGTTGTTGTGTTGTCTCCTCGCATAATTTGACCTATATGCCTTTAACTCAACACTTAGTTAAATAAAAAGAAATCCGATTAATACGAGAAAAGCGTGTGTCCCTGAGTTCGACCTTGGTTTCTTACCAAGTAAAAAAATAAATTACGACCATCGCATTCTTATTTGACCTATGTCAATGAGGTGGTCTCTTTGATGACCAAAATCGGTCCGACTGCTACGACATGTTGAAGTGCTAATCTAGCACTCTTAAAGGGCCGATTTTGCGGTTCATCAAATGGCGCCGTTGCCGGGGACACGGCTCATTTCTTTTATTTTTTGGAATTTTGTTTATTTAATTAAGTGTATCTTTTATAGGTCATTTTTTGTTCATTCATTTTGCATTGTAAATTTTTTTTTCTCTATGGATCTCTAACCATTGTTTTTGTGGCAGGGCCCTTGATGGTTCAAGGAGGCGAGGAGCAGGACACTTCCCGCTGTGAAGAGCCGCAGAAGCATGCTTGGAGTACGTCGAGAAGAAAGAAAGAAAATGTCTTGCATTTTTATTTCTATGCATGAACTGTGTAATAATTCGTCTTTTACAGCGGTCTTCGATCGAAGACTCGCGATTGTAATCGAACGATCGTGGTTGTGTGGGGATCGTCCCCACTTGAGTGTCGACCTAGGACTTGGCACGCGGCTCTCCGAGCTCATTTTAATTCTTTCCATATTTTTACGTGCTTGATCGTAGGTAGGACACACTAATTTCTATACGCACATAATCTCGCATCACTTAGCTAAAATTAATGAAGATCAATCACTGCTAATAGATGCATGATTAGGTGCGGCTTTTTCGACTTGCATACATGTTGGATTTGGTTTTCAAAACGGCCCCAGTTTTTCACGTGTTTTTGTCAAATCACTGCATGATTTCTCGCTTAGCCTAAATCACGTTTTTTTATCGAATACATGTTTTTCTCGGCTTTCATTTCCTAGCTTGATCACCTAGGATTAATGGAAAATGAAATGAACGGTAGACGATGATTTCCTGATTGATGTGCTAACCTTAATTCAGTGATAATTCTAAATAAAATTGGGACTGTTAATTGCAAGTCAACAAAAAAATGGAGTAAAAATCGGTTTTGGGAGAGCAACACCCTCGATTACGCGTTGGTTTTTATTTCACATATTTCTCCGCGTAATTATCTAACGTTTTATCACCAATAAAACCAACAAGATAATCAACCAACCTTGGTTGGTTTCATGTGTGAGTTGGTGAAACTAAGGGTTTGCTTGCTTGATTGAGCCATGGATGTTGCGACACACACCCCAAAACCTTAGTCCCTCCATTTCATCTCCGAAGATTCATCCGCTCCCTTGTATATCCATCCCTCTTCTTCGTTCACCTTGGGTCTCTCCCAACATCAAATTCCATCTTTATACTTAGGCTAATCTCAGCCTAAGTATAGGGGGGACCCAAGTCCCCGTGATTTTCTCTACTCCTCTTTTCTTGCCTTTATACTTAGGTTATTTCTAACCTAAGTATATGGGGAGCCCCTCTTAGCTCTCATATATTCCTATATACTTAAATGGACCTATGTACTTGTAACATCTAGTGCTATGAGGACATAGCAAAGTTTAAGTATAGGGGGATATACCGTATATACCGTATATTTATAGCTATAATCTGAAAAATTTGAAAAATTTAAAACTTTTTGGCTAAGGTAAAATTCTTTGAACTAAGAGAACTCAAATGATTTCGCGGCTTTTCGATATTATGTTACGCTATTTTTATAAAAATATTTTCGAAAATGATTTTTGAAAATGTTTTGAAAATTTTTATTTTGTGTGACATGGTTTTGGAAAATCGCCATCTCTTTTCAAGGAAAGTTGAGTCTAACATGTGTTTTAACTTTATTAAAATCCATAAAAATGAGAAAAACCTTAAAACCCTTTAGGAGCCGTTAGTGACTACTAAACCCAATTAAGTAAGCCGCTTTCAGTGAGGGTTCGCCCTTAGCAGATTGGATGGTTTAGAGGACATCGCGCAAGGCCCCGTCCTCAAGCAACGGGCTTCGGCCTGTACTTACATCCATACTGGCTGAATTGTAGCTACTTAATTGAGTTTAGGCAGTTGTAATATCTCTTGAAGTTCAAAAAAATGAAAAAAAAAGTGTGTCTTGTTCTTGAATGAAGAAGTTGGATTAATCCTCTACACCTACATTTCCACCCGGGATCTGAAATGATTAAGGAGACTCAGCCTTTTGAGGTCTTTAAGATTTTAGGTTAACCAGCCTTAGCCATCAGGGTCTTAGACTTAATCATCCACATTCCCCTAAGTTTTTAGATTTGCATGCTATATTCCATGCTTAGTCTCAGACCGAAAGAATATGATCAGCACATCACATGCACGACTGCGGTTTTTGATGAGATGAGTTGATTTTTCACCTGAGGGATTGGGATGAGGAAGTCGAGTTTGGATTTGATCTAATGATGCTCGAGGATGGGATAAAATCTTTGGAGGCTTCAAGAAACCTGAGTGTCAGCAATGTTAGCCAGTATGAGAACTTGGTTCTTATACTAATCTCTTGACATTGACCTAAGTGCCAGGGTGTGAAATAAATAAAAAATGTTGATTAGTGTGCGCCAACTCTTGGTAAAAGCAGGGAGCTAGCCACCAATTATACAAGTCAATGAAATTCAAAGAAAAGCTCTCACTCCACAAAGTCAAATATCAAAGAGCTTCCACCAAAGGCGAGCGCTCCCAAACTTTTCAAAGTGTCCACTTGGACCACCGCTATTAGGACCAGGAGTCGGGCTTGCACCAAAAAAGGGCTCTGCATCGTAAATGCTACAAGTCTGGGTGTCGAAGGTACGATAGGTACTCAAAAGAGACACACCCCGGTGTACTCCCAGGAAAACAAGTGCAGACGGCTCCAACTTCTCTTAACGGACGCACTGATCAACACCAAAAAAATGTGTTGCGTAAAAAGGCACTAGAGAGAATCCTTGTTCCAATGAGAGGGAGAGAAGAATTGACACAATCCCATGCCCTCCATTTCTGGCCTGCCATCTACATTTTCTAAGTCTGACAACTAAAGAGACGGTGGACTGAATGCAAGATTTGATTTATTCCCTAGTGTTGAGGATTGGGTCCTTAGGGGATTTTCTCGGACTAAGACTTTGGGTGAAGACTTGACTCTACTCTCGAAATTGCAGTCAACACTAAACTTCATATCCTTTAGCTTATATGTACATCAGAGAGAGTCTAGAGAAATAGAGGAATGGGAAGCCTCTTGATTAAGGTTGGGTTGAACTCTAGAATTTTTAATCTCTAAAGTCGAGTCGACTTGATCAGATTGGATCCTGTATTCACATGCACAAGGGGGTTAATCCAACTTAGTCATTCTTTTTGATGCTCGAGGACGAGCATAGTTTAAGTATAGGGGGGTGATGAACCTCAGTTTCATCATCTTTATTTTCTATAATTAACCCCCTTGCTTAAAGTTTTGTCAATAAAACCCTGTTAATGTCCTATAATTAACAAAGTCCTAAATAAATTAAAAACCACAAAAAAATGGCAAAACAAAAAAATCAGTGGTATTTTTTTTAGCCTTAAAATATTTCGGGTCTTCATTTGATCTCATCTCCAGTTTTGGTCAACATGAAACTTGTAGATCTCATCAAGATCTACAACTTCATGTTTTGAGTTTTCTCAAATTCGAACAATTAAGCCTTCAAAAATAAAAAATACAATCTGAATAATCTGATTGGGCCACGTGGCCCAATCTGGGTGAGCCACGTGGCCCCGCCTTCTTTGCCTTATCCGCTTGCATCCTTGGCCGTCGGATCACATTTTGATCCAACGGCCGTGTCTTTTCCACGCACGCCTCAATCCATAGCCATCAGATCATCTCCCGCCTTCAATCCGCACCATCCGTCCGCGCTCATCCCTCCTTACGCCACGTGGCATTTTGTGAGCCACTCGATCCGCTGTTTAAACCTTCGATCCTGACCGCTGCTTCCTTGGACGCTCCTCAGCCCTCCGATCACGCCTTCGATTCTTTGATCTCAGCCGCCCATTCCTCTGACGCTTCTCATCCGCTCGATCGGCCTTAGCTTTCCATCTGAGCCGTCCTTAAGCGCCGAGCCCGTAGCTCGACACGTGGCGTGAGCGCAGCCCTTCGATCGCTCCGCCCCTCGATCTTATCTCAACCGTCGCTCCGCGCCCTTCTCTCAGCCGTTGGATCGCAAGATCCAACGGCTGAGGCTTCGTCTTCCTCCTCCCGCATCCTCCGCCTCAGCCCCGCACCTCGCAGACCTCCTCCACCCTTCTAAATTTAGCTGCCTCATCTGACCTCCTCTCCTTTCGCCAACCGCCTCTAGGTCTTGCCCAGTCATCCACCTCCTCCGCGCATATCTCCACTACCCACGACCACCTTCCAGTCGACCCACAACTCCCTCTAAACCCACGATGCCACTCATCAGCACCGCCGACTTCGCCTTTTAAATACATCGTCCCCCTCCTCCGATCACTTTGTCCATCGACCAAGGGGCAGAGGCCTAGCCCTCCAGCTCCTCCCTGTGACAGGGGGAGGAGCTCGGATTGAGCGACAACGGTCTTCTTCCCCGATGAGACCCACCGCCGATCACGGCGGTGCTGCAAAGGCGCCAGCCCCGCTCGAGCTCCGAGGAGTAGCCGACCTCGACGTGCGACGACCCGAGCCTCTTCTCCGACGCCCAGCCCAGGCCACGACCTCCATCCCCGGTCAGGTAAGCCCTCTGATCTCCTCTTGTTTTTCTCTTGATTTTGCCTAATTTTCTAAGCCTCTATACAATCTACCCCGCTCCACTGATCACCCATTTAGCTCCGCCATCAATCCATCTTCCTCGCCGACTCTTCCGATCACCACCCTCCTTCGCCACGACCCCTATCATCCCAGGCATTCTCCTCCGCCGGAGGCGGAGGAGAACACACAAAAGGGCTCCACTTCTCCGCCCCCTTAGGCCCTTCGCGCACCTCAGCTCGCACGCACACACCGCTAACCACTTCGTGCAGAACTACCAACGTCATTGGCCGGACTTCGGGCGGAGCTGAGTTCTAGAGCTCCGCCTCCGGCGACCAAGTGTCGATCGAGCATTCCAGGTGCTCCCGCGTCTTCTCAGACCTCAGACCTTCATCGCCTGACCTTCAGCGATCTTCCACGAGCTTCACCGAGCACAGCGAGGCGCGACGGAGCTCCAGGCCCCACGCCGGAGCTCCAATTGCGCCGCCACCCTACGGAGGAGAAGACGAAGCAGCTACCGTTGGATCTCACCCCACGGAGGGGATCCAACGGCCCTGGAGGGGCCACGTTGACCGTCCCGGAGCGCGGAGGCTCGGTGGGACCGAGCCTCGCCCGAGTCAACCTCGAGCCACCACGTGGCCCGAGCCACCTGCTACGGCCACCCGAAGCAGCGCCGACCCTCGCCCCCGCCTGAGCCTGAGCTCACGTGCCACCCGCACGTGGGGTCTGGGCTTTTTGCATCGGCGCCCTCGCACCTTCCACAAATTGCATCCAGGTCCTAATACACGTGGCACACCCAGAGACCACGCCGAGCCTGATCGCCACCAAGCCTGGAGGCTCGGATAGCACGAGCCAAGCCGAAGCTGCCGAACCTCTGCCGAGCCTTACACCAAGCCTGGATAGCACGTGCTTCACACGTGCTATTCTGGGAAATTTGCAGAGACGCCCACGAAGTTCTTCTTATTTACAAAAAGGTCCTCGCGCATATGGATTATTTGCAGGGAAGTCCCCGTACTTTATTGTTATTGCATTTTAGTCCCTACCAGGGACCTTTTTGTAGGTATCTTTTCATGTTTCTTTTCACTTATGCCCTTATCTTCATTGTTGCATATCTTGAGCTACGTAGCTCCAATCGAGTTGATTTCAGTTTCATTTTGATGCTCTTCTCATCATCTTTATTATGGCATGCTTCAATTTGAGATTTGACACTATGATCAGTAGTAACTAAGTGTCATGATTTCTTCGTTTCTCATGCCTATTTGTTGTATAAATGAAAAAGTGCTTCAGTAATTGATTTTGTTTGACTCGCATATTGTATGGCTCAAGTAATTATTGTTCAGGGCGTATTTGCATTGCATTTCTCTGCATTTATTAGCATGATAAAAATTTATAAAAAAATGCATATTTATTTTTAATGCATGGTCTTGTTGTTGTGTTGTCTCCTCACATAATTTGACCTATATGCCTTTAACTCAACACTTAGTTAAATAAAAAGAAATCCGATTAATACGAGAAAAGCGCGTGTCCCTGAGTTCGACCTTGGTTTCTTACCAAGTAAAAAAATAAATTACGACCATCGCATTCTTATTTGACCTATATCAATGAGGTGGTCTCTTTGATGACCAAAATCAGCCCGACTGCTACGACATGTTGAAGTGCTAATCTAGCACTCTTAAAGGGCCGATTTTGCGGTTCATCAGTCCACTGCCGTTCGATCGAGCTTCATCTCCAGGTCTTTCCTCCGCCTTTGGATCTGATCGCCTCCAGCCATCCGATCATCATTACCGCATCTAATCTCAACCGTCGGCGGCCGAAGCGTCATCACGCGAGGAGGAGCGAACACGTGGATAAATGAGTGCATCTGAGCTGTCCGCCCCCGCGCTAGCGTGGGTAATTTGCATATTTGCCCTTGTAAGTTCTGTAATTTGTATTTAGCCCTCAAATTTTTATCTGCAGTGTAAAACCTTTTGTAAAATTAGCACCTAAGTCCCTGTGTTACCTTTATTTACATTCAGGGCCTAGCCACGTCACCTCACGTGACTAGTACACGTGAGGTGAAGGGATTTTTGCGAGGACCCCCTCCAGGTTTTGGATATTTAGTTTCAGTCCAAGGATTTAAATATTCAGTGTAAAAGTTTTGGTACATTTGCATGGAAGCCCCTGGGTGTTTTAGATATTACAGTTAGGTCCTTCCCGGACGCGTGCTCGTCACGCGCCCTGGTGGGTATTTTGCAGGTGAACCCTTGCGGCTTCTAGTTTTTGTAATTGGTCCAGAAACTCCTTAGTTTAGTTATATATTTTGCGTGGAAATTGCAGTACAACCCCTAGATGTTTGTCTATTTGCACTTATACCCCTACTAGGCCTTGTATTTTTGCTTGCTTTCCTTATTTATTTAGTGCATCATTTTAACTCGAAAAATTCCCCCAAAAAATGTCATAGGCTCCTGTTAACCTGCTCATTCATGCCATATTTTTGCATTTCATTTTTATTGCATTTTAATTTTTGTTAAAAATAAAAAACATGTATTTTCAGTATTGTCTATCTTAGAAAATCCATAAAAATTATCAAAACACCTTGAAAAATTCCAAAAAAATTACCTATTGTGTATTTTAGTGTCTTCTAGTGTCAATCCAAAAATCATTAAAATTCTCAAAATAAAAACCTTAAAAATTAGAAAATACCTAAAAACTTCAAAAAAAATCTAAAAAATCGTAGAAAAATAAAAAAAATAGAAACTTAAGTCCTGTAGGTTTCCTATTTTATTATCTTTATTTTAAATTTATTTAGGAAAATTTTGTTACTGTTTGGTATTTTTCATTCCCATTTTTATTTCGGCCAGCAGTTTATTTGCTGTTTTCTTATATTTTAATTCTTAAAAATACAAAAACTTTTAGAAAAATCCCCAAAAATCACAAAAATAGTATAAAAATATAAAAAGACCAAAAATGTTTTATTTCTTAATTTTTGAGCATTTTCACTTTTTTTATAAATACCCTTTTACCTCTTTTCTTATATTGTTTATATATTCTATTTATAAAAACAAAAAAAAATAAAATATAAAAAGAAAATAAAAAATGAGAAAATTAAAAATCAAAATATAAAAAATATAAAAATATAAAAAAATTAAAAATTAAAAACCCACAAAAACATTTGCATGCTTGTAGACAATTAATCACACTCACACACACACTTGCTTGATCTATCCTTCCTTGCTCCCTGTGTTCGACACTCTACCTACTTCCACTATACACATGTTTGTAGAGTTATAATAAATTTTAACTCCACTTTTGCTTGTCATTGTTTGATTTATTGATTGTGGGTTAATTGTTGACTTTAGTTGAGATTTTTGCGTGGTCAACGATTCGACTGAGTTCCCGCCTTGTGTGGAACTTAAGACCATCGAATTTCGACTAAATCAAATGACGTCGTTGCCGGGGAGCAACAACGAATAGATTGCATTTTTGACTGATTGTGTTCATTTGTCTACATTATTGCTTGTTTGATTGATCTCTCTAGTTTTGATATATCTTGTTGAGCTTTCTAACCATTCTCTTTTCTTATCTTCTTACGAGGGACCGCGGCTCGAGGAGGATCGCCTAGATGATTCGTTGCAGCCTTGGGAAGCGGAGTCGACTTTTCTAGCCCAAGCCGACAGGAGAAAGCAGGAGGAGTGGGAGAGAGAGTGTGTTAGAGCAGCTTTTATTTTCTTTTGTGAGAGAGAGATTCATTTATTAATTTGTAATAATACAGGTACACTTGGACATTCAGGACTTTCGGGCCTAATTTCCAGGTGTTTGTTCACCTGAGGGCCCACCGCGGTTTTTATCGTGTTTTACTGCTGTCATTTTCCGGTTTTGATTTCTTTTTCATTTCTTTTGTGGATTGAGCCCTTCGATTTTAGGCATTTCTTGATCGATTAGATTAGGTCCAATCATTGCATGTACCTATAGTGCGTATTTAAACTTAGTTTAATTAAACAGTTAATCATCATCTTTGATCCGTTGTGCCGTGAGCTCATCCCGCTAAGCGCTTCTCCTGGACTCGATGTGTCGAGAGGAGGGGTGAGCCTAGACCAGACTCTAGGATTGGAGATTGGTGATTGACTTGTGGTTCTTAACGTTAGCAATTGCCTGCTTAGGACGATTTCTGTGTGCATATAAGCATGCAGTTTAGGTTTAAAAATTTCTGCTTTGCATCCCTCATGGAGAGAGCTGGAGGCGCTGTAAGTCTTCTATCTTAGCATTCATCATTTAGGCACAAAGGTGAGATTTCCATCTTGGTGCTGACTTGCACGGCTTTTTTTGACTCTTTTCTCCCTCTGTTTTTGGATCAAGTAGGAATCAAAGAAAATACAAAAACGTTAGGCACTTGTTTGAATCGACTCAAAAGAAGCGATAACACCAAAAAATTAGAAAAAAGGACTGCTAAGAAAATTTGACCTAAATAAAATTGGTAATTGGATTCATTGATTGGGGAGAGTAACACCCTCACTTGTATTCAAGTTGCATGGGAAGGTCTCCTTCCAAATGAGTTGAGCGGCTTTGTAAGGATTAGAGCCAAAAATCCAGCTTGTGGCTGCCTTGTGTATCGCCTGGATTTCCGAAGTATTGGCGCTACTATCGTACGTAGACGAGTAGGGCTTGGTCAACATTGGTGACTCACTATTGTGTTGAGCATCGACCTTGTCCGAAGTACCGAGCATAGGCGACGCCTTCACGGGTGTGTCTGCCTCATCGTCTACGTCTGAGTAGGGTCTTACACGCTCACGGGTGATTCCGTTGCGAGCGAGATTCGAAGTATCGATTTTGCCTCTCGGCTTCCTCCCTCTTTTCTTTGGCTGAGTAGGGATCCAGGAAGGGTTACAAGGACCTCAAAAAGCGCAAGCTACAGGTTACACAGGAGGAGGACAAGTACGGGAATACTTTTCTGGCAATACTCTCTCTGCTATAGGCGTAGCACTCTAAGGACTCGTTATAAGATAACTTCCTGAATTCAAGATAAAAATTACAAAGATAAAAGCCGAACTGATGACACGCCTGAGCACTCGGGTATGAGGTACTAAATAGGTCGTTGCGACCCAAGCGATCAGACGATGTGTCAATCAAGAAAAATGAACCACTCAGAATAGATAAAATCGGTCAAAACTCAAAACAACGATCCTGCTATTGGATTAACCTGGTATAGCGACCAGGGTCGAACTCAAGGAGCACGGGTTGGCCTCTCGGCCTACGAAGTAGTAAAAAGAAATAAAATAAAAGAAGAAACTATTTTTAGTGGTTTTTAATTTATTTTATAATTTTTTGGATTTTTTAATGTATAAAGAAAATAAGAAAAACAATTAAGCACACACTTCAACAAATTATTTAAAGCACTAAAAATCAACCAAAAATGCAAACAAAAATATTTTTATGTATTTTATAATTTTTAATGTTTTTGATGAATTTTTGATAATTTTCTGATGTTTATTTAATTTTCTAAAAATCAAAAAGTGGCAGAAATACAAGGTACTGTCCAGCCGAGCTAAAAGGGCTTAGATAAAATATCTAAAGCCCCCAAATTAGCTGGGAGGTAATTTTCCTGTAAAGAAGATTAAACAAGGAAAATTTATGTACCAATTTTATTATTTTTGGATTTTTGGTTTAATTACTAGAATTTTTATAAGTTTTTAGGTATTTTTCAATTTTTAGTGGCTTTCAGTAATGAGAAATAGCCAAAATTGGCTAGAAAATCAAACTAAGCAAAATAGATAGTAGCTAATTTTTGTGGAATTTTTAAGTGAGTTTTAATATTTTTTTGGGGTTTTTCAAGTTAGACAGTGACAAAAATGAAGGTTTTTGATTTTTTAAAAAGAACAAATGAAATCAAAAATGTCCTCAAAAATCCACGAAAATTTTACACTATGGCAAGAGCCATGTGTCCAATTTTCGTTAGATTTGGAAGTGTTTTGCTATTTTAATCAAAAATAAAGAAGGGGCACTGCGCACAGGGACCAAAGTGCAAATACCCAAGAGTCTGGGGGGTCTGGTGCAATTTTCCCAGCAAAACACGCGCCACGCGCGTGCCTGGGGCACTCAGGGACCAAATGTAATAAAAATAAGTCCCGAGGACTTATTGGTAACAGGTACCAAAAGTCCAGGGGCCTATCTGCAAAATACCCAAAATATAACACACATGCTCAAATAAACCACGCACAGGGGTATAAATGCAAATAGCTAAAAACTTTCAGTCATTCAAGAACAACCAGAACTACAGGGGTCTCTATAGCAAATAAACCAGATAAACACGTGACGAAGCACGTGGCATACAACGCACAGGGGTATAAATGCAAATAGCTAAAATACGAGGTCCTCTATGCAAATAACCAGAAAACTAAACAACTAAGTCCAACATTTACAGGACTAAAACGAAATAAAAGACAAGACAGGGCCTAAGGGTAAATTACCCTTTATTATGCGGACTGCTGGATGCGCGCCACGTGGAGTATCGGATGGTGGCTAACGGTGGGCGCTCCAGATGTCGCCTCCTCAGATCGGACGATGAAGGTTGCTCCGGAGATGGACGGCTCGGATTGCAACTGGAGCGGGAGGTGGCAATCGAACGGGACCTGGAGGTAGTGGATGAACAGGCGGACGGCGAACTTCGCCAGCCTCGTGGAAGCGCTCCTGACCTCCCCTGCTGCGCCTGAGGATCGAAGAAGCTCCGGCGTGGCGATGCGCAGCTACTGGTATCCTACGATGACCCAGCCGAGCACTGTAGGACTCCGGCGAGGTCGGCGGAGGCGGCGCTCCTGACTTGATATCGAAAGGCCTCAGATGGCCTTCCTTCAACCTGCAAAACAGCTCAGGAGACTCGCGGGTCGAGGGCAAACTGCCTCGACCCGGTTAGGCGAAGTGGGGATGAACGGTGGGTCGAAATGGCGAACTCCGGCGAAGGGGGTAGGCGGAGGAGCTCGACTCCCAGCTCCTGTGCGAGCTGGGTTGGATGGAGGGGTGAAGAATGTGCGTCGGAAGGAGGCGAAGGTGTCTGTAGGGTCTGATGATCGAATCTATCTACTGGACGGTCGGAATCGATGAAATGCGGCGGCGGAACGATTTGGGGGTAAATGGAAATTAGCGAAAACGGGAAGCCTAAGGGGATACCTAGGTGGTCGAAGAGACTGGGGAGGAGCTGCTGAAGCTCCTGGTCGTCGCCTCAAGGATCGTCTCCCTCCGAGGCTCGGTGCTCACGCAGGTGGCGGAGCAGCGGCGACGTAGCTCGCCGGATCGATGGCCAAGCTCCCTCTCCTCGCTTCGACAGGTCGAGACGCAAGCTGTCACTCTAGCGGACTCTCTGGAGCTCACTGGGGGTGGAGACAAGTGACCAAAGATGGAGAAATGAGGTGGCGGAGCTCGCTTATGTACGCGGGAGGGGTCCGAGAAAGATGGCTCGGGTAGGGCGTGGAGGCGCGCGGATCCCGACGTGGATGCCCGGCGAGGATGTCGGATGTGGTCGGATCAAAACGGACCCGGGGTTTGGTGGAATGGCGATCGGGTCGAGCGGGCAAAATTTCGAGAAGTCGGGTCCACGACCCAGATCAGCGGGAGGTGGTCCTGGGGGTGGTAGTTGACCGGGCGGTCAACATCCCCAGGACCCAATAGAGACAGGCCACGTGGCTGGATCTTCAAGTGCAAATTAAGGGCAGCTAGGGGACGAATCTGCAAAAAGTTAAAACATGAAAGATTTTTATTTTATTTTTTTTCTATTTTTTTGGTGATTTTTAATAATTTTTTCGAAATAAAAATAAGCTATATACAATATAGCACTATACATAGGTATATGTACAATATATAGGGTTTTGATTTTTGATTTTTTATTTATTATTTTTGTGCAATTTCATTCTTATTTTATATTTTATTTATTTTCATTATAAAATAAGGAATAAAAAGGGTATTTTTATTTTATTTTTATTATTTATTTACATAGGTAAAATAAATACATATATACATCTATATACATGGTATATGTGCAATATATTTTTGTATTTTTAATTTTGCTATTTTTATTTTGCTTTTGTTTTAATTGTTTTTATTTTATTTATTTACATTATAGAATATAGATTATTTACAAAAATTAGAAAAGTTAATTTTATTTATTTACAAGACTAAATAAATATATAAGAGAGGTTTATATACATGATGAAGGTGGTATTTTTGGTCTTTTTGATTTTGTCTTTTTCTTTTGTTTTTATACTTATAGATATATACAAGTATTTACAAGCATAATTTAGGCTATTTTTGTTGAGGAAAATATTTTTATTTATTTACATAAATATGTACACACATGAGCCCCTATCTCCCTCTACTTTGGCTTTTATGCGGTCAGGCCCATGCTGAGACCTCCCTTGGGTTAGGTTGCTCAATATTTATTCTAAATATTTCCCTCTTTTTCTTTTTAATCTTTATTCTTTTATTTTTGCACATAAACATGCTAATTATAGGTTTTTACACAATGCATGCTTTTGGTAATTATTCCTATTTACATATATCTACATGCATTTGCAAAGGTTTTTGTAGCTAAAATATAAGAATAAAGAGTGATGAATGAGTATTCATCACGAACCTTCACGGCTTCATGTGTTGAGTTGGTGAATCCCCTTGTATTGTGTTTGATTGCTAGTTGATTTTAGGTCAAGATCAAAAACACAGCACAATTGTGCGCAATTTTGCTCCCCCTCTTCTTCATTTTGCAACTTGCTCTTCTCAATAATCACGATGATGGGAAGGAGGTCTCTTAGGCCTACTTTGTCGGCACCGCTATCTAACACTCCTCCCCATTCATCTAGGATGACCTCGGAGAGTCCAGACCCACTCTCCGAGCCTGAGTTCACTTCCGCCCTGTCCCCCCTCGACCACCTTCTCATTCTCCTTCCATCAGTCCAAGAGTTTCAGAATTTAGTGCATCACAGAGCTCAGATCATTTTACGGCACCTGAGATGGGTTCTTTTACTTTTTCAGAGAATCCAGACATGGCTGACAGAGGAGAGCACCCAGATGAGCATGAGCACCCTCCATTCCTATACGACCAAGCTGCCATCAACAATTCCTTGCTAGCATCCCTGGAGACAATGCAGAGACAGATTCGTGACCAGGGAGTCTTTATCAGTGACCTCATGAGAGAGATCACACAGATGCGAGAGAACAGACCTGGGGGCGGTGGCGGTGGAGGTGATATACCAGTTGTAGAGAACGAGGGAGGAGAACCTAACCGGGAGAGGCCACCGCAGACCATCATGAGAGAATTGCACAATCCAGCATCCTCCCTTACTCATCGGTGGATCCGACTCCCTCCCATTCATGGAGACTTCGAGCTTCGCCCGTATACCATTCAACTACTTCCAAAATTTCATGGGCTGGTGACCGAAGAGCCACAACTCCACCTTCAAGAATTCGAAATGATCTGCAGCACAATTCATGACAGGCTGGTGACCGAGGACACCATCAAGATGATAGCCTTCCCCTTTTCTTTGGTTGACAGAGCCGCGTATTGGCTCAAACATTTGGAGAGGTTCGTCGACACATGGGCAGATCTCCAGACCGCATACCTGAACAAGTATTATCCTCTCGGCCGGACGAACGCAGCAAGAGCAATGATCAGCAACTTCGTAATGATCCCGAATGAACAATTCCATGAAGCTTGGGATCGATTCAGAGAGCTCATCGCCCGGTTTCCACACCATGACATATCCAAGCCCAATCTGGTTCAGAGTTTCTTTTGTGGGCTGACACCGGAGCTGTAGGGGCTTGTTAATGCCTCTTGTGGTGGGTCCTATTTTTCCAAGGGTGAAGACGATGTTTGGGCCATCTATGAAGGGATGGTAGAGAATTTGACAGTTATGGCCCAAGCCCGCGTCTACACGCAACAGATGCCCCACCAAGGAGCAGGATCATTTCAGAGGATTGCCCGCATCGATGCCGGTCCTCATACTCCGTCGGCAGCCGCAGCCCAAGCCGAATTAGCCGCAACTGACATGGGCATTATCAGTGAAAAGCTGGACCGTCTCGAGATCCTCGAGAAGAAGAAGATGCAAGGCATGGCCCAGATGGACCAAATTGCCAAGACTATGAGTGACCTGAAGACACAGATTCTTTGCGTCCAGGAGGCACAGACATCTTCCCAGCAGCCTCCCAGGTCACGAGCTGATGCCAGCAGTAGCAGCTCAACCCAGCCCTCTGCCTCATACTGCCAGGTCAACCACATTCAAGCAGAGCCGATCCCGTTGCTATAGTACTACCCATCGCAGCCGCCATCTCAGAACACTCAGATGGTGGTCTATCAGCCGGATCAGCCACTGGCAGTTCTACCTCCACCATCCTTCGAGCAGGAGCCATTGATGGAAGTCAATGGGATTTGGTACGACCGGTACCCACAGCCCGGGATTCGTCGCGATCACCCCGGATTACGTTGGGGCACTGGTGGCACTTCATCTCAGCAGCAACCTCCAGCTCAAGGACAACAGAACAGCCAGCCATAGCAGCACTAGCCCCAGTATGCCCACCAGCAGCAATACCAGCATGGTCCTCGTCCCGCCTATCAGGAACAGTAGTGGAGGTAGCATCAACAGCCTCAACAATCATACTCCCATCCTCCCCAGCATTATCCTCACCAGCAGCAGCAACAACCTCATTTCCAGCAGGGAAACCCGTTCGGTTCTCAGGCCCCCGCTTTTGAGAACCCAACTCTAGATGACCTTTCCCGCTTGCTTTCCGAACAACGAGCATCCTTCCGGCAGGAAATGGATGAGTTCCGGCAGGAGATGAGGGATATCATCAAGGGCAAAGCCGCCATACCAGCTCAGATTGAACCGAACCCGAACAATATGAAAAGGAAGTCTGAGCAGGTACAATTCATAGAAGATACTTCTCCTAGTGATTATTTGAGTGGCATGTCTTCTTCTTTGTATGATGCTGATTTTGTAGCTACTAGGAGCAGTAGGATGCCAGCCGGCGGTGCCTCATCTGAGCGACAACCACAAGCTAAATTAGGAGTGCCAGATGAGCAGAGGAGCGGTGTTGATACCGCTGATGACGTTGAAGACGGTGGTGCTGATGCCACCAATGATGGAGAGCCAGACGACGGTACTGAGGCCGTCGTGATACCAGATGCAGACGGTGGTGCTGATGCCACCATTTTGGATGCAGAGCCAGAACGCGGTGCTGATGCCGCGAAGACAGGTGTCGTTGGTGGCGCTGAGGCCACCACATCTACTTTTGTTGAGCTTCCTTCTGTGGTGTTACCACCTTCTGTATCTATGGACTGTGGTAACAACAAAAAGAACAAAAAAATGAATAAAGGAAAGGTTTTTGTTCAAATTTCAGATCCATATGTGTTGAATGATGATCATGGTATGGATTCTATTCCTTCACAGGCATAGGAACCTCATCCTAGCCCTCCATCTGCGGAGGCCCCTACTATCCCCTTCCCCGAAGCACTTCACTGGACGAAGGGGAATAAAAGAGAAAATCCTAAAAAAACCCAACAGGTAGAGTTCAGCAACCAGATGATTGACAGGTTCCACATTCAGCTGACTCTACAGGAAGCACTTGAGCACATCCCCCTCTTCAAAAGGAACTTGAAAGAGAAGACTACAGTCCGCATGAAGAGGAGGAACCACAGAGATCAAATCCATGTGCTCACTCATTCCACGTGCTACACCATTCAGAACAAACTGCCAGCCAAGAGACCAGATGCAGGAGCTCCCTATGTCAGATGCGAGATTCAGGAGCAGCAGTTTGATCGTACTCGATTAGACAATGGCTCTTCGATTAATCTTCTTCCGACAGCCTTACTCGACCGACTCAAGTTTGGTCCTCTTCTTAGGAGCAGGACAGTCCTTCAGTTTGCTGATAGGTCGACTAAGAGGCCAAAGGGGTTATTGAGAGACGTGGTCGTTACCATTCATGGCCTGAAATTCCCCGTAGACTTCGTTGTGTTGGACATGGAGATCCCTGAGTCGATAACCGATGCCCCCATCATACTTGGATGCTCATTCTTGGCCACAACCAAGGCGGTGACCGATCATGATAGTGGGAAGGTATGTTTTCATGTAGAGGACGAGAGCATACAAATAGAGACGATTGAAGAAACCAGAGCGAGAGAATTAGAATGCTCGGAGCAGTCCAGAGAAGCCGCGCAGATGACAGAGGAAGAGCTGGACATCCACCAGGAGTGTGATTTTGTGATGACAGATGATGAATCCAATTGGACAGATCTCGTAGCACAGACCCTCGCCTTGCCTACAGATTCACCATACTTAAAGCTTATGACAATCGAGAGTCTGGAGAGCACACCCCTGGATGAGGATACCGTTGAGGCTAACAGTGTTGGGACGAGTGGTGATGATGATTTTCAGTCGTGCTCATCTAGTTCAGACCCCTCGGATTCAGACATTGATTGGTATGATTTCGATGACTATTTGCCTTGTCTGATTCCTTCTGAGCCAACAGCCATGACAGAGTGCGAGCCAGTACAGTTTATTGATGATTCAGCAGGGCTCCCTTCGTCAGGCATTCATGCAGAGCGAGAGTTCTCACATGCAGACCTGGTCGCCTTCACATAGACATATCAGAAGCCAGATCTGCCACCTCCCAGTTGTCCAGAACTGAAACCTTTGACGCAGTTGCTGAAGTATAGATTCCTTGCGGGTGAGCCAGATATGCACCCAGTCATTATCTCAGCAGGTTTGACTGGAGAACAAGAATCTAGTCTGATGGAGGTTCTTGAAAGAAACCGCAAGGCGATAGGATGGAGTATAGCTGATCTCCAGGGGATTAGTCCGGCTCTGTGCTCCCACCACATCTATCTTGAGGATGACGCTAGGCTGTCGCGTGAGTTCCAGCGACGGCTGAACCCGAATCTTCGAGATGTAGTCATGAAAGAAATATCGAGGTGGTGGAGCGCCGATTTTATCTACCCCATCTCCGACTCCAAGTGGGTTAGTCCATTACATGTGGTACCCAAAAAGACGGGTATCACTACAGTTGTGAGCGAGTCTGGAGAGGAGATCGCTACCCGAGTACCCACTTCTTGGAGGGTCTGTGTGGACTACAGACGATTGAATCGGGCCACCAAGAAGGATCATTTCCCACTACCATTCATTGATCAGATTATCAAGAGGCTTGCTGGGAAGAGTCATTACTATTTTCTTGACGGGTACTCTGGATATAATCAAGTGGCCATTGCGCCCGAAGACCAGGAGAAAACGACATTCACCTGTCCATTTGGGACTTATGCTTTCAGACAGATGCCCTTTGGTCTATGTAGCGCTCCAGCGACATTCTAAAGGTGCATGTTGTCCATTTTCTCGAACATGGTGGGTGACTGTTTAGAGGTCTTCATGGATGACTTCTCGGTCTATGGCGATGGGTTTGATGCCTGTCTTGACTGCCTAGACCGTGTGCTTCAACGCTGCATTGAGGTCAATCTAGTATTGTCTTGGGAGAAGAGTCACTTCATGGTGACTCAAGGGACGGTCCTTGGTCAATCATCTCCAACAGGGGCATGGAGGTCGATCCGGCCAAGGTAGATATCATTAGGAAACTCAATCCACCATCCAATTTGCGTTAATTGCGGTCTTTTCTGGGGCATGTCGGTTTCTACCGACGGTTCATTCAGGACTTCAGTCGGATTGCCCGACTGCTTATTGATCTGCTGAGAAAGACACCGAGTTCATTGTAGATGATAAGTGTCTTGCATCTTTTGAGACTCTCAAGAATATGGTTGTCACGGCTCCTGTCCTTCAGCCGCCCGATTGGTATCTCCCATTCGAGATCATGATAGATGCTTCTGATTTTGCCGTTGGGGGTTGTGCTTGGACAGAGGAGGGATGGTTTGCCATTTGCCATTCACTACGCCAGCCAGACTTTGGATGCTGCTCAGCGGAATTATATAGTGACAGAGAAAGAGATGCTGGCCGTAGTCTTTGCTTTGGATAAGTACAGATCATATATTCTCGGATCTAGAGTGATAATTTTTACAGATCACACCGCCATCCGGTACTTAATGGACAAGAAGGATGCCAAAGCACATCTTACCAGATGGATCCTTCTGCTCCAGAAGTTTAATATTGAGATTAAGGATAAGCCTGGAGTTAAGAATGTGGTGGCGGATCATCTTTCCCGCTTGGAGAACCTTGAGGAATCTGAGCCCAGCGCACCTATTACTGAGACGTTTCCAGATGAGGCGATCTTGGCTATCACCTCGCTTCCATGGTATGCCGACATTGTAAACTATCTTGTTGCCAAGACGGTTCTACAAGGTTGGCCCAGGCAGAAGCTCGAGACCTTCCTGGCGAAGGCCAAGCTTTACCATTGGGAGGATCCCGTCCTTTACCATGAAGGAGGGGACAGCATCTGGAGGAGGTGCATTCCTCAAGAAGAGCAGCAGAGCGTCCTCACATACTGCCACAAGCTTGAGGCATGAGGACATCATTCTGGGAAAAGGACAGCATAGAAGGTGCTTCAATCCGGCTTTTGGTGGCCTGCTCTCTTCAAGGATTCAGATGAGTTCGTGAAGAGATGTACTGATTGTCAGAAAATGGGAACCTGCGGACAGAGAGACATGATGCCCATGCAACCCATTCACTTTTGTGAGGTTTTTGATGCATGGGGAATTGATTTCATGGGCCCATTTCCTAAGAGTCAGGGGTTTGAGCACATTTTGCTCGCTGTAGATTATGTCAGCCAATGGGTTGAGGCCATCCCCACCCGAGCCGCAGATGCTAAAACTGTGTGCAAAGTTTTGAGGAAAAATATTATTTCACAGTTCGGGGTACCTAGAGTCTTGATTTCAGACGGGGGGTCTTATTTCATCAATGACAAGGTTAGGGCCCTTGCAGTCGAGTTCAGCATTGACCATCGGGTTGCCACACCATATCACCCTCATACTAATGGTCTTGCCGAAGTATCGAACCGAGAGATAAAGACTATTTGACAGAAGGTTGTTCGCCCAGACCGAAAGGATTGGTCACAGCTTTTGGACTCGGTCTTGTGGGCTTATCGGACTTCCTTCAAGAATCCATTGGGGACATCTCCTTTTTGTCTCGTCTATGGCAAGCCGTGCCATCTTCCTGTGGAAATAAAGTACAAGTCACTTTGGGCAGTCACTGAGTTATTATTGGATCCCGAGAGTATAGGATAACAAAGGAGAGCAGAGTTGGCAGCCCTGGAGGAGTTGAGAGATACAACCTTTTCTAGCAGCCTACAGTATAAGGAAAAAATGAAAACATGGCACGATTCCCATATCAGCCATAAACAGTTTGAGCCAGATCAACGTATATGGTTGTTTGATTCCAGGCTGAAATTATTTCCAGGGAAATACAGAGCAAGTGGAAAGGTCCTTATGTGGTCAGAAAGGTACATGACAATGGCAGTATTGACATATACGAACCGTCATCTTCCTCTACCTTCCGTGTCAATGGTCAGCACCTGAAACTATATCTAGATCATGATCCGCCGACCCTTGACGTTGCCCCCATTCTTCTGGTATGAGATGTGTTCTTTGACTCATCATTTGCATCTCATACATGGTGATAAATTCCATCTTCCGCTGTGCAGATCCATCTGTCCATAATAATCTTTCATCTGTTCTTATTTTCTTCTTTTCTTCTTTTCTTCTTTTCATTTTCTATCTTCTTTTTGTATCAAAAAGGTGCCGCTCCTTGTTGTCAGTTTCTACACTTAAGACGTACTTTGTCCTAAGTATAGGGGGGTGTGCACCCCGAGTTTTCATTTCTTCGATCTTCTCTATTGTCTCCTCTTCTTGTCTATACTTAGGGAAATCTTACCCTAAGTATAGGGGGAGACAACCCGAGTACGACCTGTTCATTCCCACCCTTAACCCTCCCTGCGTTGTGTACAGTCTACTATACTTAGGATTATTTGATCCTAAGTATAGGGGGGACGATCAACTTCTCATTGGTTCATTCATTCAATCCTTTATTTATTCTATAGACTTGTCTATACTTAGTACGCGTTATGTCTTCTCTTTTCTCTCCGATCTATGAGGACATAGCTCAAGCTAAGTATAGGGGGATCGTATATACTATGTATATACTTTAACCATAACTCGTACTTTCATATTTTCCTAATAAGTATGGCTAATAATTCTTTAAAATTCATTAAAAACCCTAATAAAAAGATGTTATTGTTCCTCAAATTCTTTTTGTATATACTGATTAATAAATCAGGTGAAAATGTTTTTTGCAAAATGTTTGAAAAATAGTTTGAAAATCTATGTGAAAATCTTTTGAAAACTATTTTGAAAACGTTTTGTTACATGTTTTCAACCTTTGTAAAAATGTGTGTTTTGTAAAACTTTATTTTCTTTATGTGAAATAAAATGTTTGAAAAATGATTTGCAAATGGTTTGAAAAATGATTGCAAAAATATTGTGAAAAATCTATATATACTGTTTGGAAAACCTTTGCAAAATGATTTTCAAATGTGTGTACGTGTTTGTAAAATGTTTGTAAAAATTATTTTGGACTATAATTTTCAAAAATTATTTGAAAAATCCATGTCAAATAAGTTTGAGGAATGCATACATCTCACCAAAATCCACTATATATATACTTATAAAATTGATCACTTACCCCTGTAAATTCTTAAAATCCAATTCTTGTAAATATAAGAAATACTCCCGTGTACATAGTTTTCACCTAGTTTTTACTTTCGTTTTCAAAAAATCCCAAAAATATTTGCAAAATTAAAATCCAAAAACATTTGAAACATCTTTTTGAAAATACAAAACATGTATATGCATCATCATCATCATCATCATGTTTTCAAAAATCCATAAAAAGTTCAAAATCTTGAAAATTGCATCACAAAAATATTTCTTGCATCACATTGCATAGCATGAGCATTTTTCAGATTGAGTTCGATGATTGAACAAGTCTAAATAAAATCCGGAGATTGGAGCTTGATTGGACCTTAAAATCTACCTAATAACAGGAACCTTATAGGAATTGGGTTTGAGGTACTTCAAGTCTAGTTGACTTAATTTTTTGAGGATCACGAGACTTGGTTCAATGGATTCTTGACTGCCTAAGTAGAGTATTTCGGAGCACACACACGACTCTTATTGATAATGACCTAACTTGGACACCTGCACCTTTCACATGGCTTAACTCAGTTGGAGTGGTGAGGGGATTGGATTTGCCGGTATGAGACGCACACAAGTGGAAACATTTGTCCTCCTTCAGGGAGGGAAGTGCACCCCAACCCGTCCAGTGATAAGGAAGTCTAAAGACAGGAGAGTGTGGGTTGCAATAAAGCTTCAAAAGAGGGATAGTATACTGGCTCAAGAGGAAAAACTCCTTATGTAAATGCTGCTGTGAATAGTATTTCAAAAAAAAAAGTTCAGGCCTGTACAAAAATAAAATGCCTGCAAATATGTACAAATGTTGTAAAGTCAATAAGCAAGCTTGAGTTCCAAAGTCAAATATGTGAGCCTGCAGCTGGATGACTTGACTACACTGGTCTTGCACCCCAGGATAGGTAGCTACACTGGCTACCGTCCATTCTTCTCTTCACCCCCTCCTCTTGAGCTGGTTGCCACTTGAATTTAGAAGGGAATACCCCGATCCTCGAGGATGGAGTTATTGGATTGGGGAATCATTGGGTTGTCAGACTGGAGAAGTCAGTCTCTTTGTCATTCTAGTTGGGGAGAGCCACCATCACTTACACCGTACGAGTCAGATTCATAGTCGTAAGAGTTTGCGTATGAATTGAAATATTTCTGACCTGGCTATTAAGGAAACATGGGCAGAGTTTTGGGATCCTCAGGGACTGTTGGATTTCAAATCTGGTTCTCTTTAAGGTTCCACCCACACTAAAATTCCAAAGGTCCGACTTAAGCTCCAAACTTTGATTTTGTGAAGACAAGTTTGATTATCAAAATTAATCCACCTTCTTCTTTTCTTTTCTTCGTTTTTCTTTTCTACACTTACTGCATAAGTGTTTGCTAGGGACTGGCAAAGGTAAAGTATAGGGGGATGATGAATCCACATTTCATCATCTTTATTCTAGCATTTTGGCCTCAAAAACCCTAGCAAATGCGTGTAAATAGCATTAATTCCTGCATCTTAGCATTCATGCATGTGCATGTAAATAGTGCATAAAATAGTGTAATTAAAGCTAAAATTATAGAATAAATAAAAGAAAAGAAAAAAAATAAAATATTGTAAATATTTTATGACCCGAAACCCCGAGACCTAGACATCTTGATGAATAGGTCGACAAGGAATAAAGTAGGGGGAGATAAGGGTCAAATACCTGTTCTTTTCAATTCATTTTCTATTCATTTTGCGACCTATTTTTGGTTTCTCTTTTTATACATCAAATAAATAAAATTTTTATATGAAAGTTATAGATAATTAAATAAAAAAAATACAAAATTGATTTCACTCAAAAATAATGTACAGAGAAAAAGTTATGGTCTGAATAAAAATCCAGAATTCCAATTTCCCAGACCCGTATCTCACAAATAAAAACTCCAAATGCATCAAACTACCTTTAATTGTATATAGTTAAAAATAAGCTATTTAATGGCAGTGGTTTCGCATTTGGCGGAGCTACGGTTTGAAAGTTGAGTTTTGGACCCATATTGTACACTTGTACAAATTAAAATATTCAATTTATTCTTTATCCATTATTTTTATAATTTTATATTTTTATAATTATGTAAATATAATTTATAATATATTTGTATATTAAAATCAGAATAAAAATGCAAAAGAAATACAAAATTAAAATACATGTATATGATACATAGGTATTATACCTATAAATATACATACATAATTATACTTGTATTTTATTAAATATACAAAACACATCAGAAAAATAAAATAAAAATATATTTAAGTGTATAAAAGTATTTTATAATTTTATAAAATAACAAATAAAAATAATATAATTAAAATACATAAACTAAAAATCAATTAATAAAATATATAGGTAATATACCTATAAAGGGCATAATAGGCAACTTGTAAAAATATACCTCATAAAAATAAATAAAAATCATAATAAAATAGTTTATAAAATAATAAACATTTTTTATTTAATAACCAAAAATTAAATAATTCAATTTCTATTTTTTATTGATTTTACAAGGATTTTTGCCAAGGAATTTTCTGGTTGGTCCACGAGGACCAACCAGAGAGCTCCGTTGGTTGACCTCGGTCAACTCTCTGACCGAGGTCTGGACCTTGTCAGACATGCATCGTTGACTATTTTCAATGATTTTTCGAGGACGCCTCTTACACCATCTCGTGAAGGAGTCTTCTTGACTTTTCATCCTCTATGATCAAGGATACACGCCCAAGTGAAACCTCGAGGGATGGAGCATCGATTCGACTGCTATGCCTCGGTCTTCCCCACCTGGCCGTCAACACTACATAACCAAACCTTGAATTTGATTTGAATTTTAAACCCCATTTTCGTCCCGATTCCTCCCCTTTTTACTCTCGTTTGAGACCTGGAGGTGACAGCTCCATGATCAGATCTTCAAGGAGGCGAAGCATCATGGATTGGGCGCGTTCCAGCCCACCTCCGGCGACCCTTCCGTTGAGGTATTTTCAACCTCGGGCCCTGGCCCTTGAGGTGTTTACTTCTCTTCTTTTTCGCTCCCTTTTTATTCTCTGTAGTTTTAGGATCACGTAGCCATCATCATTTCCCATTTCCATCGGTCGATTTGCACAATCGACGACCCTCGCCGGAGCAAGCTTCGGCGAGCCCCCACATCTACGTTCACCCCTTGTGCGTGCCCCTGGAGGTCGAGGCAGTTTGCCTTCGTCTCCCTCATCCATTTTTGCAAGTGCAGGAGTTCAAAAGACCCCCTTGGAGGGTCGATTTTGGAAAACTCGAGGTACCTGGACCCACATTCTTCTTGGGCTTCGCCACGGAGCATCGGAGCTCTTCGAGCCTTTTTGGCTCCACCGGTGGACCAAGGAACCTTCCAGGAGTCGAAGGAAGCCTTCTGCGACGAGGGAGGAGGCCGGAGCAGCGCCTTATCGTCGATCAAAGCTCGCCGGAGGTGGTGTTCTTCCCTGTTCTTGCAGGGGGGTCCACTGCCGTTCGATCGAGCTTCATCTCCAGGTCTTTCCTCGCCGTTGGATCTAATCACCTCCAGCCGTCCGATCGTCATCACCGCATCTAATCTCAACTGTCGGCGACCAAAGCATCATCGCGCGAGGAGGAGCGGACACGTGGATAAGTGAGTGCATCTGAGCCGTCCGCCCCCGTGCTAGCGTGGGTAATTTGCATATTTGCCCTCGCAAGTTTTGTAATTTGTATTTAGCCCTCAAATTTTTATCTATAGTGTAAAAAATTTTGTAAAATTAGCACCTAAGTCCATGTGTTACCTTTATTTACATTAAGGGCCTAGCCACGTCACCTCACGTGACTAGTATACGTGAGGTGAAGGGCTTTTTGCGAGGACCCCCTCCAGGTTTTGGATATTTAGTTTCAGTCCAAGGATTTAAATATTCAGTGTAAAAGTTTTTGTACATTTGCATGGAAGCCCCTGGGTGTTTTGGATATTACATTTAGGTCCTTCCCAAGCGCATGCTCGTCATGCGCCCTGGTGGGTATTTTGCAGGTGAACCCTTGTGGCTTCTAGTTTTTATAATTGGTCCATAAACTATTTTGTTTAGTTATATATTTTGCGTGGAAATTGCAGTACAGCCCCTGGATGTTTGTCTATTTACACTTATACCCCTACTAGGCCTTGTATTTTTGCTTGCTTACCTTATTTATTTAGTGCATCATTTTAACTCGAAAAATTCCCCAAAAAATGTCATAGGCTCCTATTAACCTGCTCATTCACGCCATATTTTTGCATTTCATTTTTATTGCATTTTAATATTTATTAAAAATCAAAAACATGTATTTTCAGTATTGTCTATCTTAGAAAATCCATAAAAATTATCAAAACACCTTGAAAAATTCCAAAAAAATTACTTGTTGTGTATTTTAGTGTCTTCTAGTGTCAGTTCAAAAATCACTAAAAATATCAAAACAAAAACCTTAAAATTAGAAAATACCTAAAAACTTCAAAAAAAAACTAAAAAATCATAGAAAAATAAAAAAAAATAGAAACTCAAGTTCTGTAGGTTCCCTATTTTATTATCTTTATTTTAATTTATTTGGGAAAATTTTGTTACTGTTTGGTATTTTTCATTCCCATTTTAATTTTGGCCAGCAGTTTATTCACTATTTTCTTATATTTTGATTTTTAAAAATACCAAAAACTTTTAGAAAAATCCCCAAAAATCACAAAAACAGTATAAAAATATAAAAATACCAAAATTATTTCATTTCCTAATTTTTGAGCATTTTCACTATTTTTATAAATAACCTTTTACCTCTTTTCTTATATTGTTTATATATTCAATTTATAAAAATAAAAAAATATAAAATATAAAAAGAAAATAAAAAAAATCAGAAAATTAAAAATCAATAAATTAAAAATATAAAATATAAAAAAATTTAAAAAAAAAATAAAAATTAAAAACCCACAAAAACATTTGCATGCTTGTAGACAATTAATCACACACACACACACACACACACACACTTGCTTGATCTATCCTGCCTTGCTCCCTGTGTTCGACACTCTACCTACTTCCACTATACACCTGTTTGTAGAGTTATAATAAATTTTAACTCCACTTTTACTTTTCATTGTTTGATTATTGATTGTGGGTTAATTGTTGACTTTAATTGAGATTTTTGCGTGGTCAATGCTTCGACTAAGTTCCCGCCTTGTGTGGAACTTAAGACCACCCAATTTCGGCTAAATCATGGGGGGCCCTTGCATTTTGTGTTATTTCTGTTCAATTCAGGAAATATTTTGTCATGTTATAATATTTTGGTGAAAATGCAAAATAGTCCTCAAGTTTTTGAATATTTACAGAACAGAATCTGCCAGTCACATGCCTTGCGCACGTGACTCTGGAATTTTTGCACTTGTACCCCTACGGGACTTGAAATTTGTATTTGGTTCACAAATTTTTATATTGTGTTATGTATTTGTGGAAAAATTGTAACTTACCCCCTGGACTTTCTGTTAATAATAAAAATACCCCTACTAGTAGAGTAATTCCTTTTTGTTTCCTTTATTTATTTCATGCATCTATAAAATCCTAAAAATTCCCAAAAAAATTGCATAGCTTCTTGTTTTGTTGTTCTTTCACGTTATATTTTTATTTTACATTTTTATTGTATTTTAATATTTATAAAAATGCAAAAACATGCATTTTGTTTACTGTTTGCATTAGAAAATACCAAAAAATCTAAAAACTCTTCGAAAAATTCCGAAAAAAATATTATTGTGTTTGCTTCTGTGTGTTTTAACTTCAGTCAAAAAATCATAAAAAAATACAAAAAAGAAACCCTAAAAATAGAAAAACCCCTAAACTCTTCATAAAAATCTCAAAAATCCCAAAAAAATCCTAAAAATACAATTTCTGTTCTTGAATTTTCTCCATTTTATTATCTTTATTTTAAAATTAATTTGAGGAATTTTTTGGTCTGTTTGACATTTTTCATCCTCATTTTAATTTCGGATTTTTTGTTTATTCACAGTTTTCAGTATTTTTGACTTTAAAAAATACAAAAAAAAATTAGGAAAAATATAGAAAAATCACAAAACATTAGAAAAATATAAAAAGCCTAAAAATATCTCATTTCCTGATTTTTTCTCATTTTACCTATTTTTTTATAGATATTACATCTCTCTTTTCTTTATTGTATATATACCTTAGTATTTAAAAAGTAAAAGAAAATATAAAAATATAAAATATAAAAAGAAAAGTAAAAATCAGAAAATTGAAAATCAAAATATAAAAATATAAAATCAAAAATTTTAAAAAATATAAAATTAAAAATCCATAAAAAATTAGCACTTATAGGCAAATACGTCATATGCAGAGTTTTGAGCATTTTGCCCTGATCTGTCCTGCTTGTTCCATGCGTTCGACACTCTACACATACTTGCACTATACATATATTTTGTAGAGTTATAATAAATTTTAACTCCACACATTTACTTTCATTGCTTGATTTATCTGTCGTGGGTTAATTGTTGATTGACTGAGGTTTCGTGAGTGGTCGCTCAACGACACTTTGGTCTCGCCTTGTGTGGACTACTTTAGACCCTTGCAAAATCTCGTTCATCATTTACACGAGCCAATCGTCGAAGCGCTTAGGACCTGCTACGTCGTCCACCGAAGTTGCTCTCAGTCCAAACCTCTCCCTATGTGCCTCGCACGTGAGGGTTCAGGATTATTTGCAGCCATGTCCCCAGTCGTCCTCTATATTACATACAAGTTCAGGCGTGCGTGCATCATGTGCGCGCCTGGACATTTTGCAAAAGGACCCAGCCGGGTTTCAATAATTGCAAGGAGGTCCCCGCACACAAGGAGAAATTACACAAGGACCCCTCGAGTTTTGAGTATTACAAATGGGTCCTTCTATGGACCTACTTGTATTATTTTTCTTCATTTTTTATATGCACTTTTATCACAATTATGCCCTAGTATTGTTTTATTCATAGCTTGAGCATATTAAGTCCAAATTGAATGATTTCAGTTTTATTTTGATGCTCATTTCATTCTCTTTCTAATGGCATAGATAATTTTTGATTTGTCAATTAATTAATAGAGTTAATTTTTTATGATCTATAACGTCTCTTGCTCTTTGGTTTAAATGCCATTCATCATCAGTAATGCTAAATTCATCTATGAAATCGATCTATAATTAATAGAGTTATTTTTTTTGATATATATTTTCTTACAAATGCCAAAACAAAGGAAGAAAAGGAGGGGTGAGGCTCCATGCGGAGGCAAGGAACAGAGCTAAGCTCCAGCCTTAGCGAGGCTGGAGGTGGGAGGTTTTGGAAGGGAGGAGGGAAGGCGATGAGAGAAGAAAAGGGAGGCTATCAATTCGTCTGGTGATGAATATCATAAACATCATGATAGACTCTACATATTATTCTCCTTGCTTAAACAATTCGATAAAAATCACAAATAAATCCTTATTATTAACTTGTATTATGTTGTGTATAATCTGTGTATAATAACCTATAAATAACATTAAAAGCTAACTGTAATTATTGTATTTAATCACTAACTTTTTCTCTATTTTCTTATTTATTAAAATCATCTAAAAATATGTTAATTATTGTATATTTTTTTTTGTTTTTAGAAGAATCTAAAAATAAAAAAATCTCAAAACCCACAAAATCAGTTTTTACCCATTAAAAATGCTCTTAAAATACACATTTGTACAATTGGCCTCGTTTGACTTTTTGTTCAAAATAAAACTTGTAGATCTAATTGAGATTTACAACTTTAATGTTTTGACTTTTTTCTAATTCACCCTTCTCTGATTTCTTTTGGAATTTTCTTTGATTTTTACTTTTCTAAATTTTTCATTGGGCCACGTGGCGCCCTCTGGGCCGCCCATGTGGCCCGCTCTCATTCTACCACCCGACCTCCTCCTCGACCGTTGATTTACCTCCGGGTGCCTCCATCCTGGCTGCTCTTTGGCACTCTCTCTACAGCCGTCTGATCGACTCCCCCTCCTCATCTGCACCGCCCCATCACGCCCAAATCCCAGCCACTAGATGCCTCCTAATCCAACGACTCCTCTCACTCCAAGTCACCCCTTCATTCTCCACCATTGGATCATTCCCCTGCCTTCATCCCAACCACTCCACAGTGCCTGGATCTCAACCCTTGATCACCGCTCCCAATCTAATCTACACCCTTCAACTGTGCTTTAATCCTGGTCGTTGAATCGTGAGATCCAACAGCTAGGGCTTCGTCTCCTACCTCCAAATATCCCTCTTTCCAGTTGTTACACCTCGCGACTCCACCACCCCTTTCCAATTTTAGCCATCGCCTCCATTCACCTCTCCATAATCCAACATCCACTCCACGTAGCGTTACCTCTGCCTCCTTCGTGCATCCATTTGTGCCCCATATTACAACTCCCACCGCCTTCCATCGCTCTTTCAAAACCTCCTCTTCACCTCCTGTAACTTCACCTGCCCCTCCTACAAATACCCCCCTCCTTCTACCATCATCCCACAATTCAGAGCATAGACCTAGCCCTCCTCCGCCTCCATGTGACAGACAGAGGTCGGAGGAGGGTCATCATGGCTACTTGCTCCTGTGTATGACCCAAGGCCTCCCCGACCATGTAGCGATCGCTCCTGGTGTCATCGAGCTCCGTGCCCTAGGCTGAGAATGATGAGGGAAGACCCCGAGGTTCATCTGAACCTCAGCACAAGGCCTGCCTCCGCCTACTTCCTCTTTTATTCTCCAGGTACCTCTCTATCTTATTTTCTTGAATTTTCTCTGAATTTTCCCATCGCCTACATCCACTCTCACCATCACCTGACCACCCGACCACCTTCGCCAAATCACCCTCATGCTTGCCAACACCTCCGACCTCCTTTTCCCTTTCTCCAGAACCCCCTCCGCTTCGACCCATCTCCTCTATCATCAAAGTGGAGGAAGCTTCCAGCCTCCACATCCTCCACCCTCGTAAGGGTCCTCGTTCACCTCACTTCGCACATACGCACTGCTTTGGCTTGGGACTAACAGTTGCAGCACTTCCACGCATCAATGGTCGGAGCTCGTCCCCCATCTCTGATCTTGAGCTCACCTCCGACGACCACACCCTGCCCCGCAACTCCAGGTGACGATGGAGCTCTGACTTATCTCCATCTCCACTGCCAACCCTGTAACAAGCTGACACGACCTTCCAAGAGGCTGTAGGAGCAAGGCAGAAGAAGTGGGAGTTTGCCGGAGCCCAGAAATTGCCGCCCATTATGCGGTGGTAGAGGAGGAAGAAGGGAGTACATATATCGTCCGATCTATATGATCAGACAGTCCTTATAATGCCACGCGTCTCAGTACGAACTGACAGGCTCGGATACACCGAGTCGTATACCGGGCCATGATGCCACATGGCCCGAGCATCGACCGCCTCCCGAGCATGGCCCCTCACGTGCTGAACACGTGAGGGGCTGGGTAATTTACATAGAAGACCATAGAGTTATCTCATATTACATTTAGGTCCCTCAAGAGCGTGCCTCGTGTGCACGTCTGGGATAATTTACAAGGAGACCCAGCCAGGTTTTGTAGGGATGCAAATGGATGGATACAGATACGGATATATATATTATCATATCCTTATCCGTTTTTGAATACGAATACGGATGCGGTTATGGATATTGATGGATATTAAAACTTTCTTACCATATCCTTAAAACGGATATGGATGTAAAGCATATATTGATCGGATACGAGTAATATTAGAAATACTCTATAGAATCGACTTAAAGATATACGGATTGGATGGAAAACACATGATATAAATTTACTAAATGTGTTCATATCATAAAAAATATACAAATATGGTAAAAGAAGATATAGAGTTATGTTATATAGGGTTAAAAATATATCTATGACTATATTTATATACGAAAACAGATATACAGATACAGATATGGATATTGATTTTTGTAGATATCAAAATGATATCCATATTCGTATCCATTTTAAATGGATACGGATACAAATGTAAAAATCTGTATAAAATGGATAAGGTGATGGATCGGATACAGATATATCCATAACCGTTTGCATCCCTAGTTTTGATAATTGCAAATATGTACCTATGCGTAAATGGAGAATTTACAGAAGGGCCCCTCTTATTTTTTCTATTTGCAAATAGGTCCTTCCAGGGACCTATTTGCAATACTTATCTTTATTTTCCTTACATTTTTACTACATTTATGCCCATGCATTGTTTTTAGCATATCTTGAGCATATAAGTCCAAATTGAGTGATTTTAGTTTATTTAAATGCTCGTTTCATTATATTTCTAATGGCATAATTAATTTTTTGATTTGACACTTAATTAATGGAGCTAATTTCTGATGATCTATAGTGTCCCTGCTCATCGATTGAAATGCCATTAATCATCTTTGTTGCACACTTTGACTCTGAAATTGAACTATAATCTGTTGCTCACGGATTTAATCTTTTTAGGGTATTTTTGTATATAGCATCTGAATACTTTTAACTTGCATAAAATAAAATAAAAATCATATGCATCATTCTCTGCATCATTCCTTACACTTGTTTTGTCTGCATATTATTTTGCATCTGCATGAAGAACTAAGACTAAAAATACTCACTCTTGAATTAATCAATAATCTCAATAAATTGACAAAAAGGCTCGCGTCCCTATGTTCGACCTTGGTATACTTGCCAAGTAAAATAACTTACACATATTCGAAGGTGTGGTTTTTGCATGATCCAAATCTGCCTCCTGTACTATGACAATCCTTACTATTAAAGAGGCAGATTTGCGGTTCATCAAATGACGTCGTTGACGGGACACTACTCGCCTTTATCAGTTTGTCGAATTTTATTGAATTATTTTTGATGCGAATATTTTCAAAATTTTATGTGTTCTCATCATGTTATCTTTGCATCATTTGTTGATTATTTTTCTTGATAATTTCTCAAACTATTTCTTTGTGGCAGTGCCCATGGAGACTGAGTACGCTCGATCTACATGGAGGTGTGGAGTTGGGAGCTCTCGATGCGAGGAGTCGTAAAAAATGATAAAGATTCAAGGAACTATAGTCACCATCTCATTCAAGCATTCTGTTGTATAAAACATGTATCATGTGGATTTCTAGCGGGCCTCGTTCGAGGACTCGTGTATGTTTCAAAAAACAGAGAAACAAATAGATCATTAGATGATCTACCCCCTTCTCACACACATGTATACATCCATATCTGTTTATCCACTCCTCCCCGCACTATCTCTGTATATTCATACACACACACCCCTCCCTCCCACATCTTCATCTTTGTCTGTGAAAAATCAACACCTCCCCCCCATCTCCTTAATTTTCATCTGTATAAATTCATCCTCTAACCCTAAAACTTCGGGCCCTCCCAGCTCAAAATTCTGCATCCTTTACTTAGGCTATTTTCAGCCTAAGTATAGGGGGGACCCGACTAAATCATTCTTCCCTCTGCCTGTCTTCTTATACTTGGGTCATTTTTGACCTAAGTATAGGGGGACTCTTTGACTCAGTTCCTCTATATCACCTTGTATTTAACCAGAGCTATGGCTTCATATCACTTGCGTTATGAGGACATAATAAAAGTTAAGTATAGGTGGGTATAACTTATATTATTATATATACTTTAGCCATAGCTCGTGTTTTAAATTTTTGAAAACTTTTTGGGCATGGTGTAAGTTGACTGGTGAACTGATTTTTGTAAAAATTGTGGTAAAAACCTTTTTGAAAATTGAGGGATCAACTTTTTGTAACTAAAATTTAACTCTTTTTCAAAACTCCATAAAAATCTGAAAAATTTAAAAATTTCTTTTGTAGAGGCTCTGACTACTAGGCTTAGAAATGAGTAGCTACTCTTCAGTGAGGGAGCTTAGATCTCCCTTAACATAGTGGATGGTTTAGAGGACACTGTCCACGGCTCTGTCCTCAAGTAACATGAGTCCATCTAACGGTCCGTACTTATAATCATACTGGTTGGAAGTAGATGCAACTATTCATATGAGCTCGGGTCAGTCATTATGTCTCTGAAGAAATAAAAAATGGAAAATTAAAATTCATAAATATTTGCAAATGAAAAAAATAAAAAAATTCACTAACCAATGAGTTGGTGTATTACTGACACATACACTTTCACTCAAGGCTTGAAGACTTGAGGACACTTGATTTCTGAGATCTTGAGAGTCTGAGTTAGCCAACCTTAGTCATTATGGTTTTGAACTTAAATATCCACACTTCCCTAATTTGAAAGATTTGAGTGCTATATTGCATTCTTCATCTCTACCTTTTAAAGAATATGATCAGCACATCAAGTTCACAACTGTAGGAACTGGGACTGGAGATTTGAGTTTAGACCCAATTTAATGATACTCGAGGATGGGATAAAGTCAATGAAGGCTTCAAGAAACCTGATTGTCAGCAAAACCCTAACTAGTATGTGAACAAGTTTACATGCTATCGTTTGATATTTACCTATGTGCCAGGGCTTGATGAAATCTTAAATAATTGTTGATTAGTGTACGCCAACTCTTAGCTTATCTCTAATTGGATCTCCTTTTCTAACTGGATTTTATTCCAAAGATGTGATCTTGGTAAAAGCAGTAGAGCTAGCCAAAAAGAAGAGAAAAGAAAATAAATATTCAAAGAAAATCTCTATCATCACAAGTCAAATTCAAAAGAGCTTCTCACCAAAGGCGGGAGCTCCCAACCATTTTCAAAGTGTCCACTTGGACCAAACGCTATTAGGACCAGGCTAGCACCATAAAAGGGCTCTGCATCATATAGTGATACAAGTCTGGGTGTCTAAGGTATCTTAGATACTCAAAGGAGACACCCCCCGGTGTACTCCCAGAAAAACAAGTGCAGACGACTTCAAATTCTCTTGACGAACACATTGATCAACAAAAAAATATACAAGTGTTGAGTAATAAGGCACTCGAGAGGCCCCTTGTTCCAATGTGAGGGAGAGAAAATTATATACAATCATATGCCCTCCATCATATGGCCATTCATCTTCACTTTCAAGTCTGACAAACTAATGAGACGTTTGACTGAAGGAAGAACCGACTTATTCCCAAGTGTTGAGGATTAGGTCTAGAGGAGAGTCTCCTGGACTGGAACTTTGGGGGATGTCTCGACTCGACCCTCATGAATGTAGTACACTAATTTTCAACTCCTTATATTTTATGTACAAATAGAGAGTCTGATAATTAGAGAAGTTGGATTCCTTTTGACTAGAGCATGGTTGAGCCCAAAGATTTAGGATCACTCAAATTAAGGGTCTTCGACGAATTGAGCCATGAAATTTTCACACATACTGTCAGGAATTAATCCGACTCCTTCAATCTTTAGATGTTCGAGGATGAGCATAGTTTAAGTATAGGAGTATGATGAATCTCAGAACCATCGTGATAAACTCTACATATTATTCCCCTTGCTTAAATAATTCAATAAAAATCACAAGTAAATCCTTATTATTAACTTGTATTATGTTGTGTATAATCTGTGTATAATTAACCTATAAATAACACTAAAAATTAATTGTAATTATAGTATTTAATCACTAACTTTTTCTCTATTTTCTTATTTATTAAAATCCCCTAAAAATAGGCAAATTATCGTATATATTTATTTAGCTTTTAAAAGGAATTAAAAATACAAAAAAATCTCAAAACTCACAAAATCAATATTTTTACCCACTAAAAATGCTCCCAAAAATATAACTTCGTAATATTGACCTCGTTTGACTTGTTGTTCAACATAAAACTTGTAGATCTCAACGAGATCTACAACTTTCATGTTTGACTTTTTTCTAATTCGATCTCCTCTTGTTTCTTTTTGAATTTTCTTTTATTTTTACTTTTGTACTATTTTCATTTGGCCACATGGCAACCTCTAGGCTACCCACATGGATCGCTCTCCTTCTGCCACCCAGCCTCCTCCTCGGCCGTTAATCCACCTCTGGGCACCTCCATCCTGACCGCTCTTTGGCGCTGTCTCCGTAGCCATCTGATCGATTCCCCCTCCTTATCTGCACCGCCCTCTCGCACCTAAATCCCAGCCATTAGATGCCTCCTAATCCAACGACTCCCCTCACTCCACATCACCCCTTCATTCTCCACCATTGGATCATTCCCCTGCCTTCATCCCAACCGCTCCACAACGCCTGGATCTCAGCCCTTGATCACCGCTCCCGATCTAATCTACACCCTTCAACTACGCTTTAATCCTGGTCATTTGATAGCGAGATACAACTATTATGGCTTCATCTCCTACCTCCAAACATCCCTCTTTTCAGCCATTACACCTCGTGACTCCACCACCCCTTCCAATTTTAGATATTGCCTCTGTTCACCTCTCCAAAATCCAATGACCACTCCACGTAGATGTTATCTTCGCATCCTTCTTGCATCCATTAGTGCCCCGGATCACAACTTCCACTGCCTTCCATTTCTCATTCAAAACCTCCACTTCACCTCCTGTAACGCCACGTGCCCCTCCTACAAATACCCCCTCCGCCTCCTTCTACCATCGTCCACCAATTCAGAGCATAGACCTAACCTCCATTGCCTCCCTCTGACAGACGGAAGTCGGAGGAGGGCCATCATGGCTCCTTGCTCTGGTGTATGACCCATGGTCTCCCCGACCATGTAGCGGCTGCTCCCGGCACCACCGAGCTCTGTGCCCTAGGCTGAGTACGATGAGCGAAGACCCTGAGGTTCATCCGAACCTCAGCACAAGCCCTGCCTCCGCCTACTTCCTCTTTGATTCTCAAAGTATCTCACTATCTTATTTTTCTTAAATTTTCTATGAATTTTCACGCCGTCTACATCCACTCTCACGATCACCTGACCAGTCGACCACCTCCGCCAAATCACCCTAATGCTCGCTAACATCTCCTACCTCCTTTTCCCTTTCTCCAGAATCCCCTCTGCTTCGACCCATCTCCTATGTCGTTAAGGCAGAGGAAGCTTCCAGCCTCCACATCCTCCACCCTTGTAAGGTTCATGTGTTAGGCACATGTGCACATGGGTTGGGGTGGGGGGGGGGGGGAGGGGGCAGGACGAGAGGAAAGAGCATGCGCGCAAGGGTGAGGGCAGCGACACGTGTGCGACACATGCTGGTGGAGGAAGTGGGGGAGAACCAAGTCACGTGTTAGGCACATGACCCGGGTAGGGTAAAGAGAGAGAAAAATAAAATTAAAAATAAAATTTAAAATTAATTAATACAAAATAAAAAAAATAAAATTATAGGAAAAGTAAAATAAGGATAAAATAAAATAGATATAGAATATAATTAAATGAAAAGAAATAACAAATGAAGTCAAATAAAAAAGTATCAATACAAAAGTCATTTGTCTCGACGAGATCTACAATTTTTACGAAGGACCTAAAAGTAAAAGAGGTCAACTATACAAAATGTATTTTTAGAGGTACTCTATCGATAGTAAAATATCACATTTTTGCATTTTGTGTTTTTTTATATTTTTAATTTGATTTTAATTATTGGATTAATTTATATACAATATATACATATTTAACCTATTTTATGGATTTTTTAACTATTAAGAAAAGGGGTAAAAAGTAGGGTTAATTATTTACAGATTTTATCCCTAATTTAAGCACAACTAATTGATTTTAAGGGGTTTAGTTAGTGAATTGTTAAGAGGATCTTGCTAAAACGTCCATATAGAGTAGTTGAATCATGGATTCATCAGTTATCAATCTAATTCAACCAACAAAAAATTCTTGCTTGATATTTTATTATCTAATATAAGCTCCCCGATACGTATTTTTCCAATTTTACTTATTAAAGTATGCCTTAACCACGCATCATGCTATACTTCCTTGAAATAGATCTGACCAGACACTCGAGTTATGCTGGGAGGGAGCTTTTCCTTGACATGTAAGCTGCTAATTAAGGAACCAAGCCAGCATACACGGTCTAAACGCTATATCCATTACAGTTCAGAACAACCCAAATGTTTTTATTTGTACTTGCAGTTTTATCGACCATTTTTTTAATGACTATTATGATACTATAAAAATTTATCTTAGAAGTTTGAAATTAAAATTATTTTAATTATCACAGATTTCTAAGATATCAAGCAACCAATTATTTTGCATTGGAATTATCTAGTTACAATAATTGCAGTTCAAATTCGATTTCTATCAATAAACAATCATTTAAAAGTTGTTGGTGATTTAAATATTTCTCTAGATATTTAATTCAACAATTAACCAATGTACATCATATATTTTTATGATTTATTTTGAATGATAAAAACATAAAAAATTTCATCAAGATGATCATGTCATCCTTCGATCATATTCCACAAAATATTGTATATCTTGGGCCATCGGACTCAGAATTGTATAAAATAAAATCGCACGATTTGCTGTTTTAATTTATGACATTAATAATGTATTTTTAAATATTTTATGATGGGAAAAACCGTAGCAAAAATTATTTAGTTACAGTTCCGAGTTTCATGTAAAAACAATACACTACATGAACTTTTCGTATTCGAATCTTTACTCGATCATCGCCAACTATTGGCCTGATATTTGAGGTCAAGATTATATATTTTAAACATGATTTATTATCTCAAAATACATTTATAATGAAAGCATAAAGAAACAACATCAAATATTTGCAAACACAATTCAGAATTACACAATTGTGGAAAAATAATGTTACCGTAATTCGATATCCAAAGCATGATGATTCTAAGACTCTAGATCATATTTAAGTCCCCTAATCAAGGCTTTGATACCACTTGAATGCAGGGTTTTAAGATCTCGTGTATCACGGAAACATGTGAATCAGATCATATCCGATCGAAAAGAAGACTTGTCATATAAGTCGCAATAGCAACGGAATTAAAAAAATGATGGAACCATATGTATTGGAAACTATTTTCAATCCATTCCATCAATATCACATGAATATAGAATTATCTTTTGAAGCATGATTGTGATCTTTTAGTCTCTAAAAAAAGAGACCACTTGTCTGAAGTCCGATCCAATGGAGACAATATTTGCAGGTGCGAGGATGAGCCACGTACTTCCTGCAATCCAACAAGACGATCCGAGACTCCTTGTTCCTGATTTCGTCATATGAAATCATACTTATTCATCGTGATCCCGAATATTCGGAGATGAAGAAATTCTACACGAGATCGATCGAATTGATATGACAACGTAACAACAGGGTTATCCATAATTATAGGTGTTACCCTTACAAGGAGATGACCCTGAGTGGCAAGGGGGGATATCCAATATTAAGGGCATTGTCCCAGTGAGGGGACATCCCTGAGTGAGAGGGGGAGGGGGGGGGATGGGGATAAGACTTGTTTCTCTTGGAATTGTTGTCTTTTGGAAGGCATGTCTGTCCCTTCTTATGTAAATTTCCGGACGTGAGGATTGCAATACTAATTGTCGGATCAATGGCCAAGTTTAGAGGAGTTCTTAATCACTTTAGGATTAGAAGGATTCTCAACAACTTTTAAGATTAGAGTTGATAGTAATTATCAACTCAATCCTTTTTATCCTTTAACAAATCAACAAATAAATAATTTAAAAATAAATAGAAAAATAGGAAGAGAAATGTGGTGGACGTCGGCCATGGTGGGGACCACCATGGATGTCAACCCATTATGTCATTCTTTCTCTCTTATTTATTTATTTACAGACATGCCACCAACAAGATATGAACTTCATATGTCCAAAACAAATGTAAATCATATATACATTTACTGTATAATGCGAATCCAATTCACATCAATATTAAATTTATGAATCTTATTCACAATCAAGTCTCAAAAGATAATGTAGATCTTATCCAAACTATCCACGATTATTGTGGATAGCACTATCCACATTAATCTTATACAAGATAATTAAGTCCAATTTAATTATACCGGATTCCTCTCTTGACATATCCAAAAATAGTGTGTATATTATCCACATTATTCTTGGACAACGTAGATAACACTACCCAAGATAATGTTATCAATATCATTAAATTCAATTTAATCATTCTAAGTTCTCCTCTTGAATAGTCTCGATTCTCGAATTTATCTCTTTAGGAACATTCCTCAAACTCCTTTGAGGACAATATGCCTTCTCTGCGGATACTTTTAGATAAGGTCATGGTGATTGTATATCCATGTATAGTGATTTGGATAATGAGAATCTGATATCCAGATCTAAAAGACCTCTCAAAGATATTTGATCGTGTCAAACAAAGTACCCAATCTTCTTATTGTCTTTAAATCCAATTCAGATCAATATCCAACATTTAGACTAAGATTGGACAACTGGTTCACTGAGTTGAGTCACTAAAATCCAAACTTGTTTTCATCACTCCCTCGGAATGGAAGCATCATGGTATACAATCATTTAAGATCACATCACCCTCGAGTATTCCCAATACCCATACATCCTTCATATTGGAAGATTATGATTAAACCTGATGTTCTGATCTCATTTTGGACTGTCTCCTTCTTGATTTCATCTGTAAGTTTCTGATTCAATCATTGGGAGTTAGTATTGATCATATGCTTTCGAATGCATATATCATACCTTCAAATCGTGTCTCGTTTCTAAAACAAGACAACCAACATTGGAGTATGGTTTATCACAATATCTCATGAGTGAGCTCATGTCTTCCGATCCAGTAGTGAATATGTATGATCCCTTTTGAGAGATCGTATTACTTGTATGCCCATGTATGCACACCAACACACCGATGTATAGACCTTGATTAGGTTATCAACCTAATGGTATGCCAAATGTACATATTCAGACATATAGTAATACATCTATGTTTCTGTTCAGAGGATGCACATCTATATCATAACAACATATGATATAGGTCTCGGTTATCTCGATCTTGCTATGTCAACTCTTTGACCTAACTTATCTGACACCTTCGAATCTCTAATCCTTTGCAAAGGACCTGCATCAAGAGGTCGATTGGATGTCAGCATTTTGAGTATGGATTGCAATCTTCTACCCAAGCTGGAGATCCATTCTTGATAATCACTTGACAGTACGATTGCGTCTTCAATCTAATCTTTTAGATATTCAACTCAGCACCAGCCTCTATGATCCAATATTTGGATCAACAACTGTATGATATCCAGACGGCCATGGTACATAACCTTAATTATACAAAAGGACCTATTATGCAGATTAGTTATTCTTCATTTCAGATTAAGGAGTGATTTGCAAGAAGTTTTATTGCATAGTGGCTCGCCCATGGGCAGTCATGTCCAACAAGCACGTGATATTTGTTTGATGTTGAGGACAGAGAATCATGTTGAGAAACTAGAGAAATAAGACACCCTTCATAGGTGAAATACAGAATTAAGGTTCTCTGATTCACATGTGAGGTTAGAGGTTGGATGGGACTTTTGTTGGGATTTTGATGGGTATGATTTGAGAATGAGTGGGATCTTTCACTTGTCTTTGGTAATAAGTGGGCCAATGATACGTGAAAATATGACAAATGGAATTAACATGGGTAGATAAGGAGAGAGGGTTGTGTTGTCAGGTTTAACTTGCAAATGCTTAGCATTTTGAGAGAAATGGATAGCTTTAGGGAGCCTCTCCTTCTCCTCCACCTCGTAGAGTCGAGCGCCGCAATAAAGGGGGATGATATTGTTTGTGAAGAAGAGTTTAGTGCATAGATGCTGCTCTACCTCCTCACAGATCTGAGGTGACTGCGACGAAGAGGTTTTTAGATCGATTGGCATTCAATGGTTTGGACCGAATGACCATTATCTCTTAGCCATCAACTAGGGTCAAAGAAGGGAAATGATCGTTGCCGGAACTAACCGGATCAGTAGTGCTGGAAGGTTCGAGACAAGCAGTTGCGTCGCCTAGATTTAAACGACAAGTGTTGGTGAGTTGGATATAAGAGAAGGGATTGGTGGGAGTAATTTGTTCTGGTTCCGATACCATGTTAAATGGGAAGAAGATGAGTAATGGCATGAGTTGTGTGCTTGGCCTTCACATATATATTTATAATGATACATAGTTACAACAGATCTCACGTCTTTCTTTTTACAGTTTGTAGATTGAGGTTTTTGCCAAGAGAGAAAGTTTTCATATTTAAATCGACATATACTTATTTGAATGAGCATACCCTATTCATCATATATTTATATATATACGTGTATAGAGGGCTGATCTTATGAGGGCCAAAATCTATAAGAGCATGGGAGCAGTGAATCTGAACCACTCGATTATGTTTTTCTCTCTCCTGCAATCAATGAGGAGAGAGATGATATAATATAGTGGTTCATAATCATTCCTCTCACGCTCTCACAATTTTTTTGCTTTCACCCGATCAACCCTCTACATGTATAATATACACATGCACCTTCAAAATGGATCTAAATACGAATTGGCCTTGTGATGCTTACGTGGCATGCCAAGTAAGCACCACCTTCTATCCTCCTTGGGTGGAATAATTGCACAATTGGCCCGTGTAATCCGAACCCGCCTCCTATCTCCTTATCTCGTCCCTTTTCTTCTCCTCTCCTCTCCCTCTCAACAACACACACGCCATGGCCTCTCTTATTGGCTCCACCTCCACTCCTTCGCCGCCACCCACCTTCTCCCCTTCACGCCCACGCAATTCACCTTTCCTCTCCGCCCCTCCAGGTCCAACATCAACACCACCTTCTCCTCGCTTCTTGCTCCTATATGCCTCCTTTCGCTCTGACCCATCTTTTTTTGCTGCAGTGAGGACGGCGCGGAGCTGTAAGGGGATTTCCTTGAGCTCCGGAGGGAGGAGAAGAGGCTTCCGCGTCTGCAATGTTGCGGCAGTGCCGACTCCGGCTACCGAGGTAAAGGTGGGTAGCTCTTGGTTCTTGCTTGCCCACCAAGGTGTTTGATGATTTACCGCTTCCGTGGGTATTGCTCGGAATTGGTGTTTTTTCGTACGTGGAATGGGTGTTATAGAAAAATGAGATATGCGTTTTCAAAAGATTTTGAAGCCTTAGAATCAGATCAATGCAAATTATGTCACATGGTTGCTAGTAATGGCTGTGTTGTTTGCCCACCAACGGGTTGATGCTTTGCCCTTGCAGGAGTTGGGTTGTTAAGAATTGAGTGGAAATATAATGATAATTTTATCTGCAATTTATCTGTGCAACAATTGAAAATGGAATTCGGATTACAGCGATGGGGTAGGGGGTCCTATGCGAGGCCCTGAACGCATGATCACATATGTGTTGCTTTCCTTGTAATGACATGCAAGAAATACATACATATTATATTCTGACATTCCTGTCACGTAGATGCATTTTGGGTACTTAGAAATGGATGCGTTTCCAAAAGTCAGAGCAATCTTAACACAAAATAGCAGAAAAAACATATTAAGAGCCCTAAAACTTTACTGCTCGGAATAATGCCAGACACACAGGATGTAGGCGAATTACATGGCTTTAGGGGATTTACTTTTGGGGGGATAGAAGTGTACATATTCCTATAGACACACACACACACACGATGTAGGTGAATTATATGGCTTTAGGGGATTTTCTTTTGGTGGGCTAAAAGTGTACACATTCCTCATTTCTTTGTGAAGGGAAGTTTTTAGGTCTCACACATCACGGAAGCGTGAAGGTCGGATCACAGCCGATCAAACAAAGAGATTCGTCATACGAATCTAGATACCAACATATTTTAAATTTTCTAAAAGATGAAAACACATGAATTGGGAACCTTTCCCAGTTCGTTTAATCAAGTTCTCACGAGTATAAAATTACCTCTTGAAGCGTGTTTGTGATCCTCTATCCTTTAAAGCAAGTGACCTCATGTCTGAGTTTGATCCGATTGAGACAACACTTGTGGATGCAAAGATGAAATGTGTTGGTCTCACAATCCAGAACATCCTTACTTCCTCGTCATCCTTGGGGCAGGGACAACCTCAAGGAAGGGAAGAGAGAGGGGGACAACCTAGAGAGAGAAATACCTTTTCAGTGTTTCTAACTATTGTAAAGAAAGGTAGGGGGTGACCCTCCTTTTATACAAAAGCAGACTGTTAGGATTGCAATCCTAGATTTCTCGAGTTGAACCTAAATTGGAAATCAAATTCTTGGGTATCTGTGGAAGCTCGACAACCGATAAGACATCGTCGAATGCTGCATCGTCCAACGGAGCTTAGAAGAAGGTGACTCGGAGCTTGCCAGCTCATCCGAGCAGTCCTATTTTTCCTTCACGATGATAATGAGCTAAAATATCTAGTTAGCAGAAGTCAGTAGGACCTTCCCGAATACACCCATGCGATACATATATTCTCATATTCTCATGCTCCAAAAGCTCAAGCAAGGTTGTAAAAGTCGGTAGTCGGTACTCGATCGGTCGGGCCACTGACTAAGGATTAATTGGTAGTCGGACGACTAATCGGATTTAGTCGGACTTTAATCGACTTTGAATTTTATGATTATTTTAAATATATAACTCATTTTTATTCATATATTTACATAATTTTGTACATTTTTATACTACCATAATAAAATAAAAAGTAAATGAATTTAAGTAGAACACTAAGCATATTATAATAAGTTTGAATATAAAAAAAGCAAAAATTATAAAAATATGGCATCTTCAAGCAAAAATCGGTCGACTAGTGTGTCTAGTCGGAATTAGTCGGTACTCGGTCGGCCACCCTACTGACTAGACTAGTTGGACCTACTAGTCGGGCCAGTCGGGGGACTTTTACAATACTGAGCTCAAGTGCTCTTAGTTTCCAACTTCTTGAGCTTTCTCTCGCTTTCGACACTCCATGCTCAACTCTCCAACTTGAAGAAACCCCGAAGCCTAAGATTCAGTTCATTTAAATCTAACAAAAAGCTCTTGTAGGAGTTGTATTTTAGATGCTTGACTTGTGGGTCTCTCCCTTAAGGCACGAGGAGAAAATCTTTCTTGAAGCCTGCTAAAAAAAGGGTCCAGCTGTACAATTTGCACCCTCATTTCTTGTATCATATGCTTTGATGAGAGGAAATCCCAAGAATTCTTATTCCCATTCCTCGAGAGATAAGGAAAGATGAGCAAACTACCCATGATAATAATTTGATATTAAATTTTGTATCATGTCCTTACTCTCTTCTTTTTGTGTTTTTCATTAACATTTTTTATACAATTGTTGTATGTAGAAATCACTCGATTTATTATTCTATACATTAATAAGTATTAGATCTTCAAAGCTGTATATACTTAATTGCTAAATCTAAAACGTAAAGCTTTATGTGTCACTTGTGGTTAACTTTATTTTTAATGCCTGCAAAAAAAAATTATCAAACACAAGAATGGAATCATGATTGCATTCGTTGGTAATATTACCAAACAAAAAATGGAACCATTAATCCCATTCCATTCCCACTTTGATTCCTTTCCAGCCACAGTTCCTTTCTAACTAGATGTGCTTCCTGTGTACCATATTAGATCGATGATTCTCTGTAGTGGAATTGGTCCACGATCTTGTTTGCACGAGGGATGTGCTGCAAGGAGTGTAAATTTTAGAAAAAAACCCTTTCAATTTTTTAAAAAGAAAAAAGAAAGACGTTTAGTGCTCCGAAAGATGGCCAAGGCAGCCGCATATGCGGAGGCGCTCCTCTTACCGCACCGAGTATGCTATACTCGCTCAATATGGGGGTTATGGGGTAATGCTCGGTCGAGTAATCCTCATATGCTGCCGCATAAGCAATAGAAGTAACTCTCTGCTCCTCCGCCACCTTCTTGACTTCCACATGGATTGCTCCTCCGCCATCTTTTTCTCCTCTGCCAAGGTTTGCTGATTGCTCTATTTAGCCCTAAATCTCTCTATTTTTGGATTCAACAGCAACAACTCTCTATTTTTTAAGATTCTCCAGCAACAACTCTATTTTTTACATTATCTTGTAAGTGCACGGGTATAGAATAAATTACATGTATTTATCTAAGATCTTTTATGGGATAAAATGAATATAGATATCGGATTTGCATGGAATGCACAGAACAAATAACATATATTTAATTTAAATAGTTGATTTTTTTAATATTTGATTTTGAGTAGACAAATATACCATTTACTAAAGTACGAAGGTTCATGTTTGTGTTTACTAATCAGGTTACACTTCCAAAAAAGGCTACCTTCCAATTTGGACAATGATATCTACCATTTTTCTATCTTCAATCAATTTACAATATTTTTTACTCTCTCCACCGTTAACTTAACATCTTTATCTTTTGAAAATGGACGACTTTTGGAAATACTATGGTTGATAATATCACATTGTACAAAAAAGTCTTCACTTCATATTTCTTCTATGTTATATTTTTTTAAACATAAGTATCTAATGTTTGAAATTATTATTATATTTTTAATTATTTTTAATTAAAATAATAAAAACCACATAATCCGTATATACTTCCGCATATACTTCCGCCTACCCGCTTACTCGCTACAGACCGCCTGACCGAACGAATACCGCATATAGACTTTTTGAACCTTGACGTCATAGTGCAAAAGATTTTAACTTTGAAATCTTAGAGCTGAGTAACTTTCCTATGAAGAGGTCACACATTTTGAAGAATTCTCTGAGAGAACTACTTGCAATCTGAATTTCTAAAACCTCATCAAGCATTAAAATAGACCAATATCTACTAATCGACATGATTACATTCCTCTCAGTCTATATTAGTTATGATTTGCTAGAATCCATTCCTTATAAAAGAGAGCTCTAATGGAATTGAGAATCTTATGCACCGAACATACAAAATGATAAAAAGGTGCAGATACTCAAATGCATTTCCAAATGCTTTCAAATCCACGTAAATGAATTAACTTTGCATGAACTCATTCACTAGTTTAGTCGGATTGATTTCTGAATGTATTCACACCCAAGTAAATGAATTAACTATGTGAGAACTCGCTCAGTATTCTAGTGGTTAAGCAATCGGCCTTCCATTTCTGACATGCATTCTAATCTTTTCCCATAAAAAAAGAACATTGCATACTAAAGGTTAAAAAATCCCCAGAGCATGTTTATCTTACAAGTACGTTGAAAATAACATTGCATACAAATTGTTTAAAAATCCGCAGAGCAATTTACTATTGTTTTCATAAGACTAACTGATAAAAGCATATTTACTGGACAGGCCATGAGAAAGGCAGCCAAGGAGAGCCAGCGTCCCGTTTACCCATTTTGCGCCATTGTGGGTCAGGATGAGATGAAGCTTTGCCTCCTCCTCAATGTTATCGATCCCAAGATTGGAGGTGTCATGATTATGGGTGATCGTGGCACTGGCAAGTCAACGACAGTGCGTTCCTTGGTTGACTTGCTCCCGGAGATAAATGTGGTTGCAGGAGACCCTTTTAACTCTGATCCGGAAGACCCCGAGTCCATGGGAGTGGAGGTTAGGGAGCGCATCATCGGCGGCGACCAGCTCCAAGTTATCACCACCAAGATCACAATGGTAAGACCATCTACGATCATATGCAAAGCAAATAGTAGAACTGCTCACTTAAATTTTAGTAAGAATATAAACATCATTTTGAAACTATTCATCCACTCATTTCTTTGTTGCAGCCTCCTCTAGAGGCATTACTTGGCAATTGAAACTAGGATAATTTAAAGGATTTAATGGGGCTGCCCCGCCCCCTATTTCGGCGTGTTTTTTTGAAAATAAAATCATGAATATTCATCCCTATATCCCTCCTATATACCATTCGAATTTCGTCAGAAACAGAGACTCCTACGGCCTCCATCGAGATGGTGTCGATTTAAAAAATCCTGTTACCGTTAAAAAATGACCGTCTAGATGGAGGCCGTAGGAGTCTTTGTTTCTGACGAAATTTGAATGGCATATAGGAGTGATATAGGGATGAATATACATGGCGATATTTTTTGAAAAAAAAATAAAAAAACGCCCCATCAACCTCTAATTTAAATGATTTGACAATATCCTACTGTGCCTGCAAGTGAAAACTGGGATAATTTCAGTAATATCACAAAATGCTACTCTGCTGTTTATATCGAACCATGTTCACATTTTAGTCACCACTACTTTGTGAGAATCAGTTGACATTTTTCTGATGTTTTTATTGTCATCCTGAATATGTAAAGGAGTCATCGATCATCGATGGCTTTATATGAGAGCATGCATCTGAAACTCCGTGGACCCTTAGAAGAGCTTCAATGTTTATCACCTACAAATATGCTTACATCAGCATTTTCATGGAATTTTGGGATTTTCTTGTTAGAAATGACGCATCATATTGAATGATAACCATTATATATGTGGAAATATATGTATTTATAGTAAGCACCGGTTAGGGTTTTTACGTCAGCATTTTCATGTTATGATGCGATCGGAAGGAAAGTTGATGTACGTCCAATAGAGGATAAGATGAGAGAAATCCGCTTAAGATGGTTTAGCCTTTCGCAAAGTAGGTTGGCTGATGCACCAGTTAGAAGATGCGAGTTTTGGAATGTTGAGCCGTTAAAAGAGGACAAGAAAGGCCCAAGAAGCGTTGAAATGAGACTATCCAAAGGGATCTTAGTTTTTTGAATCTAAGCCCGAGAATGACCCAAGATGGATCTGAATGGAGGCCAAAGAATCCATGTAGCCAACCCTACTTAATGTAGGAAAAGGCTTTGTTGTTTGTTGTTGATAGTAAACTGGTTAGTCTCCTTTGGGTTTTCAAAAAGAAATTGTTGCAACATGTGGGCATATAGCTGTGCCTCTCTCAAGTTGGATATTTTGATTGTTACATCAAGGCAAATGCTTGTAGGACTTCTAATCAAACCGAAATATGTCAACAGACCTATGGTCGAATTTTGTTGTAAAAGGAAATCTGAAGTTCTAAACCGTGTTTTATTCAAATAATTTATGTTAACTTGTGCTGGAGTTTCTATATTAATATCACATGTTCAAGTTGGATTCATTATAACATGATGCAAAATTATCTGAACAAACATGTTCAGAGTTGATTGGAAGATGATGCCCAATATTCATGTTAACCTGCAAGAATTTGCCAAGTATAATGTTGACATGTAGGTATTTCACAATCCTTCTTAAATAATGAACTTGTGAACATTATCTGATAGTGCATTATGTGAGAAGTTTCTAAAAAAAGTATATGAAAAATATTACCTAAGATAATATTTCTGCAACAAGATAAGAAAGTGTGTACATATTATCAAACTCGAAGTTATATTGAATGAATATATGCTGTCCATATTACATCCAGGTAAATGCCAATTTAGGAAGGGTGTTATCAGGTCGAACAATTTCGGACCATAACTTACATTCTTGCCACTTGAATTTGTGTGCAAACGAGGTCGAGAGGCCTCCCTTAACAACGCGAACTTGTTTCGAACAGGTCGATCTTCCACTTGGTGCAACAGAAGACAGAGTATGCGGAACCATTGACATAGAGAAGGCTCTGACAGATGGTGTCAAGGCCTTCGAGCCTGGCCTTCTCGCCAAGGCCAATCGGGGGATCCTTTACGTCGATGAGGTCAACCTCCTCGATGATCACCTCGTTGACGTTTTGCTCGATTCTGCAGCTTCTGGTTGGAACACGGTAGAGCGTGAAGGCATCTCCATCTCCCACCCTGCACGCTTTATCCTCATTGGCTCAGGCAACCCTGAAGAAGGCGAGCTTCGTCCCCAGCTCCTCGACCGTTTTGGAATGCACGCTCAGGTCGGTACGGTTCGGGATGCAGAACTCCGGGTTAAGATCGTCGAGGAGAGGGCAAGATTCGACCGTGACCCGAAGTCATTCCGCCAGTCATATGAGGCTGAGCAGGATAAGCTGCAGGAGCAGATTGCATCTGCCCGGAGCAATCTTGGGTCAGTCCAGATCGACCACGACTTGCGTGTGAAGATCTCGAAGGTATGTGCGGAGCTCAATGTTGATGGGCTGAGAGGTGACATCGTGACAAATAGAGCAGCGAAGGCTTTGGCTGCATTGAAAGGGCGGGACAAGGTCATCGCGGAGGACATCGCGACAGTTATTCCCAACTGTTTAAGGCACAGGTTGAGGAAGGATCCATTGGAGTCCATAGATTCCGGTGTTCTCGTGATAGAGAAGTTCTACGAGGTGTTCGGGTGAGCGTAAGTACAGCGCTTGTGATGAAGTTCTGTTACTTTTGAGACTGAACGGTTTCTCGGCTTTTGCTGCTATATAAACAGACGCTGCGTTGTCTGAACTTCATTCAGGAGAATGCATTTTTTTGCGGGTTCCTACGGTGTAGAGGTCTTAGTTCAATGATCTTTGGGTACTATTGTATCACTTGAGTAGTTTGATTTGTTTATCTTAAGTTATGAAGATATTGATGATCTCTTTTGTAGGGATTCATGTAGTTAAGGTTGAAAACAATTTGTATAATCTTTTTTTACCATGGCAATCCACAGTAATGATGTTAATTTGCAGCAGCCCTAGTATTTGTATCATACATAAATTTGCCATGATATTTATGCAGATTCTTATATTGATGTATGTAATCATAACATCAAAAATGGTTAAATAATGCATCAAACATTGTTTGTCTGTACTTATAAATAAATCTACAACTATATTAATATTAGGACTGATGTATTGATGTAGAAATTTGTGTGTATGTTAACGTAGTGTTCGTATCCATTTGAAAGTGGCTAAGGATACATATGTTAAGATCTGTGTAAATCAGAAATGATAACAATGTGATATTTGAATTTTAAGATTTGTCTTGAATCGATTGTGATCTACCACATGATTTATAGTTAGAAAGACAAGATAAACAACTAGATTTCAGTAGTCGCATACTGTATTGGAACAATCAATTCTTAAAGATTAGGCACCACATTATTACCTTTTTAAAATTTTAGGTATGACAATGAAATTGGGTCTATAGTTGAGACTTTGATATATTTTACGTAAAACATGTCATTAGCTTACCCTCGCTAACCGTCCTAATCAGAGACGATTAGGGGAGAAAGCCTTTTCACCTACTGGATTGCCTTATCAGAGAAAGCGGACTATGGAAGAACACTTCTCTTTTGTAAGTACTACCTTCTGATGAGTACTCGTGGAGAGCAATCCCTGTCATCTGATACAAAGGCAATATTAGGCGAGGGGCTAACCACATTTCCAGGAAATATATTAAACAAAACGAAACGAGAACATTAGAAGAAAGGCCAAGAAGAAGCAAAGGAATGACAACGTCCCTCGGTGACCGGGCTAATAAGGCGTGGGAGACAACCCAGAAAAGATGAGATTATGAGTCAGATCTTAGTAGGAGTATGATACTAGACTAGGATGTATCTGATTACCCTGCAAACTCTATACGTACTGGAGTCGGAAATGAA